>BSBK01006940.1:762500-878250 GCA_027943335.1 Chamaecyparis obtusa | reverse complement strand
TATATCTATATATATGTATATATGTATACATATATGTATATATGTATACATATATGTATATATGTATACATATATGTATATATGTATACATATATATATATATATATATGTATACATATATATATATATATGTATACATATATATATATATATATATGTATACATATATATATATATATGTATACATATATATATATATGTATATATATATATATATATGTATATATATATATACATATATATATATATATACATATATACATATATATATATATACATATATACATATATATATATATACATATATACATATATATATAGATATATACATATATATATATATACATATATATATATATATGTATACATATATATATATATATATACATATATATATATGTATACATATATATATATATATATGTATATATATATATATGTATATATATATATATATATATATATATATATACATATATATATATATACATATATATATATATATATGTATATATATATATATATGTATATATATATATATATATATATATATATATATATATATATGCGCTAGTAATATATAATAAATGTAACAATTATATTTCAAGATTGACAATATTAATTATATATTCATAATAAATAGTAAATACATTAATAAACATAAAAAAAATTATATCAATCATTAGTAACCAACATTATAAGATGGATTAATAATATGCCAAACATAGTACTCAATGGGTGCAAAACATAAAAATGGACTTACGAAAGTCATGTCCATTCAATAAAAGAATTATTAATATGCATTGGTAGCAAACATGGAAAATACGATAAAGAAAAAAGAGAAGAATATAGAGAATAATAACCAACAGTAAAAAACACATTTTAAAGAAGAAAAAGGGTCAAAGTGGCAAAAGGGCAAATAATTTAAATAAAGAATCTCCCTTTCTTAAAAAAAGGGTATGTAGAGTTGGCATCGACTAAGCTCCCTACAAAACACACAAAAGACAAAAAACAAAATGTCACTTTTTTTTTAGCAGATTTGCAAAAACACAATGATTTTTTAGCAATTTTTTTGTGGTTTTTTACCATAAAATATGTAGATCATGAGTAACAGATGGTGAAAATTTCATGGAAATCTATTGTGTTTTTTGTTTTTTGAAATTTGGTTAATGGTGCATTTTGTAGGGAGATTACTCACATCCTATAGAGTTTATGCTTTTTAAGTTTATATTATTAATATATATGTTTAAGACTATAATGAATAAGATAAATAAATAAAAACTTATTCATAAAAATTTATGAAATATTTTAAGAATTACTTGGCAATAAATTTACATTAATGAATACGAAATAATTTAAATATAATGGTAAATACGTAATTAGTAAATATATAAATGTAAGTAGTCATGAAAGAAAGAAATATATGTGTGTATTTGTGTGTATATGTATATACATATAAATGCACATTACGTAGAAATTCCCATCAATTCAAAAGGATAATATTTAACGATTATTTAAATTTGATATTATGTTCATTAACTGAATATAAAGAGATAATTGATATTTTATAAAGAGATCAATCTAACCTCTTATGGGGGAAGTAATTGATGAAAATTCCCATAGTGCCAGTGTAGAGATTGTTATGATCTCTATATGAATGACTAACTGGGATTAATAGAACCTCATAGTGCCAATGCGAGAGGTTGGTATAACCTCCATATGAATGACTAAATGAGATAATAGTGCCGGTATGAGAGATCGATATAATCTCCATCTAACTAGTACGATTGAGATTGATGTAATATCTATAATGCTGGTATGAGAGATCAATATAATCTCCATTTGATTGACATGACTGAGATTGGTGTAATCTTTATAATGTCAGAATGAGAGATTGATCTCCATCTGAATAGCATGACTGAGATTGATATAATCTCCATGTGCCAGAATATTTGATGAGTCAACATATGCATATGTGATAAGCCTTGGATAGAGGATGTCCCTTCCAAGAAGAGATCTTAGGGGGTGCTCTCCAGAGAAGACAATGAAATAACTGAGGATAGTCCTAGAATTGATCTTATATCATTTATAACCTTAAAGATCCTCATAAGGGTTAGGGAACCTGATCTGGAAATGTCCTTAAGGTTTGGGCTAGAATTAGGGTTGCACTTGCACATAGAATATTGCAGTTAAGATTGTAATTGTTTAATTCTAACATTTCTTTGCAGGAATTACTCATCCAAAGCTAACCCTAGTAAAGGGGACATCACACCAAGGGCATTCAAAGTACCATATATAATATCATGGGACTAAAAGTTTGAGTTAGATGGTCAATATATTGGGTATTATATTTATATTAGGCTAGTGTTTTGATAAATAAGAGATCCATGGGTGATTATTTTTTTTAATTTATTTGGAGGATGTATCATATAGATGAATAAGTGACAACATATGGTTGCATTATATACTATAGAAGTATCTTGTTATGAATGAAACACATGCTTATAAAGAGGTAGTATTATTACAAATATTGTGTTGTGTATATTATATTTGAGTGCAAACATGTTAAGATCAATTACAATAGCTAGAATGTTATTTGTTTTTAACAAAACTCATTATACCATTCTTGTATAAAGCATATTGATGTTTTGTATCACTTTATCTTGACATGATTGAGGGTGACATATTTATGATAAAAAGGTTGACACATTGGCTAATGATATATATTATCTCACTAAGCCACTAAGCACAAAATTGTTTTGGTATAGAGAGACCATGGGCCTTGCATCTTCTAGCATTTGATTTATTTTTTTAGACCTTCTTGTTTATGTTTTGCAATGTAAATGTCAAGTGAGAGAATGTTAAGATGAGGGGTTCCATTAACCTTGTAATCTTTTAAGTATCGATTTAATTGTATTTAATTATGTAGAGAATAACTAATGTATAATCCATAAACATATTGGAGTGAAAAAATGGAATGTCTATGTGCAGTTAGATACTATTTATTATTTAATCTTTAAGATTATTGGGATATTGTGTAAGACAAATTTAAACATGGAGGTTACATTTGAACTATCAAAAATTGGGAGTTATAAATCATCTTCTCAATTTGGTGGTCATGATCCAAATATTGAATGCCTTTATGGAGTGGCTTTCCAGACACTTTCCATACTACAAATTTATTCTTTTGGTAAAAGTTGATCATTCATTCTTCTCCTACAAATCTCCATATATATGACATACATAACATGTAAGATGGGTGTATGAGGAGTTACATATCGTTCTAAGACACTCAAACATGATCATAGTGGCATTAGAATTGTACCATGGATTCGAATTCTCATGTTGGATACCACTTGATGGTCTCTTGTTTCCAACTTCTCTAAATATTAGAGGCATGTGATAGTGGATCACAAGTTTATTTTGATAGTACTTTTGTATTATGAAATTACGGTCAAAGCAACTTGTGTATTGCATTATTGTAGTATATTATTTGGACTACTACAAGTTTGGTTCTCTTTAGCGTGGATTTATTTCTTGCAAGGGTTTCTCCATATATATCTAGTCTGTACATGGATTATGTTTTATGTTTTTCCTAATTTCTACTTGGAGTAATCTCTACATTGTAATATTTTTACCTACTATTTCAACATGGAGAACATGAAGGTTTTGATTGAGAAGGTGTACACTTTTGTCATGCTTCAATGCATTGACAAAGATCATGAGTACAAATAAGTTAAACTATCTAATATTATCAATATTTATATGATTATTGGAGTTCCATTATTGGAGCTTTTCTATATATTTCCTTGAGAAAGTGCTATATTGAATTTAACTATTTTTTCAACCTTTGGGTGGACCATTAAACCAAAATGAGATTATCTTTGTGCTAATACTACAAACTCTCCCAACTAGAAACATTATCCCCTCCTTGAAAATTAATCCATTCTTGTAATTTGTTAATATGTAAACCAAATAGGGTAAAGGATAAATGACACCATTTCCTAACTCTTATGTCACTCATAAAGCATTTTGAAAGGCTTTTTAGTTCCTCCTATGTTTTTTTTTTCTATCACTACATATTTTGGATTTGAGATAGACTTTAGTGGTTTATTTTGAGACTACTTTATATCATTCTTGTGTAGTGGTTTCCATTTGTAATCATTGATTCCTTGTGATGCATTTTACACCATGTATGATTAGTGATGATTGTTTATGCTATTGACACTTTGATGTTATCCCAAATATTCTATTTTATAGATTCTTGCTATGCTATGTTGTGCTATTACGTGATGATCTTCTAGTGATGTTCTAGTTCTTTGATGAGTTTTGGCATTTTCAGTTGTGTGTGTGTGTGTGTGTGTGTGTGATGATCTATTAATGATGACTCGAGTATATATTTGAGGATATCTCATTATGTATTGATTATTGTGATCTTGTGATGATGTGCCTGTAAGCTGTCGATCTTGGTGCAAGGAGGGAACTGAATAGCTAGGGCCAAGGGCACACTTAACTATCCAACCACCTTGTAGAGTAAACTCAATGGAAGTAATCAACATAGAGAACAACACCAAGGAGAGAAGGAATACCAAAGGCTTTATTAATTCATCCAATTACCACATACATGCCCGACTGTGAGGCCTTCTAGGTTATGACCAACAAGATTTAAGAATTTCTAGACTTAGACTCTATCCCTTCTTTCTATCTTCTCCATATCTATCCTTTTTTATCCTATTCTATACCTAGGCACCCTTATTTATACTTGCCAAAATGGATTACAGAAGATTCTAGATCATTACATAATAGAAGGCTGACCTCAAAGTGGTATGCACACATCCCAAGACAAGATCCTTACATTAAATCTACAACCTAAATTAAATACATAAGTCAGCTCCAACTAAGAAATAATCACAAAAAAATTGGTCAAAGAAGAACAAAGTATCAGCAAACATCAGGTTCACTCGACACAAAAAGGAATGCTCAACCAACACTGGACAACTTGACACATATAGGAATGCTCAACAAAGACTGTAACTCGACACTTATTAGCATAATGAACAAAGATGAACAGGATAGCAAGGCAACCCAGGATGCTCCTACATTAGACAAGTAGGGTTGAAAGAAATGATTCTCCTGAATCATTGCAGAGATGTCATAACCCAAGCTGAAGCCAACTCAGATTGAGAAATCCATGTAGCATCTTCAACTAGTCTATTCTTCCACTTCATGAAATATTCATAGTAATATTATCCTCTTGTTCTTTTACTAATCCTCTGATCCAGTATCTGTTCAACCTCTTCAACCTGCTTCTTAGGATAAAAATCTGGTATAACAACTTCATCATTTGACTCATGATACTTATCCAAATCAGTAATATTGAATATAGGAGATATATCCATGTCATCAGGTAACTCAACTTCATAAGCATTACCACTGCCAAACTTTCTCAAAATTCTACAAGGACCAAACTTCTTCATCTTCAACTTACTGTATGTTCCAATAGAAAATAAACCCTTCTTCAAATGAACCATCACCTCATCACCAAATTCAAAAACATGACGTCTCCTATACTTGTCAGCATTTTCCTTATATTTCTGATTACTTTGTTCCAACTTCAACTTCACTTCCTCATGTAAAGACTTCATAAAATCAGAAAATACTTCCCCTTCGACACTTCTCTTTTCTTTACCAACATTATCCCTCAAATCTGATACTCATCTATGCTACATTCTAGTAACAATCTCAAAAGGTGTTTTTCCTGTAGTCTTATTCAGAGAATTATTATATGCAAAATCAACTTGTGCCAATACCATATCCCGATTACTTGACTTATCTCCAACTAAACATCTCAAAAAATTACCCAAGCTTCTATTCACAACCTCTGTCTGTCCATCTGTCTATGGATGGAATGTAGAACTAAACCTCAATTCTGTATCGATCTTCTTCCACAAAGTCCTCCAAAAATAACCAGCAAACCTACTATCTCGGTTAGAGATAATACTTCTTGGTAATCCATGCAATCTAACAATCTCTTTGAATAAAATCTCAACAATATGCACTGCATCTGATGTCTTCTTACATGGTATGATATGTGTCATCTTAGAAAATCTATCCACAACAACAAATATGAATCATACCCTCTTGTTGTCTTAGGTAATCCAAGAACAAAATCTATACTGATGTCACTCCAAGGCTTCATAGGAACAAAAATAGGTGTATACAATCTAGTATTCTGACTTACTCCTTTTGCAACTTGACAAATTCCACAACTCCTTACAAACATCTGAACATCCTTATACATATGTGGCCAACAATAATTTTCCTTAAGAAAAATCAATCTCTTATCAATTCCAAAATGTATAGCCAATCCACCACTATGCTTTTCCATAATCAAATTAATTCTCATGGAACTTCTTGGTATACACAACTGAATTCCTTTGAACAACATACATTCTTGGATGAAATAATCCTCAAACTTACTTGGTTGTTCTGATAGATTTGGTTCTCTACACTCTCTTCACGCCTCAAAAAAATCAGGGTCATTATCATACAAATCTTTCATCTCATCAAAACCAAGAACTGCAACCTTCATCTCGGTCAACAAAGAACGTCTTCTTCATAGTGCATTTGCAACTCAGTTAGTAACTCCACTCTTATTCTTGATCACAAATGTGAAACTTCATAAATATTCAACCCACTTTATATGTCTCTAATTCAACTTATGTTGAATTCCCAAATACTGGAAAGCTTTATGATCAATATACAACACAAAATCCTTAGGAATAAAATTATGTCTCCACTTTTTCAAAGCTTGAACAATAGCATAAAACTCTTGATCATACACAAAATACTTATTTTTAGCATCATTCAACTTCTCACTAAAGAAAGCAATAAGTTTACCTTCTTGACTCAACACAACTCCTATTGCACTACCACTTGCATCACACTCAACTTGAAATACCTTATTGAAATCAGGTAAAGCTAACACAGGTAACTCGGTAACCTTTTGTTTCAAAGTCTCAAAACTCTTGTCAGCTCCATATGTCCACTAAAATCCTTTTTATCTCCTCTCATAGTCTCAGTCATAGCATTACAAACATAATTGAAATTGCTAATGAACTTTCTGTAGAAACTAGCCAAACTGTGAAATGATCTTACCTCACCCACATTCTCAGGAGTAGGCCACTCCAGAATATCTTTAACCTTCTCAGGGTCCATTTTCAAACCATCAGCTGATATTACAAATCCTAAATACACAATATCTTCTTGCATAAAGGAACACTTATTCAAATTAATCAGTAACTTCTCCTCTTTCAGTCTTTGCAACACTTGTTGAATATGCTCAAGGTGTTCTTCCTTATTCTTACTAAATATCAAAATACCATCCAAATAAATAATCACAAACTTACCTAGAAATCTCTTGAGAACTTCATTCATCAACCTCATGAAGTACAAGGTGCATTAGTCAAACAAAAATGCATAACCAACCACTCATACAAACCATCTTTTGTCTTGAAATTAGTCTTCCATTCATCACCTTCTTCTATTTTGATATGACGATAACCACTCTTCAAATCAATCTTGGTAAAATAATTTTCTCCACTCAAACAATCCATTATGTCATCCATCCTCGACATAGAAAACCTATACTTCACTATTATCTTGTTGATAGTTCTGGAATCAGTACACATTCTCCATTCTCCATTCTTCTTAGGTGATAGCACAACATGTACAACACATGGACTCAAGCTTTCTCTAATCAAACCTTTTTTCAAAAACTCTTGCACTTATCTATTAAGTTCTTCATTCTCAATAGGTGTCAATCCATATGATGCTTTATTCGGAAAACTAGCTCCAAGAATCAGATCCATACAATGATTTATACTTCTTACCAGTGGTAAACCATTAGGAATATCCTCTGCAACAATCTCCTTGTATTCATTCAGCAAGTTTTCAACTTCTACTAGCACTCGGTCCCTATTGTCTTATGTTGCTCGACCATTACTATTTTCTGTCACTCGGCCATTACTACCCCAACTCAGCCCCTTAAGAATTATAGAAAAATAGACTTGGTTCTTCTTCATGTCTTTCTCAAATTGCTTTCCATTAACAATGAAAATTCTCACAGTAGTACAATTTATCTCATCTGGAATCTCAATCAAAGGTAACAATGTTTTCTTTCTTCCATTCACCCAAAGAGTGTATTGATTCAATCTACCATCATGCACAAAATGCCTATCATATTGCCAAGGTCTATCCAACAGAATATGACAACAATCCATAGGCATAACATCACATAGAACTTTATCAAGGTAATTTCCAATCTTGAACTTCACAACACATTGCTCACTTACCAACAATTTATGCTCATCCTTGATCCATGAAACATGATAGGGTTTAGGGTGTCTCAACCTCTGCAATTGCAACTTTGTAACTAGCTCCTCTGTTGCCAAATTCACTGAACTTCCATTGTCAACAATCGCTTTGCAACATTTTCCTGCCATCTTACACCTGGTCTTGAAAAGACTTCTCCTCAGGATAGGTTCTTCATCAACTCTTTTATTACACAAAGTTCTCCTTACCATCAGGTTTTCTCCAACCTTAGGTCCACTCGATGAACCCTCAAGATCCTCTTGTAACATAGAATTTTTTATGACTTTGTTCATTTCCATCAGAGTGTCTACACTCAAAGGATCTATGCCCTTCTTTTCCATATCTAAAACAATTACCACTAAAACTGCCTCTAGAATAAGAACTATGTCTTCCTCAGTATGAATTGTTAGAATAACTGAGAGTGGGGTGAATTAGTTATCCAGTGTCCCAAAACAAAATATATAATTCAAAACAACTTCTTCAATTTTTTCTCCTCAGTAAACAATAATTACTTTCACTGTCTGTGCTTTTACTAATTACCAGTCTAATACTATAATCATTACCGATCAAATCTAGCATGTAACATGTAAAGTATGATAACAAAAAAAATCACAATCAACACATAACACAAGAGATTTAACATGGAAACCCTGTAAAGGGAAAAACCACCTGGGACTGGCAACCCAAAATTGTTCACTCTTCTGAAGTGAGGTCGGTTAAGACCCAACCCTGTTAAAGGTTTACAAACACACTATCAGCTATGACCTTGTTAGAGGATTTTAGACTAGAAGTTATCATCCAACCAGCATTTACTATGGGGTTGATAGGATAACAACGTTCATTCTATGAATGATACATCATAAGACTTTCAGAGTCCACTCGATTAGGAGATTTTGATTGTATACAATGGTTAAATATGTAACAGTAAATGATCTGCCTTAATACAACTTCAATTGCAGATTACAGATCAATATTCAGCCCATACAAATCCTTCTGATCAATATTTCACTTCAGATTCAATACTATATCAACTTACTGTTTGTCGGTAATTGCTCTCTATAGCTCGCTAATTGTTTTGCAGCTCAGTTCTTACTTAACAAGTATGATCAGAATGCATGAAAACCTTGTTCACGCAATATTCCTACAGTTTCTTCTTCTTCCAACATCCTTGTTCATAATGAAATTATGTTCTCTTATATAGACGAGTAAATCATTTTCTTCTCCTCCATCAGATTTTGCCACTTAACCACATTCATAGATTTTTTCACTTCAAACTTTCTCGGATGATGTGTCAATAACATGTTTCAATCTACTCCATTAGATCTTCCTTTAATTTTGTTAGCCGTCTATCTTCATAACAAACATTATCTGTTATCACTGAAATTGAGGTACTTTACAGCTCATCAATCCTATCGGCTAAACTAATCATTTAGTTCATTCTATTCTGCTCGGTTAACAAAGAAATGCATCGGTGAACACTGCTCGGTCAATACTATGATTGTTATACACTACACTTTGTCGGTGTATACTAGAAATGCTTCATTTACCGACAACACTGCTTTGTGTCTTTCAACTCTATACTTCATCATAGATGAATGCAACATAATAAAGTCAATATCATCAAGTCATAGACTCATCAACAAGTTACTCAATGTGTTCCTTATCCTCATCTATCATGTACATCTTTCCCCATGTAGATTTCTCTGTTCTTCATCTCTTTCACCTTTCTTCAGATGTCTCAGTATAGTAACTTACAAGATAAGTACTGTCAGACTAGTTGACATTAATGACAACATAATATTGATTTAATCATATTACATATCTAATCAACAAATCCTCAGTGATCTTTAATCATGGATTCTTCAATCAGATTCCAAATCAGTTGTAGTCCAACAATCTCTCCCTTTGGCATTGATGGCAACTCAAGTAATATGAAATGTACCATACACATACCAAACATATATTCTACAACTTTGTGAACAAAATGTTGTAAGTCGAATAGACTTAATATGTTTAATCACTACGTTACTAAATAACATTAGATAATACAGCTTTACCATTCTGTATTTGTGATCTTTTTAGTTCTCTTTTCAGTTCTCCTATTCCTGCTTCTGTTCTCTGTAACTGATCTTCAATACTCTGACTCATTCAGATTGTCTCTACCTTAGATAGTTCTCATCGGTGCTTGTCCCTTTTCATATGATTTATCTCTCCCTTTGACAACAATGCCAAAGAAACAAATAAAGAAACAATTTTGTCATCCACTGTATCTCAGTATACTGATATCCCAATCGGTTCAAGTTCTCCAAACTTAATCACAACCTTGAACATGATTCAAAGTGTGAACTATGCTGCATCAACATGAATGATCTTCTGATAAAAGTAGGCTGATGCAACAATCAGATCACCTCAGTGACTGATAGATAGGGGACAGACCCCAAGTCTAGTCCTCAAGTATTCAAATGTGTCCTTCCATAGAGGCTTTGTAAAAATATCTGCAAGTTGTTCTTTAGATGTGACAAATTCTAACTTCACTTGCTTCTCTTGCACTTGTTCTCTTAAGTAATGATACTTAATAGATATATGCTTTGTCTTAGAGTGCATCACAAGATTCTTTGAAATATTAATAGCACTAGTGTTGTCACAATATATAATCACCAGGTCAGTGATTACCTCATTCATCCCTTCTAACATTTTCTTGATATATGCAATATTTGAACAGTTAGTAGTAGCAACAACATACTCTGCTTTAGCTGTAGATAGAGAAATACAAGCTTGATTTTTACTTGTCCAGGTTACAAGTCTTTCACCAAAGAAAATGCTCCTCCGGTGGTGCTTTTTCTATCATCCACATTTCCAGCCCAATCAGCATTAGTGTAAACTTTTAGTTCAAACTTCCCTTCCTTAGGATACCATAATCCATAATTCTCTATTTTCTTTAGGTATCTTGAGATCTTTTTTGTAGCTATCATGTGTGATTCTCTAGGATTAGCAAAAAATCTTGCAACAATACCCACAACATGTGCTATATTTGGTCTATTATGAACTACGCACATTAACTTACCAATCATGGATCGGTAAAGTGTCTGGTTTACCTCTGTAGTTTCATCCTCCTTTGTCAATTTGCATCCAGTAGCCATTAATGTTCCCACAGGTTTAGCATCTTCCATGCCAAATGTCTTCAGTACTTCCTTTATGTATTTAGATTATGTGATGAATATTCCATCACTCTGCTGAATCACTTGTAGTCCAAGAAATAAATTAATCTCTCCGAACATAGACATTTCAAATTCCTTTTGCATTTCATCAGCAAATGCCTTGCATACAAAATTTGAGCCTCCAAAAATAATATCATCAACAAATATTTCATCAATGATAATAGTATCATCAATATCACCTTTCATATACAGATTGTTGTTTTCACTTGTTCTAACAAATCCAATACTTAACAAGTAAGTATGCAGTCTTTCATACCATGCTCTAGGTGCTTGATTCAAGCCATATAAAGCTTTATGTAATCTACATACCATGTCTTTATTGTCGGGATCAACAAATCCTTCAGGTTGTTCGATGTAGAGCTCTTCTTCAAGTATACCATTCAGAAATGCTGACTTCACATCCATTTGATAGACTTTGAATTTCTTGTGTGCAGCATATGCAAGTAGCATTCTAACTCCTTCCAATCTAGCAATAGGTGTAAATGTTTCACCATAGTCAATGCCTTCTTCCTATGCATATCGCTTGCATACCAATCTAGCTTTATTTCTTGTGACTTCACCATTTTCATTCAATTTATTCCTGAATATCCATTTAGTATTGATAACATTCTTGTCTTTAGGTCAGGGTACTAAGGACCAAGTTTTGTTCTTCTCTATTTTCTCTATTTCCTCCTTCATTGCATTAACCCATTCTTCATTCTCTAATGCAACTTTCACATTTTTAGGTTCAAATTCACAAACTAGACATATACCTTGTCTTTTTTTGCTTCTAGTTTGCATTCCAACATGTCTGTCTCCAATGATTTGTGTCTCAGGATGATGTCTTCTGACAAAAATAGCCAAAACTTGATTTCTCCTTTCTTGCTCATCCTGCTCAGGGTCATTTCCTTGCTCGGTATCTCCTTCTTGTTCATCGGTTTGTGTTTCCTGTTGTCCTATATTGTTTCCCTACGGACTGGTTGTCACGGCTTGTGGTGTCGGTGGATACTCTGGATGTTCAATGTAAGTGAATCTACCATAGTCTTCTAGTTCCTTTGTACTTTTCTCTGTGTTCTTGTCATCAAACTCATCAACATGAACATTAGTACTTTCAACTATCTTATTTGTAATCTTATTCAAACATTTATATGCTTTACTTGTAGAGGAATATCCCAGAAATATCCCTTCATCTCCTTTAGAATCGAATTTTCCATTTCTCTCATCTTTCAAAATAAAGCATTTACTTCCAAAAATCCTAAAATAACTTATAGTAGGTTTGTGTCCAAACCATAGCTCATAAGGTGTTCGGTTGTTGTCCTTCTTCAGTTGTACTCGATTAAGAACATACATAGCTATACTGATAGCTTCCATCCAATATGTTTGAGCAACATTCTTCTGTATCATCAATGTTCTAGCATAGCCAATTATAAACCTGTTCCTTCTTTTAGCAATGCCATTTTGCTGAGGTGTCCTCAGTGCAGAGACCTATCTTTTAATTCCATGCTCATTACAGAAATTAGTAAATTCATCAGAGATAAACTCACCTCCTCTATCAGATCTTAAGCATTTTATTTCTTTTCTAGTCTCTTTCTCTACCTTAGCTTTATACCACTTAAACATTTTAAAGGCTTCATATTTCTCTTTCAGGAACATAACAATCATCAGTCTAGTATAGTCATAGACAAAAAGAATAAAATATCTATCACTAGAACAACTCTGAGTTCTCACAGGACCACATAGATCGGTATGAACTAACTCAAGTATCTTCTTTGTTGAGTAGTCTTTACTTTTAAAACTGGACTTAGTCATCTTACCTTTTTGACATTCATGGCACATGGCATGATCAGGTTTTGTCAAGTTAGGCAATCCTCTAACTCTTTTCTTTTTACTAATCTTGATCATGTTGTCAAAGTTCACATGGCATAACCTTTTGTGCCACAACCAAGCATCTTCATCCTTTATTAACAAACAAGAAGACTGATCCATATCAAGATAGAATAGATTACCTCTGGATTGTGTACCAGTTCTGACAAGTCTTCCTTCATCATCATAGATCTTCACCTTTTTTCTCTCAGAAGCCAGTCAGTGGCCTGAATTGTTCAGCTGAGCCACACTTAGTAGATTATAGTTCAATCCATCTACCCAATATGCATTTTCACATTGTATTCTATCATTGATCATCGGTGAACCTTTACCTCTTACCATACAAGGTGCATCATTTCCCATTCTCACAGATCATCCATTATATTCAACAAGATGATCAAACTTCTCTACGTCACCGGTCATATGATGTGTACAACCACTGTTTATGATCCATGTATCATTTATGCTTACTTTAGAGATTAGTGTTGTCTCTTCATGTTTCTCTTCTTCCTCTGAGTCATCTTTCATTGCAACAAATACAACTTCTATATCATCATCAGAATCAAATTCAGTTTTAATATCTTCGGCTATGTAACATACCTTTTTGCCTTTATCATCTTGGTTGTCTTTGTTGTTGTGTTGGTAGCCTCTGTTGACTCTTCTCCCATAGCTTCCTTCAGATCAGTCTTTGGATCTATCATCATCTTTCTTCTGAGGACATCTAGCAGTGATGTGACCAACTTCTTTACAATTAAAACATGCCAAAGGTAGCTTACCTCTATACCTTCCTTTTCCTTTGGGCAATCTTTTGGCCATAAGAGCTTCAAGCTCATCAAGTTCATCATCGGTATTACCATCACTATCATAATACTTACTATTCCTGCTAGACTTTCCAATCTTCAAAGAAGATATGAAAGTGGATTCAACAGAAAGAACAACACTATTATCAATGTTGTTTAATTCAAAGGTTGTAAGTTTACCAATCAGAGTGTCAAGAGTAAGGTTGGATGTAGCTCTTGTTTCATGAATTGCAGAGATCCTGATTTCATAAATTGGTAGCAAAGTTCTAAGAATCTTGCTTATCACTGTTTCATCATCAATCACTCCATCAGATGCTCTAATAGAATGTACCACCTCTTTTAGTCTATTTGAGTATTGTACAATGTTCTCACCTTCTTTCATTTTCATATAATCAAATCTGCCTCTTAGGCTTTCAGCTTGGGCTCTTTTAACATTTAGATCTCCACTGTATATCATATTTAACTTGTCCCACATCTTCTTAGCAGTATCACAACCCTTGATGTCTTCAAATTCAGCATCAGTATAGGCAGCAAAAAGTTCCATCATAGTGATATTGTGTTCATGCCTGTCCTTCAGTTGATCAAGAGTTAAGGGACCATTGGGAGGTTGTATGTAGCCATTCTCCATCAGATCTAATGCAGAATTCCCAATTCTAGATATGTGCAGCTTCATCCTGCTTTGCCATACTACGAAGTTCTCTTTATTTAGCTTTGGTACTTCCCTCTTATACATCTTGAGACCTTTGTGCTTAAGTCCTTAAAACTCTGTTCTAAGCAACCGTAGCTCTGATACCAATTGTTAGAATAACTTAGAGGGGGGTGAATCAGTTATCCAGTGTCCCAAAACAAAATGTATAATTCAAAACAACTTCTTCAATTTCTTCTCCTTGGTAAACAATAATTATTTTCATTGTCTGTGCTTTTACCGATTACCAGTCTAATACTATAATAGTTACTGATCAAATCTAACATGTAACATGTAAATTATGATAACAAAAAAATATCACAATCAACACATAACACAAGAGATTTAACCTGGAAACCCTGTAAAGGGAAAAACCACCTAGGATCGGTAACCCAAAATTGTTCACTCTTCTGAAGTGAGGTCGGTTAAGACCCAACCCTGTTAAAGGTTTACAAACACACTGTCAGCTATGACCTTGTTAAAGGATTTTAGACTAGAAGTTATCATCCAACCAGCATTCATTATGGGGTTGACAGGATAACAATGTTCATTCTATGAATGATACATCATAAGACTTTCAGAGTCCACTCGATTAGGAGATTTTGACTGTATACAATGGTTAAATATGTAATAGTAAATGATCTGCATTAATACAACTTCAATTGTAGATTACAGATTAATATTCAATCCATACAAATCCTTCTGATCAATATTTCACTTCAGATTCAATACTGTATCAACTTACTATCCGTCGGTAATTGCTCTCTGTAGCTTGGTAATTGTTCTGCAACTCGGTTCTTACTTAACAAGTATGATCAGAATGGATGAAAACCTTGTTCACGTCATATTCCTATAGTTTCTTCTTCTTCCGGCATCCTTTTTCATAAAGAAATTATGTTCTCTTATATAGACGAGTAAATCATTTTCTTCTCCTCCATTAGATTTTGCCGCTTAACGACATTCATAGATTTTACTGCTTCAAACTTTCTCCGCTGATGTGTCAATAACATGTTTCAATCTACTCCATTAGATCTTCCTTTAATTTTGTTAGCCGTCTATCTTCATAACAAACATTATCTATTATCACTAAAATTGAGGTACCTCCTTGGTAAGAACTACCACCTTTCCACTTAGTCTTGCTTTTATCTTCAGTTTTCCACTCAAATTTGCCCTTATCTTGTGCAAAATTATCAGATCTTCCACCTTTACCATAGGATCTACCTCTGCTTCTTTGGAATCTACCACCTCTACGTCTTTGTCTTTGTTCATGCTTCTTTGTCAAGATCTCCTCACCTTTCAAGGCATATTGAAATGCTTCTTCCACACTATCCAATTTCACAAAACTTATTTCATCTTGAATTTGAGATCTAAATCCATTCAGGTACCTTGCAACTTTCTCAACCTCATCATCTACATGTCCATATTTGATGTCCAATATATAGAATTCCTCAGTGTATTCCTTCACAGTCATGACCTTTTGTCTCAAGTTTTGCATCTTCCTCAACAAGCTAACTGTTATGTTGTGGTGATTGATTAGGAAAGTACTGAAAAGCATCTAGGAACCCTCACTAGGGTTGGGGGTCATGCTAGGGATGAGGTGAGGGTTTGGGTGTGGTAGCCCCCAAGAGTGGGGGTTCGGGGGCGAGAGCCCGTGAGGAGAATTTTTCCGCCTACTTTTCGATGGCTATTTTTCCGGCGGCTACTTTTTGGCTAATATTTTTTGGCTATTTTTTCCGGCCGATGTGTTGTAACCAATTCTAACCCTAAAGTGGCAAAAAGCTTGTATAAAATGGCTTAGGGTTAGGGATTTCATAATCATGTATGGTTTTAGTACTTGCAACAAGATTGAGTTGTAAGGGATTACAAATTGTAAACAGGTTGTAATCATTGGATAATAATATATTGGACTCCCTGTTGGTGGAAGTAGCCCAGGGATTGGGTGAACCACGTTAAATCTTTGTGTCTTGTGTTCTCGTCTGTGTGGTTTAATATTTTATGGTATTGGTTATATTTGCATGTAACTAATATTTTGTCCTGTTAATCCTAACAAGTGGTATCAAAGCCAAGTTGTTTTTCAGTTATCCTCTGCAAGAAGATCTTACGGTTTAGTGGGAGTCTCATGGTTGAGTGGGAGAAATGGTAGACAAGGGTAGGATGAAGGTTGAAACATTTAATGGGCATAACTTTTAGTTATAGAAAATACAAATGGAGTACTATCTCTATCAGAAGGATCTATGACGGCCATTGGAAGGAAAATCCAAGAAACCGTCAACAATGACTGACGAGGACTGGGATATTCTTGATAGAAAGGCTCTTGGTAGTATTCAATTATGCCTGGCACAATCAGTGGCATTCAATATTACACAAGAAAAGATGACTAAGATTTTGATGCAAACCCTAGCGAAGTTGTATGAAAAGCCATCAATTTCAAACAAGGTATTTCTTATGAAGCATTTGTTTAATATGAAAATGGCAAAAGGTGGGTCAGTTGCTGATCATTTAAATGAGTTTAATATAGTTACCAGTCAATTATCTTCTATTAATATTATTATTTATGAAGAAGTCAGGGCTCTCTTGATTTTGTGTTCTTTTCTTGAAAGCTAGAATGGCTTGGTAATGGCTGTTAGTAACTTTGTTTCTGGTTCTAATACCCTAAAATTTGATGATGTTGTTGGTGTTATTCTAAATAAGGAAATTCGTAGGAAAAGCTCAGGTGGATCCACATCAGGTAGTGTCTTAAATGCACAAAGCAGAGGTAGAACCAATGAGAGGGAAATTTTTTTTTGAAAATCGTGGAAAATCAAGAGGAAAATCAAAGGGAAAGAGGTCCTAATCCAAAGGGCCAAATGATTGTTGGTATTGTGGAAAACCAGACCATAAGAAGAAAGATTGTTGGTCTCAGAAGAATAAAGGAGACAAACAAGAAGGTAACAAGGAGGCAAATGTGGTAAGTAATAAATTTGAAGAGGATGCTTTGATTCTTTCTTTAGAAAGTATTGATGATTCATGGGTTTTAGATTCTGGGGCTTCATTTCATGCTACACCCCATAGAGATTATTTTCTTGACTATGTCCAAGGGGATTTTGGGCTAGTTTATTTGGGAGATAATGAACCTTGTCAGACAGTTGGAAAGGGAAAAATTAAGATTAAGTTGCAGAATGGGAATCATTGGCTACTACAAGAGGTAAGACATGTTCCAAGGCTGAGTAGGAATTTAATTTCAGCAGGGCAACTGGGTGATGCAAGTTGCATAGTTACTTTTAATGATAGAAATTGGAAGGTTTCAAAATGTTCCCTAGTAGTAGCAAAAGGTGTGAAAGTAGGCACCTTATATCTTTGTATAGGTCATACTGTCCCTTCTACTTTAATTGTTTCAGAGGAAAATGAATGTTCAAGAACAGTTGCTGCAGTTGAGCAGGAAGAACATCAAACCGTTGTTGTAGATTCTGACACACCACTTTGGCACAATAGACTTGGGTACATGAGTGAAAAAGGTATGAAATTACTTCATTTAAAGAAAGTTTTACCTGGTCTGAAATGTGTCAATACGGATTTCTGTGAAAATTGTGTGTTAGTTTTGTAAAGAGTGGGAAGGAAAAGAAAAATGAGAAATTAGAGCTTGTGCATACATATGTATGGGGACTAGCTCAGGTATCTTCCCTTGGTGGCTCTCTATATTATGTTACATTTATAGATGATGCAACAAGAAAAGTATGGATTTATTTCCTTAGACAAAAATATGATGTATTTCAAACTTTTAAGAAATGGAAATGCTTGGTTGAGAATGAGACTGCTAAAAAATTAAAATGTCTCAGATTTGATAATGGTGGTGAGTATTGCAGCATAAAATTTGAAGATTATTGTTCCTCTAATGGTATTCATAGGTAGAAAATTGTACCAAAGACTCCACAAGAAAATGAAGTGGCTAAATGCATGAACAAGACAATAATGGAGCGTGCAAGGAGTATGAGGTTGCATGCTAGGCTGCCCTTAAACATGTGGGCAGATGCTGTAAACACTACTATTTATTTTATCAATAGAGGCCCCTCTACTCCTTTGGACTATGGTATTCCAGAGGAAGCATGGACTGGTAATAAGGTGAGTTATTCTTTTCTCAAACCCTTCAGTTGTGTAGCTTTTGCACATATAGATTCTGAAAATAGAACCAAGCTGGAAGCTAAGTCAAAGAAATGTGTATTTGTTGGATATGACATTGATGAATTTGGTTATAGGATTTGGGATTTTGAAAATAATAAAATTTTAAGAAGTAGGGGTGCATGTCATATTCAATGAGAAAGTGTTGTACAAAGATCTATTGCAACAACATGAGAAGAAAGACAATGATTATGTAGTACTAGATGATACTGCAAAAGATGATGTTCTAGTAGTTCCTTATGCTCCGCAACAATAGCAACAACAAATACCACAAACCCCAGTGAATGTTAGACGGTCAACAAGGCTAAGTAGACCTCTAGAAAGATTCTCTCCCTCTTTGTATTATATTTTATTAAGAGATGCTAGTGAACCTAAATGTTATAATGAAGCTGTGCAGGTGGATACAAAGTTTCAATGGGAGTCTGCCATGATAGAGGAAATGGACTCCTTGCTGAAAAATCAAACTTGGGATTTATGTAAGTTACCTACAAGTAAAAGGGCTTTACAAAATAAATGGGTTTATAGGCTGAAAGAAGAGGATGGAGGTAAGAAAATATTTAAAGCCAGATTAGTCGTAAAAAGATTTGCACATAAAAAGGGTATTGATTTTGATGAGATATTTTCTCCCATTGTTAAAATGACTTCTATTTGTACTGTTTTGAGTATTGTGGCTACCGAAGATTTGCATTTAGAGAAGCTTGATGTTAAAACATCTTTTCTTCATGGTGATTTGGATGAATAAATATATATGGTACAACCACAAGGATTTGAGGTCAAGGGTAAGGATAATTTGGTGTGCAGATTGCAGAAAAGTTTATATGGCTTGAAGCAAGCACCTTGACAATGGTACATTACATTTAACACTTTTATGAATGAGCATGGATACACTCGGTGTCATTCTGACCATTTTGTTTATTTTAGAGGTTGGATGATGACAACTACATTATTTTATGTTTATATGTTGATGATATGCTTGTCGCTGGGTCTAACATGGATCACATTAAGGGGTTAAAACAACAGTTAACACATTCATTTTTTATGAAAGATTTGGGTGCAGCAAAACAAATCCTTGGTATGAAAATTTGTAGAGATAGGAAAAATAGGAAATTGACTTTATCTCAAGCTGATTATATTGAGGTGTTGCAACATTTCTCTATGGAGAATGCCAAAGCTGTCAACAGACCTTTGCTTGGTCATTTGAAATTTACTAAGGAGATGTGTCCTAAGACACCAGAAGAGGAGGCTAAAATGTCCAAGGTACCTTATGCTCCAGCTGTAGGGAGCTTAATGTATGCTATGGTATGTACTTGGCCAAATATTGCACACGCAGTGGGAGTCGTTTGCCGGTTTATGAGTCACCCTGGGATTGAGCATTGGAATGCGATCAAATGGATTCTCAGATATTTGAGAGGTACATCCAGTAAGTGTTTACACTTTGGGGGATCTACTACTTCTATACAAGGCTATGTTGATTCAGATTTGGTAGGAGATATAGATAGCATGCGGAGTACTACAGGCTATGTATTTAATGTTGGTGGGACAACAGTGAGCTGGGTTTCTCGACTTCAAAAGGTGGTTGCTTTATCCACTACCGAGGCAGAGTATGTTGCTTCTATAGAGGCAGCTAAGGAGATAATTTGGGTTCAATTCTTTATGCAAGAATTGGGACGTCCACAGATGGATAAATTTCTATATATAGATAGTCATAGTGCCATTCATCTTGTGAAGAATTCTGCTTTGCACTCTAAGACAAAACACATACAGTTGCGGTACCATTTCATTCGGTCAGTTTTGGATGATGGATAGTTAAAGCTGGAAAAGATACATATAGATGATAATCCAACCGATATGTTTACAAAGGTAGTAACGAGGGAGAAGTTGAACTCTTGTTCAACTTTGGTTGGTCTACTAGACTAAATAGAATAAAGGAACAATAGAGTCTAGGGTGGTTGAATCCAGTGGGAGCTTCACAGGGTAGTGGTTGAGCTACAAGATCAGTCTCCAAGTGGGAGATTGTTGTTTTGTGCAGAGCCTGATCAATCACCAAGTGGGAGATTGTTATGTTGTGGTGATTGATCAGGAAAGTACTAAAACATATCTAGGAACCCTCATCGGGGTTGGGGGTCATGCTAGGAATGACGAGGGGGTTTGGGGGCAGAAGCTATTTTTCCGCCTACTTTTCTGGCTGTTATGTTTTGGCGGCTACTTTTCTAGCTAATATTTTTGACTATTTTTTTCCAGCCAACATGTTGTAACCAATTCTAACCCTAAAGCAGAAAAATATTGTATAAAATGGCTTAGGGTTAGGGATTTCATAATCATGTATGGTTTTAGTACTTGTAGTAGATTGAGCTGTAAGGGATTACAGATTATAATCAGGTTGTAATCACTGGATAATAATATATTGGACTCGTTGTTGGTGGACGTAGCCCAGGGATTGGGTGAACCATGTTAAATCTTTGTGTCTTGTGTTCTCTTCTATGTGGTTTATTGTTTTCTGGTATTGGTTATATTTGCATTTAACTGTTATTTCTGTCTTGTTAATCCTAACACTAACTTGGTAATCAGCAAGAAAAAACTTCTTCACCTTGTTCACCATTTTCAACCAGGTTCAGATCTTTTCCTTTTCTCTTCTTTGTCTATCAATTTGCAAATGCTCCCACCACAGTGAGGCATGCCCTTTCAACCTAGTGACTACAATTTTCACCTTCCTATTATCAAGAGTGCTTTCAAACTCAAAGAAATTTTCCATATCAGAGATCCAATCCAACACAGCATTAGTATCCAACTTGCCATCATAAGGAATAACTTCAATAACAGGCTTTGAATGTGCCCTAGTCAATACCCTCAACAATATTTCCTCTTCTTGATCTTCCTCAGGCTCTCAATTAGGGTCTGATGTTGCTGCTTCATCATCACTCACATCATCAAGATGTGCTGCTCTCCTTTGGGTTGTCTCCACAACATCTAATCTGGCTGCAATTTGTCTTAACATGTCCATTATGGCATTATCAACATTTTCTCTACCTCGAACCATCTTGACAAATAGATTCCTACAAGATCGTAATCCTCTGCAAGTTATAGGTCAAATCCGCAGATCTACCACCCTACAACCAAATCCAACTTAGGGTTCTACACGATCCAATCTCATCAAGGACAAACTTGACTCTAATACCACCTCGCGCAAGGAGGGAACTGAAAGGCTAGGGCCAAGGACACACTTAACTATCCAGCCACCTTGTAGAGTAAACTCAATGGAAGCAATCTACACAGAGAACAACACTAAGGAGAGAAGGAACAACAAATTCTTTATTAATTCATCCAATTATTGCATACATGCTTGACTGTGAGGCCTTCCGAGTTACAACCAACAAGATTTATGAATTTCTAGACTTAGACTCTATCCCTTCTTTCTATCTTCTCTATATCTATCCTTTTTTCTCCTATTCTACACCTAGGCACCCTTATTTATACTTGCCAAAATGACTTACAGAAGATTCTAGATCATTACATAATAGAACGCTGACCTCCAAATGGTCTGCACACATCCCAAGACAAGATCCTTACATTAAATGCACAACCTAAATTAAATACATAAGTCGGCTCCAACTAAGAACCAATCACAGACAAACTCGGTCAAAGAAGAACTGAGTATCAACAAACATCAGGTTAACTCAGCATAGGAACGCTTGACCAACACTAGACAAATCGGCACATATAGGAACGCTCGATAAAGATTGCAACTCAACACTTACTGAACACTCGACAATGACTGCAACTTGACACTTGTTGGCAAAATGAACAAAGATGAGCATGATAGAAAGGCAACCCAAGATGCTCTTGCATCAGATCTATTGTGATGATTTTGTATTTTTGTTTACTTATTCAATAGACACATCATGAGTTCATTTACATTGAATTAATTCATATTAGTTAGTGGTTTTAATTTTACATATAGCATATTATTAACCATGGTTGGAAATGTTAACATCATAGCTTAGATAAGAATATATGGCAATGTTCAAATGTTAATTAATGGAGATTAATAATGATAATTATGTTTAATTAGATGAGAATGGCATTATGAAGATTAAATGATGATTATTGTTATTCAACTTTATTCAATGATGACGACTGACAAGTAGTGGTAACTAATGATCCTTGTTGAGATTTCTTGTTATTCTTGATAGTTTAACACGGATAATTTGATATTATGGGATCAAGGTATGATTTTTATCATGATACTTGATAATGATTGCTTATTTGTTTACATATTAGTGATGTTTTAGCCTTTACCATGCTCATGTTACTATTTTAATGGATCCTATTTGACATGTTTGTATGAAGAGGGATGAAGTTGTAGTTACTCACATGTGAGGTCCACATGATGTCTCAATCCCCTTCACTATTTGTCATTGCATGATATTATGCACGCATAGGTGCTTCGTTTATGGGACTAACATAGACACGTATTAGACATTCACTTGAATCAGTAGGTCTAAGTGTGCCCAAAACACACACACACACACACACACACACACACACACACACACACACACACACACACACACATCCTTGACGGTGGTTACCAAAGATAGCACATTTGCCGAATGTTCCCTAGCCTAAATCCATCATTCCTACGTAAAGGGTGATTTCCCTATTATTTTATTATTTGAGCCCCAATTACTGTCATTGATAGCTTTTAGATACCCGATGTCTCATGTTTTCCACCCATGAAAAGTCTTTGCTCATTTTTAGTCTAGTTGTATTTTATTTTTTCTCATGTAAGTAGTTAAATAATATTTTAAATATTTAAATGGTGGTTTGTGATTATTAGCACATATGTCACATAAGTATTTGATTTAATTGGAATTGATGGTACTTTATTGTATTTGGAGATTTTTGGAAGTTTATTATTAATCTTGACTTAAGTAGTTTTATATTATTTTAATGATTTTCAAAAAAAGAGTTTCATTTAATTATTGAAAGGTTCCCTTTTAGACACCTTTTAGTTTTCATCTCTTGAAATTTGGCTAAAACCCTCTTTGCTTGAATTCAAAATTGGCTTGGATTGGAAGATTTAAGGGGAATATTTTTGTGGGTGTTTACTCATTGGGTTCCTCTTGCTGAAATCTACCAACTCTCAAATTCTCATTTTGTTTCATTGAGTCTTTGGAAATTTCTTATTTTTTAAAGGGTTCTTGGTTGGAGGTAAGAATCTCTTCATTTCTCACTCGTTCTCCAATTTTAACTGTTGAAAGATTGCTACAATAGAGTAGTTAGATGTTCTAAAGCATTATTATGGTTTACAAATTTGTATTTGGCATTTATTTGAGTATTTCCCAATTTGGGTGAGAAAATGAGGGTTTTGGTAGTATTATGCTACCTATTTTTATTGGATGATTATAACGATAAATTGGTTGCATTTTTGGATTTTGGATGCCTGAGAACCACTGGGTTCCTCATATTTCTAATTCATTGAGTTTGAATTTTTAGTGAGTTTTGGGTGGATGATATTCATTTTTTTATTTTTAGACAAAACTTATTTTTGAGTTGTTTGGTTGTTGGGACTTGGATTTGGATGTTTGATTGCGGAAATTGATAGCTTTTGGATGTGATTATCATTTTTGGTCATTGGTGGAAATATGATATGGCTTCAATTGCTTGTCTTTTGTATGTAGTCTTTATGGTGAGCCCTTTTGTTGTTAAAGCCAATTGGCTTTGATAAGTTGATTTTTCACTTTGATTGTAATTTTGGTTTCTTGAGTCTTGGGTAAGAAATAGGGGGCAACGGTAGGAGTGGTGTCCAATGGGGGGACCAAGACATAAAGGCCCCCTGGGTAACCCATTGGGTATTTATTTAATAAATGAAAACTAAGGACACATTATTAAAATTAACCAAGATAAATAAGTCCTTGGACACACCATGAGTGCTATTATGAGGCTATGGGTGATCTAGAGAAGGAAAGATCACCCATGTATCCATGGACATGGGGTAGTTGTTCTTGGATCAATCGACCATCTCGTCTGTATGAGAGAGTGCTCAATGCCAGGTGGTGGTATCCTTGGTAATGACACACCCAATGAGACTCATTGCTCTTTCTTTCCTATGTTCCTATCTCGTAGTTATGAGTAGCACCTGGAAGTGGATGGGCCTTCCATGTTGTCATTGTTTCTTGATGGCGGAAAGTGTATGCCTTACTGAGAGCTATGTTCTACGGGATCCATGATGGATGATTATTGAGTTGTGCATACTTTCTTCTTATTTTTGTTTTCATTGACTTATTGCTTACGATTGGGGAAGGAATGCATTGAGGTCACGACTCCCCATTCTTGTTGTGGTATTACTAAGCAATGTGTGTAAGACTTCTATCCTTTTGTGTGATTGCTTTGTTGTTTGGGCCAATGTGACTACCTCCTTGAGCACATTAGGGAAGGCTTGAAGATCCTCATAATTAGGTGGTGTGACCAACCACCGTTGGGAAACGGTGAATAGGTTTTTGAGTGGTCCTAGTGTATATGATGACTTTATATCATAATACTTTCATCATTGTATATATATTCATGCTCATTTTTGTGCTTAATGATATTGTACATATTCTAGCGCATATAATAATTATGAATCCATGTATTTTGGGCCATTAATGTACTTAACCATAAAAGTGATAATACCCCCTACTAGTTACCTTAAGAGTAGCTAAGCTAGTTAGGCATGTATTCAAGTTGCGCATCGAGAAATTATTAGTTTGGGATATGATTTCCAAATTGGTGCCTTCGCCTGCACTCTAGCACTTTCGTTAATTGGTGTCTTTGACCTGCCAATCATCATTTTTCCCTCTCTACTTTGAGACAACTCGGTCGTCAGAGAACATCATATCTTTCAATCAACGTCTCCATAGGATTATTCAGTGCTTGCGTTAATCGATGTCCACACCTTCTAGATCAACGTATCGAACTCTCTAGACTAAGACATCTCAATTCGTTAAATTAACTAGCAATCAGTGTCTGGGAGCTTTGAATCGATGCCTGTGCGGATCGACACCTATGCCTGCCTTCGACGTCTCTACCCAGTGTTGTGAGTTAGTTTGCAGGGTTTGAGGTGATTGGGCATGCTTTCTGGGTGGTTTCTAGATGTTCCTAAATCCTGTCTTAGGGGCTAATCATGCTCATGGCTATGGAATGCCTCGGTTGTACCTCATTATGGATTTCAAGGTTGGAGCTAATGTTCCCTTGGATGTGTTCGCAAAGATTCATCTTTTTGGATGACTCATGACTCAATCTTGTATTTGATCACGTTACACCAAGATCAATGAAGTTTAATTGAAGTTTTAATTAATTCTTTTTTATTGTCTATGTATTGGTGCATGTTTTGGCTTATTGTCCAAGGGTTTCTTGGTGGGGCATTATAGGTTTGTCTTGAGTTCATATTTTTACTTAAACTTCCTCATAAAGCTTGAGTCACTAGTCTACATTGTTCTAGACAATATGTCTAGATCCTCCATTTTCTTCTATATTTTACTTCTAAGAAATGTGTTAACAACTTTCTTGAAGTCCAAAATAATCTTACTCTTTTTTGTTCCATATCTTTTCAATATTTTATTTCAAAGTGATACTATGGTCTGATGTCACATGTTTTGGTCTAACATATGCCTATCCTTTTACCATCAAGTACCTCTTTCTTTTATGTACTTGTTAGTTCTATGCTTAAACATAGTTGACCAACTTTTAGAAAAGGGGATTGATCACGATGATTCAAAGTTAGAAGGATTGTTTACATATTATCTCTTTCCGATAGTTAGAGCTGAATTGGTAGTTCAATTTCTGGAGAAGCCATCTTGAATGATGTTATCAACTATCTTCTTGATGCAAAGGGATATGATTTTAACTCCCCAAATAAGTATTATGCATGCATTCCATTCCACTCACAATCCTTACCCATTCTCATCATCTTAATACCTTCATTAACCCCTTGTAAAGTAATAATTTTGTTGTTGTGTTGGTTATAAAAATGGACACCTTTTTCTCACTCCTATTCATATAATTATGTTACATATGGTGGCAGTTAGGATGTTGTGACATTATTCTCTATTGATATTCCTTCAAGAATACTTTTTGGATTATTCTTTATTAATATATTAGTTCTTATCTTGTACTCACAAACTATTTTTTTTTCTTTCATTATATGTCAACACAAATATTTGTTTGCCTCCTTTTGATTGGGTTCTTTTAGATCTCTTCTTGCAACCTTATGTTCTTCGTTGCACCAACCATTTTCCAAAGAGTCAATATTTTCTTTTTCCTATTTTTCACCATTTACATTTTCTTGGTGACTTTTGAAATATAATTGTTAGCAACTCTTGAAACCTTCCTCTTTTGTTCCCTTTTCCTCTATCTACACTCTTTTTTATGTACTTTCTTGATTTCTACACCTTTATTATTGTTGATTTCTCTCATATCATGATTTCTTATTATTGTGCTACACCTTTATTATTTGTTGATTTCTCTCATATCATGATAAATTTATATAAATTGGACTATAGTTTGGTTTTAACTTTATTGAAGAATGTTCGATCACTACTTCTATTATCCTTTATATCGTATTTTGTGAGAAAATGACATAATCAATAACACTCGCCACATAGTAAATTTTGCATGAATGGGTCAAGATCTCTAATTATCAAATGAAAAGAGAATAGGAATTCTATTTTATATTAAATATTCATGTTTTGATTACGTAAAATCAGGTTTTGAAAGGACCCGAAACCTTATACATATTAAATATTCATGTTTATGTAGGTTTTTACTTATAAATTATAATTTCTATTTCATTAGCTTCTCATGCAGTTTTATTTGATTATTGAAAGGAAATATATAATTTATCATTAAATAATAAAGTTCTAACATGGCTTCAAATAAAATGCCCTATCATGACTAAACAATGAGACTTAACAAAAATAGGGTAAATGAATAATAATAATACTAAATGAAAAATAGGTGGCTATACATCATAATTCTTATTTCAAATGTCAACATTTCTATATATTTTTATAGAAATTAGAGGGTAGGTGACTAAACATCTCTTAATTTTGGATGTTGAACCTTACTTAGAATACAACCACCTTCCAAGAAACTAAGACATTTACATTTTACATTATCTATATAAAAAATTATATTATATCAAAATCATTAAAGCTTCTATGTGGTTCTAAATAGAGTTAGTTAACTATCACACTTGGTAAATTGACCCCCGCTTCTAAAGAGACTCAACCATAATATTATATAAATTTTTATTTAACATCATTTCAATGGACAAATGTAATTTATATGTAATCATATATTTTTATTTTTGAGGCAAACATACACTTATCTTAATTGTAGAGGCATGTTTTACATTGAATACTACATAAATAAATCTATATTTTAAATGTGGGCTTACCCTCACTTAGCCTATTTACTTTTGTTTTGTAATCAGAGTTATTTTCAACCTCTAAAATTTTATTCTATTTGGGTGTTTCCCAAAGTAGATTGTTGTTGAATTATACCCATTTGTTACTTGAAGATTCTAGGAGATCCCTTTGAAATAAACACCAAGCTATTTTTTCTTTTGATTAGAGAAGATCGAGCATTTGGTATTCATACCATTTACTTGCACACATATTATCTTCATAAGGTGCTCCTTTAATGCTTGAGATGACCTTGAGATCACAATGTACAAAAGGATCCCCACTAAAAACTCTCCTAACTAAATACCATCTACTCCTTGTAGATTCACCCATTCTTCTAATTTTTCTTTATATAAACAAAACAAGGTAAATGATAAAGATAATTCTTTTTTAAGTCCTATGTCAAGCATTCTAAAAGGTTTGCATGAATTTTATTTTTTACTTAAACCTCTTGATAAAGTCTACGAGTCTCCCCTCTATAATTTTCTAGACTATATGCCTAGTTCCTCTATTCTACTCTATAATTTACTTTTAAGAAATATGTCAAAAAATTTCTTAAAGTTCATAAAGTAACAGTAAAATTCTTTTTTTTTTGTTCTATATATTTTCAATGAAATGTATCGAACTAATGTTATGGTTTATTCTTAATTGTTTTGTTTTGAAATATGGCCATTCTTTTAACCTTAAGTTACTTAATCTTCTACCGACTTGCTGATCCTAGAATCAGTCACGCTTAGTCAACTTTGAAACAAGAAGATTGATCACATTTTTTCAATAAGTAGAAGAATTGTCTACATCTCCACTCTTCAAGAGAGGTAGTGCTATATTGGTAGTCAAATCTCTTGGAAAGCCATGTTGAATGATGTTATTGACTATCTTCTTGATATGAGGATCCAATTTTTGTCCTCCCCATCTTAAGCATTATGCATGCATCCCATTTCAGTCACAAACATTACTTGTTAAATTCATCTTCTTAATATGTTTTTTTGGAGGGGTATCTTCTACTCTCTCGTATTCATACAGTTACTTCGCATATTCCAACCATTGGGAGTGTAATTTGATTCTCTATTAAAATTCCTTCAAAAATAATTTTGATTTATTCTTTCCTACATATATTAGTTTTTCTCACCTTATACTCACAAAATTCTTTTTCTACTTTCACTAGATATGTTTATACACATATTTGTTTGCCTCCTCTTTGTCTATTTCTTGAGGAGTTCTTCTTCCACCTTTGCATTCTTCATCACACCAATCATTTGCCTTCATATTTTTAACCTTTTATAGTTTTAACCGCCTCTTAAGATATACATGTTAAATTCTAACTATTCAAACCTTCACCTTTTGTTCTCTTCTCCTCCATCTAAATTTTATGTTTTTTTTTCTTTTTTTCTTTTATGAAGATTAAAAAGTCTCTTAGGTTATAAGGATGTTTCCCTTTGTTGGGGATTTTTAGTAATGCTACATTTTGAGTACTTACAAATTTATGTTTTTCATGATAACTTTATACAAATTGGGCCACGGTTCAATTTTAATTCTAGTGGAGGATCTTCGATCCCTACTATTATCTTCTCTATCATATATTATGAGAAAATGACATAATCAACAATACTTTCATGATGTCTAATTCTTAAAAAGAATCACATTGATGTAATTTTTATATGCCACACTTTTTTTTGTAATTCTTTTTATAAATTATAATTTTTATTTCATTGGTTTCTCATATGTTTCTATTTGATTATTGAAAAAGAAAACTACGATATCTTCATGAAAAAGCTTTAATATAACATTTACTAGAAATCTCTAACAAGGCAATAGGACTTGAAAAGAAGGTAAATGAACAAGATTACCAAAATGGAAGTTAGGTGGTTATATATCATCATAATTCAAATTTCAAAATCTCTACAATTTTTAATAAATTGAAATAGATAAATAATTGAAAATATCGATGATTTATAATTTTGTAAACTTTTGTAAATAGCAACGATTTTGGATTTTCTTTCTGATTCTTTCTCGATTGAACTTTTGAACCAAATTTTATTTATACATAAATATATACATTAGTACAACCACTTTTGCTTAAAAAAAATTATAATAATTGAAAATATCTTAATTTGAAATGTTGAAACTTTACTTAAACTACACTCATATTTCAAGAAATTAAGAAATTTACATTAAAAAAATGCTTCCCTACCAAAATCATCAAAACCTCCATGACTTCAAATGGGATTAGTTAGCTGTCACAATTGATAGAGCCCAACCCCACTTCCAAAAAGACTCAAACATGATGCCATACGTACAAAAACTATAATAATTTACCATTACACTAGACACTTGAATACATATTAAAATATTAATAAATAATTTACATGAATAAATGTAAAACAAGTGATCATGCATTTAAATTGTCCTTAATACATTTATCTTAATGGAAAAAGGTTGTATTTTGAAGTGTGGGCTTGCCGTGACATCATGTGGAGTGTTTGATCTTGTGGGGCTGTCATTAAGTAATACAAATTTGAGTGCTGTTGTAGCAAACCTTTTTATTTCTCAAGCTTTCAAAGTGCAGTTGAAGCATACATTATTCTAATAATAATAATAATCACTTACGCTGTAGTTGGGAGTTAGGTTAAATGGCAAACCTATTCTTGCTTTCCACGCTACAATGAATATCAAAGTTTTCTTTCCTTTAGTTAGAAATAAAAGAGGCATTCTAGTTTCTTCATGGACTCATATTTTTTATGTATATCTTTTATAAAAAGACTTATTCTTATTAATTATGGAGATGTTTTGTAAAATTTTTAAAAATTAATAATTTATAATTAAAATTTCTATTCTTGGTTTTTAGATTTTAGATTTGTTTTGATTAGAAGGATATAATTATTCTAGATCTTTGTTTTAAAATTGCATGTATTTGTTCAATTTAGTAATATATAAAAAGTGTGATAAATGGTCATTTAGTAATTAATTTCATTTGATATTTCTTTGTGATATGGATTGAGCTTTCCTTCATCTTCTATTTCTTAGTGTTGTCTTATCTAATTAAGTGACCGCCTATCGTCTCACTTAGCAATTTAGGGACACAAGGTTATTTAAGAAAGAAAATCCAAACCTTTGATGACTTATATAACCTCTCCAATTTCTAATTAGAAAAATGGTTACAACTTCCTTCATAATCAAGATATCCACTTTATATCATTGCAACTTCTTTAAGGACTAAAACTAGACCATCAACATTAAATTCTTTTATTTTCTTCTTATAGCAATATATAGTCTTACTTCTCATTACCCCTTAGAAATAAAGATTCAATTCTCAAAGGTACTACTCCCTTTTCAATTCTAAATAATATAGTGTCTCCATATCATGCTCTAAAATTAACTCTCAATAAATAAATAAACAACTTTAATAACTTTAAGTCAACCCCCTTCTTTATTCTATTTGTAAGAAGTCCATCTCTTTTAAGCACATATCTTAACTTTGTTTCTTAGCTTATCATGCCGCTCAAACTATCTTTTCTAACTCTTTTAAACAACTTTAGTCTATAATTAATTTAGAAAGTTACTCTCTTTGACCTCTTTATCTCATAATCCAATTTGTAAAATATATTATCAAACTCTTACCAAACTTTTTTTTTATTCTTATATATAAAAATAAACCGACATACGATTACTCTGTTATAATATGCTGTTACCAAAACAATTGATAACATATTGACATTAGTGTCTAATAGTTATAGTTACAACTTTATTCAAAAGAAAATTATACAAGCCTATAATTTATGAGCGTACATTATAAATAAAGCCATTCACAACATTATTGCACTTGGCATAAAAGTGACACCTAAAGTTTGCTTAGAATTATATGTACTTGTCAATTAAAAAATAATGATTGAACCTAAAATTATTTCATGTGGGTCTACCACACAAATAAAAAATATTATACAATGAGAGCATACATTCCCATTAATAGTTTTATGCCTTGATTTCTTAAATGTAGAACTTTGAATGCTATGCCATCTTCACATTTTGTATCATTTAGACGTATTTTTTTAGCTAGGAAAGCTATAATGAATATCCTTAGGACACCTACGCAACTAGAAACAATCAATATAGCTTTGAATTATTTATGTTCTCCATCATATCTCAAAATGCTTATTTTTTTAATAATTCCTTAGGCAAGTATTTTAAGTAAATTATGTCATATTTATTTAAAAAAAGTGTTTCAAAAATATTTTTAATATATTTCTATAAAAAAAAAGAAAAAAGAAAAAAGTTGGGAACATTTTATATATAGGTAAAATAAAAGTTAGGCGTATTTAGTTTTAAAATTGTTAATTGAGGAATAATTTTGATGATGTGTTGAATTGATTTGTCATCTTTTAGAAGAAAATCAATTTCAAACATTGCAAGTTTGATCTCAGTTGTCATAGTTCCAATCTTCTTACAGAGTTTTTCTATATTATGTAACAATAAACTAACATAATATGCTTTTAAAAATTTAATCATCTCCACCTTCTTGATATTTAAATATGTTAAGGTAGTGTCCAAAGAGACTATTCATGATCTAACTTGATAGATGAATGAGCTCTCCTAGGTCAAAACTCTTAGTATACTGGGTAAACAACGATAAACGATATTGTAGACACCATAAATAAACATGTAGATGAATTATATATAATGATGATGTAGATGTGATTCCTTACCCTTCTTTAGAATTGAAGTGTGCTCTAGCACCATGCAATGATAATTAGTTCTCCTTTTATAAAAGTATGTATACATTGAATGACTTCAAATACCACGGTGTGATAATATTTCACATAGACATTTGCTAGTTGGCTCATAACCACTAGTTGAGAAGGGTAGAAAAGTTTTGATAATTTTAACTTTGGGTTCATTTTCATGCTCGTCAAGATTGAAGCAAGTTAATATGCAGATATGAACCATGGGGATAGAATGATAATATTGAAGTTAAAGGAAAATATATGAAAATAAATGCAAGGCAAGGTGGAATTGTAAATGGTAGAAGATAAATATATGTAAATTAGTGCAACATGGATGAAACAAATATAGATCAAAATTAAGAAATGAAATAAACTTATCACAAGAGTAATCCACTTATTGATATGTTATTGCATTAAGATGTTCTCATCAAAGTGAACATGAACTTAAATAGTAAATGGCATGTGTTACTAATTTCTCCATTACAATTTCATTACATTTCAAAGTATGAATTAAGATATTAAATTGAAAACAACATAAAATAATTCCACTTGAAAATATATTAGAACTTTTAAACTTGTAAGGAAATAAAATAACCAACCATAAATATTTATTTTAATTAAATATTTTATATTAAAAAAATAAGAAATTAATTAATTCATATATAAGTGTTGGGTTTGTAAATGCATACTTGATGAGATTTTAAAATAATATATAACAAAAATAAAAATCATACCTTCATCTTGGAGAGAGGGTGATGAAAAAGTTGCGATATTCAATGGATAATTGAAACTTGAAACTATATTCAAGATAAAGTATAATTTGATATAAATTATTTTTTGAGCATGTGACTATACACATACCTATGTCAAATCAAAACTTGCAACCCTAATCCCCACATCTATGAACACGATTTAATATTTGTGATATTGAATTTCCTATGTAATATTTTATTTGGGTTCTTCATATGTTGGCTTGATTGCATGCTTAATTTTTACAATAGACAATGTGGGTCAAAAATACATCCATGGACCTAACTTGAGTCAATGTCACATGTGCAATTATGAACATAGTAAAGGAAATTCTTACATGAGAGTTGGAATTGTTCTTATTATATTTGATATGCATAATTTTTTTCCCACATATATATTATGTTATGAATTTATTCTATGACGAATATCTATTTATGTTTTATTTAAAGTGCACCCGAAGGTCTAAATGTTAAAGGGATTAGATTTATTTACAACTTCCTCCTTTGTAGATTAGTGTAGTCATCTATCACCCATATTCCTTTTAGTTGGAATCAGATTTTGATCAAGATTGATATTAGTTGTGATTTTGTTTATTTTTTGTATTGATCAAAGTTGGAGTGATTTCCTTGATATCCTATTATAGAAAAAGATGAAAACACTTCTGGTAGGATATAAATGGAGAATGCTTATTTCAATGAAGCATTGGTTGTAGCCTTGTTTATACAAGCACCAAAAGATGTGTGGTTAATAGGCTTTAGCACATAATTTCATGTGACATTACATGGAGGTTGTTTCTCAAAGTATGAAGAATACGATTTGGTTGAAAAGGTCTATTTTGATTGACGATTCTCATTAGAGATAGTTGGTCATCAAAGAGTCAAAATTGAATTCCATGATGATATAGTTAAGGGTATTGATGGTGTGTTTCTTATCTCAAGTTTGGCATAAAACCTCCTCTTAGTGAGTAAATTGAATGATACAAGTGTACACATTATTTCCTTGAGTGGAGGATGTAAGATGACAAGAGAACCTATAGTTTTAGATAGAGTTGTTTAGATAAGAACCATGTACAAGATAGATGCATGCATTACTTAGTGCAATAATTCTTTGACAAGTTGACAAAAAAACCTTTATATTATTCATCCTCATCATTAAAAAAAGAATTGAAGAAATATATTGCAACTACTTTTGATGGTTGTTCTTTCTAGGTGCCTAAGGGTGCTTATTCTTAGAGATGATGATTCCAACATAGAATACAATGTTATGGTACTATGGACTTAGTCATATTGGTGATAAGGGTCTCAAAATATTGAAATCTAAAATTCTTGTAGAGGGCCTTAAAGATCGTAATCTTGAGTTATACTTATGTGAATATTGTGTCTTTAGGAAACAAAACCGTGTGTAATGTTGTTGGTTAAAAAACTTGTCTTCTTTGAAAATTTGTAGTCTTGACTCTATTACACTTGGTTTAAGACACACATGTGACAAAAAAGTAAGTTATTGATTAACTTCCCTCTAAATTTTGATTATCAACTCCCATATATGACAAAAAAATAATCTTTAGATTTTAGAAAAGGAGGTATACTTTTATTTAAAAGTAGTAAAGGAAAATAAACATTTACACATAGCCATGTTACACACTAGTAAGCAGTTCTACTACTTTCTTTAATTCCTCTTTGTCTTGCTTGTCTTTTTATGTTCTTTTCACTAGCTTGGTGGTTGCCACTTGAAAGTCATGGATATCTCCATCTTTTCTTTGAGGTCTTAGGTCCACCCTTGTCACACTATAATAATTTGTGGTAGCCTGACTAGGATCCTTTTGCACAGAGGGGTTTGCAATTTACACAATTTTTTTTTTTGAATTTTCATCCTCCATGAAACTAGAGGTATTCCTAAGAATTTTTGACTTAGGGGACGATTATAGTAGTTGTCCCACAATGTTATCAACAAGTCAATTCATAGGCAACATTTTTCTCTTTTTAGTCAATGCATTTTATAACCAAGGTGGGGAAGGAAAAGTGCCTATAGTTGAGGAGTTTGGGGTTGAAAATTGAAAATCTCTCTTCAAATGAAGAGTCTTTGTCACATTTTGAAAATTTAATGGAAAATTAGGAGTCTTGTCAGACACATTGTAAGAAGAATCTTGCATGAGAATAAAGGAATCAACATCTATTATTTCTGCCTCATGTTCTTGTTGAGTTTTTACTCCTTTCCCTTTATCTTTCTCATTTTCATTATCTTTCTTCTCAACCTTCTACTCTTCTGCATCTATAGTTTTGGGTGGGCCATCCCCACAAGTTATTCTAGAACTTTTCTCTTATTAGGTGGCTCATCTCCACCTCTATTTCCTCTTAGAAAAATAGCTTGTTGAGTAGGAGTTGTCATTATGAAAGATGAATATCCCACTAAACTTAGATTGGACTGTCCTCTAGGATTTTTCCCTCCTTTGGTATACACTATGGAGGCATCCACTTTATTCTTATACAACCATATTTGTATTTTCATTAGAACTTGTACAATAGTCTTGTTTGGAGGCCTTTATGCTCTTTGAGGCTTTAGTCTATGGGAACTAGTGGTTTTATTTGGATGTGAAAAGTGTATATGTGATCTTCTACGCTAGATTCATCATCTTCTATTCCATAAACATCCCGTCCTAGTATGAAAGTCACAATATGGATTAAGCTCATCATCTTTTAATTCTAATTTCCTTTTCCTTCCTTCATAATCATCTAATAAATCTACCCGAGATTCCTCCATATGTGGACATGATAAAATGTAGGACCAAGTTGTAAATTTTTGTTCACGGAATCTTTACCATTAATAGGAATTATTAACTCCCCTAATGCATCTATCACCATAGCCAAAGATAGGATATGAGAGTGAAGATGTTTCTGTATGAGTAGAGGTGCCTACTCAATTTGATTATACTTCAGAGGTGAGCCGTGACTCTAATCATGATAGAGAAATCATAGTGGGACTACCTTTGGTGCATGAGACTAATGATGTAAGGCAACTGGCCTATATGAATTTTGTTTCTAATGATAAGTTTGTTCATACCACATTATTCAAATCATTTTTGTATAAATATAAAGGAAGATTACTAAGACAAAAGGTAAATGAGATCTCTCAAGTCGATGAGGATGATCTTTTATCAAAGAATTACAAGAAAATGTGGAAAGATAAATAAGCAATATTACTCGTGAAAGAAAGATACAAATTTTGCAAGAAGTAGGTATTGTAATCTTTCCTGGTTGGAACATGAGTTCAACTATTGTCTTTGATGGTTTTTTGAAAAAACAAGATAGAACAAAAAAATTGTTTCCAAAAGATGTAGAAAAAATCTATACTAGTTCAAGATATGATCCATAGAACAAGATCTTTTTGCATTGGGTATTATATCCTAAGGATAAGAGTCCTACCCTTATAGAAACTAATAATTTTTTTGGCAACATCATGGTGCAAAGAGTAGGGGAGATTTGATACTACATATTTGAACATAAATGTTGCTAAGTTTAATAAAGAACAAGTGGAATAACTGATTAAGGAAAGAAATTCATACAAAGTTAGATATGAGAGGTTAGAATAGGAAAAACAACAATCATAGGAAGAGGTTAAATACATATCTTAAAAAGGATATCCTTCATAGGAACATGAGCAGAGATTAGCAATGGATTTATAGGATACTACCTATTGGAGATTGAAAGAACACAAATTTGAGAAGAGGTTGGAGGAGAAGAGCCAACACACTAAGGAAGTGGTGTATGATTTGATGTTTGAGTTGATCAAACATAGGTTCATTGCAGTGATGGTATATTTTGATAATTTATGGAGCACATATGCAAGAACATTTAGAGCTCTTAAAGAGCACACCTAGCTTGGAGATAGAATAAATGAAAATGTTGATAACATGAATCAAAAGGATTCTCTATCCCTAGATGAATCTAAAAAAGTTAAGAAGATTTTGAAGAAACATCATGAGTTTCAAGAGGAACTGGTAGAAGACGTGTACCGCTTGGACAAAGAGGACACATGAGAACTCCCATCCATTTTGAGAAATGAAGATGGATCACTAATCTCCTTAGAACAATGGAAGAATATGTTGGTGAAGGATCTCCCTTAGGCACTAGATGACATTAATGATGAGGTACATGTTCTACACAACATGAAGGTGATTACAAATAAGTTCTATAGGAGGGAGTACATGATGATGCACTTGATCACCAACATCAACACCTTCAAGGAGAAAGACTACATCGAGCACATAGGAGTTGTTAATTTGTTTCTTTTAAGGAATTAAAAAATTATTTATTGTTAAGGAAAAATATTTGTAATTGGGATGTGTCTTTTCATCAAGGGATGTGTATTTCAAAGTAGGAAAATCCTTCCTTATATAAGGAAGTGCTTCTCACTTTCAAATGATATTATTATTATCATCATTATCACATAATTAAGAATTTTTAGTTATAAGAAAGAAATTTATAGTTTTTATATATTTCACAATAATTTACTTTCGTTAATACAAAAACCTAGTTATTGTTTTGCAAATAATATCAATGCATGCTTTAATCCACACTTTACTTGCTATTTAGTTGAAGCAACCATTATTATCTCAAGAATTTTTTAAGTTAATCTTTGTGCTCTATTTTTATTTATTTATTCATCAAGGGTGAGTTAAATTGATCTTCTTGGCTGTGTGGATAATTCTTTCAAGGAAATATATTTTCATTTAAGCACATAAAGAGTAGCATATTATTGTGAGCTAAAAAGAAGAGATAACTGATAGATTCATATCAAGTGCGAATTTAAAAATTATCTAGTAAAGTATTATAGAAGTAGGATAAACATCATTTGACTCTGTACCTAATAGTAATAAGGCACCAATCATATCTAGATACCCCACATTTTATTTTAGGATTAGAGATTTATAAATCATTGAGAAGGCCATAACTGTAGTTACATATATAAACATAACCAACTTACTATACTCCATTGATCCGCTTTCATCTAATAAAAGATAAACACGCCTAGGTCTTAATAGAGCCTAAAGTGTAGGGAAGAGCATCCAAAATTAGGCCCATTTCATTTGTTGAGAATTGATCATGGAACTTGCCTATTCTTAGAGACCAACAACCTATAATTTTGAGCTCCAACATGCTCAATTTGAGTATTAAACCCTTCATAGAAAGTATAGGGGATAGGATTTCCCAGGGCCAACATTTGTAAAATCACAATTGTTAAATGGTACTCTAAAGTGTTGGAAGGTTGTGAACGTAATGATGAAGGGGGTTCCATTATTTTCTTAGATGATGATGCAATAAAAACTCTAGCTGGAGGTAACAAAATTTGAGGAGGTAGTTGTGGAACATCAGAGGCATGGAGAGAAGAAACAATTGGTTTCTCACAACTAGGTGGGGGAGATTGATTTGGACTGTGAGGTGGGGAAGTTTCCCAAATAGGAGACCCTATGGAAGAGGGTGAAGATTTAGACTCCAACTCAATAGACACTAGCCTAGGATCCTTAGGTTTTGAAGTTATTGTGTAAGGGAGAGGTATATTATCAACATCCTTATATATGCTAGCAAGCATCCTCATTTTAATCCCTACAATGGTTCCATTTCGTAAGAAGGACAATTATTTCCTTCCTTTTCTTTCTTATGCTCAACATGTTGAATCTTGTACCACCTTTCCCTCATCTTCAATACCTTTTCATAATCATTTTCATTCCTAATCCAATCTTCAAGTTCATTCTCTTTATATGGAAGGGCATTACTATATATATTATTTATGAATCTCTCTAGATCATAATTCCTATCAAATTTGGTGATTAGACTATACTCATTTATATTACTTGGCATGACCTCAAATAATTTACTATTGAGGAAATGGAGGAGACCTTGAATCACTACTTGAACAACAAAGAAAGATCCTTTTCTACAATCTCCCTTCACAACAACAATTTTTGTAGACACCAGTTGTTGATGCATAATTTCAAGGAAGGAGATTATATCTAATATAGTCATGAGTAAGGTCCTTGGTGCCACAACACTTCCAAAAACCCTTATAACTATATGGTCCTTATAATATAACCATGATCCCCAATTGTGGTCTACTTTAGAACCAGGATCTAAATCCTTTGGTCTTAATTTTTTTGGCTCTATCTGACAACCCTATGGGACAACTCCATTTAGGTACCTCATAAACCTTCTCACAAAATGATTCTCAAATAATAAATAGATGAGCCCCTACTATATATGTCTCAAATGTAAGACCAATCTTGGACTAGTACATTTTCATCTTCAACTACATGTCGAACTTGGAGTTCCGAGTCCCACATTTTGAGTACATTCCACAACAAAATATACATCAAAATTGAATAATACCTAAAGTTATAAGTCCTCTTTTCATTCATGGTAATCAAATCCCCATGCATCTTGTCAGCTAATATTGCAACATAATCAAACTTCCTATGTGTACCCCATTCCTTGAATGTCTAGAAACAAATCAACATCATCCAATTAGGGATGAACTAGTTCTTGCATCCTCTCCATACCATTGTCATATTGCATAATATGTATCCTTGATATATGGTGTAAATATCTCAATGTGGTATGGGGGTGTATCTTTAGGACTTAAGGCATTTTTTTTTTGACAAGTTCTTTGGCCTATGGAGAGGGATTTTTCCCCTATACAACTCCTTATGCTTATCAAAATAAAAAAGAAACTCATTTTTGCCAAATGACCACCACTCCCTATTTGTCTCTAGCATGAAAGTTTCTTCTACACTTTCATTGGTAATCTTCACTAGCTTCTTCCTGTCATGTGACATGATCTACTTGGTTCTAGGGTTATATAGGTTGGCTAATGTAATCATCAAATCTACATTCACAAAAACATTAGGCGCTATCAACCTTGCCAATATGCAAAAATAGTGAACCCAATCAAATATAGAATAAGCCACATCTCTAAAACTATCAACCTTGCTAAGATGGAATCCCAGATATTCCTAAGTAGTCTCACTTGTCTCTACAAATCTTACTATACTTGGAGTTGCTACTGTTGATGAGTTAGTCGGTACAAGTCTTACCGAGGAATCAATCAAGTCGGTACCACTAACTCACTCTACCGAGAAAGAAGTTAAAGCAAAAGATAAAATTCAAAGTCCTCCTAAGGAAGAACACATCACAGAAGGACATGGAATGAAGCTAGATGAACAAGCTGTTAGACCTCATGCCAAGGAAAAGGAGAAAGGAGAAGGAAACAATAGAGGAAAATTCACTGAAGAACAAGTGCCAAAGGAACAAGAGGCAATAAAAGCTCTTGTACAGCTGCCGAGTTGAAGTACTCCACCAAGGACACAAAAGGAGAAAGAAGAGGTAACTATTGATGAAGTAATTGTTATTCCTAAATGGGATACTGATAATCTTTCTTTCGAGAAGCTACAGATCATGAAAGATTTGCTGACATGGAAAAGTAGACAAGTAGAACTCCGATGGGAGCATCAGCAAAAACAGGTTCTTCATGAAATTAAGGACATATTTAATGAAGTATATGACTTGGGGGATGTAAATAGTTCCGTTCCCATATTGGAACAACTTGTACATATTGTTCAGAAAGTAAATAATGATGTGAGTTGTGCAAGTGATAAGCTATTTGAATGGCCAGAATGCAGATTTGAGACAAAAATGCTGGATAAGATATCTGCCGAGATAGCAGTAAAACAAGTTGAGTTGTCAACTTTGGTAAAGGAGACCGAGAGAATAGTTGTGGACAGACAGTCTCTATTGGCCAAGATATGCAATGTTGAATTATTCACAGATGAGAACCAACGCTTGCTTGAAACTCTCAAGCAAGAGATCAAAGTTTCAAGTCAGCCCTTGACTTTGGATGCCAACACCAGTGCCGGACATTATGTTAAGGTAATGCAGACACAGGGTAAGTTAGCTGAGCTAATGGCAAATAATGGCAAGATTTGATCTCACCTACTTTCTATTCAAACTATTCTTACACCACATCTAGAGGCTATACAGAGAAAATTAGCCAAGGCTAAAACATTGATCCAGAGTGATTCACATTTGTCTACAGCCGAAGGTCTCATCAGTCTGGCCGCTGATTTAGAAGTACAAACTGAAGTGTTAAATCTCACTTCAATTGCATGGACATATGCATTATACATGATCACGGTGCTACACAGACCTTTTTTGGAGAAAATCTGTAACTTACCTATTGATGAAGAAATTAGACATGTCAAAAACAAGGGGGAATTATCATGACACGAGTGCGAATAGGGACAGGTAACAAAATTTTAAATATGTATATATATCTCAGGGGGAGTTTTAGGCTATACAAACATATTTTTGTATTTGTATATACGAATGTCATGACAAAGTGTTTTTGCCACTAATGTCAAAGGGAGAGATTGTAGATCTTTATAATTTTGTTGACTATTAGTGTCTTACACTTAGTCATATATCTAGGCAATAATGGTCGGTCATCACTACGACTGAGTCATTCTATAAAGGCCAAGTTTTGTATTGTATACTTACCGAGTAGTAGTACTGCCGAGAAAAGTCACAGTCACAATATGTTTGTAATATGCCGAGTATAGTTATTGTCGAGCTACATATATCAATGATTACCAAGTGATAGAGAAGTTCAATAGATGCTGAGTACAGTTGATGCCGAGTGCCAAGGATAACTTTTGTTGAGTTAGCCAGAATTGACATACAAATCTGGAATGACACAATGATCGAGGTAAACCATTTTTTAGGATAATTATATTTTGTATGTTGTCTATTGAGGTAATCACGGAGGTGGTTACACATCCATATTGCTATCATTGATCCCTATGTATAACCTTTAGCCAATCAGAAAATTGTATAGTATAGGTGGCAATAGGAATATATCTGGACCGTAGATCTTGTAATGGTAAAACATTTTTGTTACTATATAAAGGAAAGATCTAGAACATAGATATGTGTGTGAATCAGAGAGAGAAATAGAGACATTGAAATCATATGAATATTGTGAGTATGTGAGTATGAGTAAATGATAAGGAGAATTATTCAGATTGAGTTCAATGACCGAGCAGAGCAGTGAAAGGACAGAATCAAGAAAGATCAGATAGAAGAGATCACAATCATACAGTAAAGAGAAGATCTGTAATCAACATATCAGTGCAAACTGAAGGATCATATACTAAGACATTTTAACCAGTGTATCAGGGTAAATCTCTTAACCGAGTAGTCTTAGTAGACTTTTGTAAATCTCTTTACTGAGTGCTTACTTTATTGTAAGTTTACAAACCCTCTAACAAGGTAGACTAAATAAGTCTCTTAGCTTTTAACAAAGTAGACCTTTCACAGGGTAGATCATGATATGATCAAATTTTGTAAAGCCCTAATAGGAAAACTTTATTATCTGCAGTAGTGAAGATTTGTGGGTGTCATCCCCACCCCAGTTTTACCTTTCAAGGGTTTCTGGGTTACCCAATCTATTGTGTTATGTGTGATTTCATGTATGCTGCTTGACATGATATATTACTTAGATTGTTCAAGTTTTGTTTACATGATGCATAAAGTTCTAATAGTTTAAAAGGATAGAAGTTAGTAAGTTTTGATTCACCCCCCCCCCTCTCAGTACTACTTTCCCATTTGTATTTCCAACACTATCAACCTTGCCAAGATGCAAAAATAGTGAACCCAATGAAATATAGAATAAGCCACATCTCTAAAACTATCAACCTTACTAAGATGGAATCCCAGATATTCCTAAGTAGTCTCACTTGTCTCCTCTTAGTATAGTTTCTTCTCCATAATTTAAAACTAGTAACTCCAACCCAAAGGATAAGGTCTTTGCAACATGCATGGAAATCAATTAAGAATTCTTTTGGAAAACTGCTAGCTTAGGATCTTTTCTGCTCACCTGAAGATCCTGGTAGTTGAATCATTATCTCAAAAGAAAACTTCCCCTTTTCAACAATAAAAGAAGATGTCGTCATACTTGAATTTCATCGGCAAGGCCCTAACAAGAACTAGGGTTTCAAATTCTATGTTCAATTACCCCTCCCAGATTAAAAAAATGGACTTGAACATGAAAAACCAACTTGAACACATGCTTAACACAATTGCAAATGATTATATTATTCAAAACAAAGGTAAGAGCATAAACCCTAGTTGCAATTCAAAAAACCCCAATTACAGAGAGTTCGAGCATGAAAATATTAGTGTGCAATTTGTGAGTTTAAAGAATGGCTTACAAACATGAAATAGTCATGACCAAGTCGATGACACACTCATAATTATATAATTGGAGCTATAAATGTGAACACATATGCACATTACTAGCGTAAATTGACCATTAAGGTTTGAATTCAAATGTTGAGTATATACAAACTATTTAGCTATTTAGAAAAGTCAACCAATCAAATGTTGCCATGTTACCAAGCTACTTACCACTTTAAGACTGACGCTCACTAGAATGCCATGCTCTTTCTCCCTTAAATTTATGAGAAACTGATGCAAAGGGAGATGGGGATAGGGGCCAAAGGCGCACCCTAATCAGATCCACCTTGCCCAACAACACGCGGAAGCAACAATACACAACAGTGAGAGAGAGAATGCAGATGCTAGTTATATTATCTTCAAATTGATTCATACATGCCGGGCTATAAGGCCTTCCTGGTTTAGGCTAGATATTACAATCAAGTACATAAGTCCTCCAACATTTGAGGATTTGCCAACAATCTCTAATTTTATATCTTCTATCTTCTATCTTCTTACTCCTAAAACTCTAACCAAACAACTACATTTATACAAGAGGCTATTGAACCAAGTTGGTCTTTAGATCCACAATCAATGGAAGGGACGACTAGATCTAGGTCCACACGCTTCCCAATGATGGATACCAACATTAAATCTGTGACCCAAATTAAATGCACAAGTCGGCCTCAAAAGAAATCTAAAACAAATAACTCGGTAAGCATGGAAACCAAATGCCAGACAAGCATCACTAAGCGCTAGGGAAATTCATCGAGTGCCAGAGAGATAACCGACCAACACTGGAGAACAAAGGAAATCAAGAAACACCGAACCAACTTGGTCAAAGCAGGAACGGAGCAACACAGACAAGCTCAAATATGTTTTTGGTGACACAGGATTGCCAAAGACCTGATATGCTCCTGCATCAGACACCTGGGGTTATTTGAAATGATTCTCTTAATCATGAAATAGGTATGATCCGAGCTACATCCAACTTAGACTGTGAAATCCATGAACTATCTTCAATCGGTCTGTTCTTCCACTTTACCAGATATTCCATATATTGTTTTCCTCTTATAATTCTGCCAATTCTTTGCTCCAAAATCTTTTCAACTTCTTCATTTTGCTTCTTAGGATAGTCCATCGGTACTGTCATGTCTTGATTAGGTTCATGAAACTCATACAAATCAGAAATGTTGAATATAGGTGATATATCCATGTCATTAGATAACTCAATCTCATATGCATTTCCACTATCAAATTTTCTCAAAATCTTGCAAGGTCCAAACTTCTTCATCTTCAGCTTCCCATATGTTCCAATAGGAAATCTGCCTCTCTTCAAATGAACCATCGCTTCATCACCAACATCAAAAGTCTTATGTCTTCTTGATCTATCAACTCTATCTTTGTATTTTTTATTACTCTTTTCCAGTTTAAGCTTCACATCTTCATGCAATGTCTTCATGTACTTAGCAAATTTTACTCCTTCAACACTTTTCTTTCTTTCATGAGCAATGTCTCTTAAATATGATATACCTCTCAGTTGTATGCCATTTACAATATCAAAAGGTGTTTTCCCAGTACTCCTATTCATTGAATTATTGTATGAAATTTTTTCTTGTGCCAACACAGAATCCCAATTACTGGGTGTGTCTCCAACTAAACATCTCAAAAGATTACCCAAACTTCTATTCACAACTTCTGTATGTCCATCAGTTTGTGGGTGAAATGTAGAACTATATTTCAACTCAGTACCAAACTTTCTCCAAAGAGTCTTCCAAAAGTATCCAAAAAAATTACTGTCTTGGTCAGAGATAATACTCCTCGATAATCCATGCAATCTGACAATTTCCTTAAAGAAAAGATCTGCTACATGTACTGCATCTGATGTCTTTCTACAGGGTATATAATAAGCCATTTTAGAAAATCTATCCACAACAACAAATATAGAATCATTATCACTTACTGTCTTTGGTAAGACAAGAACAAAATCCATACTGATGTCAATCCAAGGTTTCTCAGGTACATCAATCGGTGTATACAATCCAGTATTCTGACTAACTCCTTTTGCAACTTGACAAACTCCACAACTTTTTACAAATTTCCAAACATCTTTATACAACTGTGGCCAAAAGTATTTCTCCTTAAGAAAATTCAATGTCTTATCAATACCAAAATGTCCAGCCAAACCACTACTATGTTTCTCCTTTATCAAATTAGTTCTCATTGGTCCTCTCGATATACACAACTGAATACCTTTAAACAACATACCTCCTTGCATAAAATATTCATCCCATTTAGTACTCTGTTGATCTTGAATAGGTGCTCTGCACTTTCTCCACAACTCAGAAAAATTAAGATCAAATTCATAAGAATCTCTCATGTCATCAAAGCCTAGAACTCCAATTTTCATCTCGGTCATCAAGGATCTTCTTCTACTCAATGCATCAACAACTCGGTTAGTGACTCCACTCTTATGCTTTATCACAAATGTATAACTCTGTAAATACTCAACCCATTTCATATGTCTCTGATTCAACTTATTATGACTACTCAAATACTGTAAAGCCTTATGATCGGTATACAACACAAATTCACTCAGCATCAAATAATGTCTCCATTTCTTCAGTGCTTGAACACTAGCATAGAATTCTTGATCATACATAGAATATTTCCTTTTTGCATCATTCAACTTTTCACTAAAGAAAGCAATAGGTTTACCTTCTTGACTTAACACAGCTCCAATTGCACTTCCACTTGCATCACATTCCACTTGAAATACCTTATTGAAATCAGACAATGCCAAAATAGGCAATTCAACAACCTTTTGCTTCAGAGTCTCAAAAATTTTATCAGCTCCATGTGTCCACTTGAATTCTCTTTTGTCTCCTCTCATAGTCTCAGTCATAGCATTACAAATTGAACTGAAATTCCTAACGAACTTTTGATAAAAACTTGCCAAACCATGAAATGATCTTACCTCACTAGCATTCTTAGGGGTAGGCAAATTCAAAATAGCTTCAACCTTTTCAGGATCCATTTTCAAACCCTCAGTTGAAATCACAAATCCTAAATACACAATCTCCTCTTTCATGAATGAACACTTTTTCAGATTTATCAACAACTTTTCTTCTTTCAATCTCTGCAAAACTTGTCTAACATGCAACAAATGTTCTTCTCTGGTCTTACTGAATATCATAATATCATCAAGATATGCAATCACAAACTTACCCAAGAATTTTTTCAAAACTTCATTCATCAACCTCATAAAAGTACTCGGTGCATTAGTTAAACCAAAAGGCATAACCAACCACTCATACAAACCTTCCTTTGTCTTGAAAGCAGTCTTCCATTCATCACCTTCTTTGATTCTGATATGAAGATACCCACTTTTCAAATCAATTTTAGTAAAATATTTTTCTCCAATCAAACTATCCATTATATCATCCATTCTCGGTATAGGAAACCTATACTTCATTGTTATCTTGTTTATTGCTCTAGAATCAGTACCCATTTTCCATTTTCCATTCTTCTTAGGTGCCAATATCGCAGGTACTGCACAAGCACTCAAACTTTCTTTGATCAAACCTTTCTGCAACAATTCTTGAATCTGTCGGTTCAATTCCTAATTCTCGGTAGCTGTCAACCGATGAGGTGCCTTATTCAGTAAACTATCTCCAGGGATAAGATCGATGCAATGATCAATGCTTCTCTTTGGTGGCAAACCATCAGGTACATTATCAGAAATAATTTCATTATACTCGGTGAGTAACTTATCAATCTCCTCAAGGACATTATCCTCTATTTTCTTACTCGGTTTGTTAGGAATCACAACAAAACATACATCATATTTCTTTAGATCTTTAACAAAATTTCTTCCTTCCATCAAGAAAACTTTCACAGATGTGCAAACATTACTAATAGGTTCTTCCATCAAAGATAACAATATTTGTCTTCTCCCATCAGCTCAAATAGTATACTTATGCAATCTCCCATCATATATAGCATGTCTATCATATTGCCAAGGTCTACCCAACAAAATATGACAACAATCCATAGGCATGATATCACATAACACCTTATCATAGTACTTTCCAATTTTCAAATTCACATATAATTTTTCACTTACCAAGAGTGTATGCTCATCTTTGATCCATGAAATCTAATAGGGCTTCGAATGTTCCAACCTTTTCAACTGTAACTTTGCGACCATTCCTTAGATGCTAGATTCTTCGAGCTACCACTATCAATGATTACCCTCCAAACTTTGTCAGAAACTCTACATTGGGTCTTAAACAAACTGTTCCTTACCAGATCTTCCTTTTTACCTTCATTCCAAAGTGCTCTTCTTACCATCAAGTTATTTTCCTTCTTAGGTTCATTTGGTGACTCTTCTTGCACCAAAGCATTTCTACTACTACCAACCTTCGTACTTGCATGTGTACACTCAAATGATCTATGTCTTTCTTCTCCATAATTATAACAAGTTCCTCAGAAACCACCTCTGTTATAACCACCTCGATAGTTACTGCCTCTGCCTCTAGATGAACTTTCACCTTTCCACTCGGTCTTTCCTTTATCCGGAGTTCTCTTTTCAGGTTCAAATCTACTATTTTCACCATGAGATCTATCTCTTCCTCTAAGGAATCTACAACCTCTAGGTCTTTGTCTTTGCTCATGTCTCTTATTCAATTTCTCCTCAACTTTCAATGCAAATTGATAAGCCTCTTCAATGTTCTCCAATTTGACCAAACTGATTTCTTCTTGGATGAAAACTATCAAACCATTCAGGTATCTAGCAATTCTTTCCACATCATCTTCATCATTTCCAGATCTGATATCTAATCTATAGAATTCCTCAGTATATTCCTTTACTGAGATATCTTTTTGCCTTAAACTTTGCATTCGCCTAACTAGGTTAATTTGATAATCACAAGGTAAGAAATTTCTTTTCAATTTATTCACCATTTTACTCCATACCTTGATTTTGTCTTTGCCTTTCCTTTTTCTGTCCAGCTGCAAATGTTCCCACCATAAGCATGCATGGCTTTTCAAATTTGTGCTTGCAATTTTCACCTTCTTTTCCTCAGGTACATTTTCATACTCAAAGTACTTTTCCATGTTAGTGATCCAATGCACCAATTCATCAGAATCTAATTTTCCACCATACTTAGGAGGATTAAAGTGTGGTGTAGACTTTAGACTTGTCAAAGCCTTCAAGAATCTTTCCTCACCCTGATCCATCACAGGTGCAGGTTCTACATCACCTTGTTCCACCTCAATTTCATCATCACTAACATCTTCAAGATTTCTTCCTCTTCTTTGGGTTGTTTCAACAACTTCCAATCTAGCAGCAAGTTGTCTCAATATGTCTGCCAATCCTAGATCTGCATCTCGCCTCCCATGAACCATCTTGAAAACCCTCTGCAATTGCAGGTTTGATCACAATCTGCTACCCCACAACAATTCAACTAGGGCTTCACAAGAAGGAACCTTCAAATCTAGATTTGCAAACCTAGATCCAAATCTAACCTCACTCTGATACCACCTGACGCAAAGGGAGACGGGGATAGGGGCTAAAGGCACACCCTAACCAGATCCACCTTGCTCAACAACATGTGGAAGCAAAAACACACAACAGTGAGAGAGAGAATGCAAATGCTAGTTATATTATCTTCAAACTGATTCATATGTGTCGGGTTGTAAGGCCTTCCCAGTTTAGGCCAGATATTACAATCAAGTACAAAAGTCCTCCAACATTCAAGGATCTGCCAACAATCTCTAATTTTCTATCTTCTATCTTCTATCTTCTATCTTCTTACTCCTAAAACTCTAACCAAACAACTACATTTATGCAAGAGGCTACCGAACCAAGTCCGCCTTTAGATCCACAATCAACAGAAGGGACAGACAAATCTAGGTCCACACGCTTCCCAATGATGGATACCAACATTAAATCCATAGCCCAAATTAAATGCACAAGTCGGCCTGAAAAGAAATCCAAAACAAACAACTCGGTAAGCAAGGAAACTGAGTGCCAGACAAGCATCACCAAGCCCCAAGGAAATTCACAAAGCGCCCGAGAGATAACCGACCAACACTGGCGAACAAAGGAAACCGAGCAACACCGAACCAACTCGGTCAAAGCAGGAACCGAGCAACACAGACAAACTTAAATATGTTTTTGGTGACACAGGATTGCCAAGGACCCGAGATGCTCCTGCATCAAAAACTCTATTTGAACACGTGTCTTTCTATGGTTCAACCAAAGGGGATGAGTTGGCAAAGGTTCAACCCATCATTGACCATTTGATCTGGTGGCAACGCCCTTAGTATTTCTTGTAGCTTCCTTTTAACCACACAAGCCTGATGTATTTCTTGATGCTTTATATGTGTTTAGCTCACTAGTAAGGGGATCACTACATTATAGAATTGCACATTTCATTGATCCAGTTTTAGAGACATCTTTACTAAATAGCCCAATATATAGAAGGTAAACATTGGAAAATGATGAAATCTAGGGATAAATTCAAGAATCAATTAAGAAAGGGCATATTCACCCAAGTGCTTCACCATGTGGCAGCCTGATATTCTTGAGAAGGATGCCACATATTCAATTCCTTAGATTGATGGCGTGTTGGTCCAACTTAGAGGGCCTAAGTTCTTCATCAAAAAATATTGAAGTTTGGGTTTACCAATTAATCAGTCAAATGTGTGGAAGATTGATTTTAAATCCAATGGATGTTTGTTTGAGTGGTTATTCATACATTTTGGTCTAATCAATGTTTGTGCTAGTTTCATGATGATGATGAATGATGTACTTAGTCCTTTCACAAATTATATTGTGGGTGTCTATTTGATGAGATACATGTTTTTAGCAAAACTTATAATGAACATTAACAACATGTTGAACAAATGATTTCAATCCAATAACATATACTTTGTGCTAATAGAGAAAAATGTTCCTTTGGTATAGTAAGTATTCAATACTTGGGATATAATGTGGATAATGAGGGTGTTCATGTTGATCCTAAATAGATACAAGTCATGAGAGATTGGTCATCTTCTAAAAATCTCACAAAGCTTCACAACTTTTTGAGGTTGACAAATTGCTATCACAGGTTTGTATTTTTTTGACACTTGATATGACCTCTTAATCAATCATTGAGGGCGAGAGAAAAAAATTCATTTGGATAGATGAACAAACATGAGCATTTGTGGAATTAAAAAAGGTGGTTATGTTCAACACTAGCATTGGCTCTTCTAATTCTACAATAGCCCTTTGAAATAGAGACACATGCATTTAAGCAATAAGCCCTATTGCTTTTTTAGACATATGAGAAGTTGTAGAATAATAGGCATCAAGGATAGTCTTCCTACCTACACCAATCTCATCTCAACATCCACCAGAAGAAGGTAAGTGGTAGAAAACTGGTAGATTAGTTGAGTAGGCCTCCAATCATAGCCTTGATAGTGTCATTAGATTCTTGTGGCCATCAAAATAGATTAGGTCTAGTTGTATGGCAATGGACCTAACTTTGTTGACTTTTACAATCGACTAACTAAAGGTAAGAAAGTTCTTGATTTTTCACTTACTTGAAGTAATCATTTGTCACATGGGTCACATTTGTGTTCTCACTAAGGAATAATAGAAGGTGATATGGGAAGCACACTAAAATCATGTTGTGGGCCATTTTGGAATAGGCAAGATCATTGTTGTACTTTAGAGGTATTTTTATTGGCCAAAGATGCATCATGATGCCACTTCATATATTCAAGCCTATGCAACTTGTATCATTGTAATACCTACAAATTATAAAATGGGCTTGTATATACCCCTTCACATCCTTGATAAACCTTGGCATCTAGTTTAAATGGATTTCATGTTTGGCCTCCCTACTAGCCAAAGGGAGACATGAGTGTGTGTATATGGTGATAGATATATTTTCAAAACGACTACCAGAGTATCTTTTAAGAAGGGGATCTTTGTAGAAGAAGTTGCTAAACTATTCATTAAGCATATTTGGGTCTATTTTGGCTTGCCATACAACATCATCTATGACAAGGATAATAGATTCATTGGTGAATTTTGAACATTATTATGGGCTAAGATATATACCAAGTTGACAAAGTCTACTGCATTCCACCCAAAGACAGATGGAAAAATAGAGGATATTCACATTCTACGAATGTATCATTAAAAGCATCCTCACATAGCATGACATTCCACAATATATACAACATAACAACAACCATGCACTTCATAGTTGCATGGAGAACAATTAATTCAAGGTTTGTCTTGGTATCAACCTTTAACATTACTAATAATCTAACCTAATTTTTCACGACAAAGTTTATTGACAATATTTACACATCCAACAAGTAGTTCATGAGACAGACCAAACAAGAAGCTTCATTGTTTTTTATATGGACCTTGCACCATCAAAAAGAAGATTGGGTGAAAATGCTCTTCAATTAAATTTGCTACCATTTCTAGGTTTGCATCCAATTTGTAATGCTGAGTTGTTGCATCTTTATTTTACTCCCTTGTTGGTCGCTTTCAGGATGGCTAAGCACATTCAGAACATAAAATTAAATTAAAAAAGTATTGTTCCATTAAAAATTAATGGAGTCATTGAGGTTATTGTTAAGACTCTCAAGAAACAATAAATTCCTCTATATTGCATTGCCAAGGCTGGTTTATTCTCTCACAAGGGTAAGTGGCAGAGCAGGAAACATATTGAAACACGATTTCCTCATCTAATGCAGAGTATAAGTGCAATGAGGCCCATCACCTTTCAAGAGGGATGAATGATCTTGTATCAATCCAAAAGCACTTGGGCGGCGTGTGTAGATTTAATAATGAAAAATATAAAAAATCTAATTATTTGATGATTTTTATGTTTTATTAATTCACATTTTTGAAGGTTTTTGGAGAGGAATTTGTCCCCAGGACTTCTATCTGTTTTTAAAATAACCTTGTCAGAAATTTTAATACTTCATGTTTTAATATTGAAGAAAGAACAGTGCTGGGATGAGACAGATGACTGATTGCAACATTGAAGATCTGAAACAGTAATTTCGTGTAAGCACCTTTTCACAAGTAATGGCAGTTTAAAACTCAATAGCATCAAACTATTCCTAATCTATCCATTTAAAAATCTCCATTGATGAACATTAAGGGGCTTACCACATAGTGCCTTCAGGCATTTATCTCTCTTTTTCAATGGAAATAAGCTAGACTGAATAAATTATCAAATAACATAAACGCCAATACACAGTCTCTTTCTCCATTACATATTTTATTTCCTTGCTAGATGAACAAAATTCAATTTTGGGTACAATATGATCAACATCATAGGCACCGCAGAAACTTGAATTGTGAGAACAATCTCATAAATAATAAATAAACATATAGCACCTGTGTCCTGCTTATGAAGTATAATAAGCAGTAGATGAATAGCTTCAACTGCCTTTAATGGTGATGCATTACCACTTCTAAAAAACAAATACTACCCATCTCTCTTTTAATTCATATACTCAACAATTTTCCAATATCTATGTATATAAAACCTCAATTATCCAATATCTATGTATATAAAACTTCAGTTAATCTGCCTGGCTCCTTGAAAGTGCCTGAATAAGGACTGATTCTGCAAGAATCAGTGAAGAACAGTGACATTAAACTTGAGAACAGCATTGAGGCCAAAGACAGCCTGGGTTTCCATTATAGCATGGCCTGTAGCATGGCGAAAATGCCCTGTTCCTCCAACAATTGCTATCTCCCTCAGTTTATCCACTGTATTGTCTTGTCCCAACAGAGACAGTGTGCTTCCCTTGTGGTCTCCTGCCTGAAACATAACTGTGAAAACAAGCATGAGACTAACACCTTGCAGAGAGTCTTGGGCATACATTCCCCTGCCTCTGCCCAACTCCTTAGATTTGTGTGATGGACCTGCAGTGAGAGAATCATCTATCACTCTTATCATCCCAAACTGTGGAGGCCCCTTGGTCACTGTCACTGCTGTCAGATTCTTGCCTTTCACAATGTCATGAATGTAGAATTCTATCTGGGTAACTTTCTTCTTCATGTCATCCATGGCTGCAGTACTTGTTATGCAGGGGAGGAGGATAAAAAGCACTGGCAGTGCAGAAACTAGGGCTTTTGTACTTGATTTTGCTGTTGCCATCTGTGGAATAGTCAGTTACTGAGTGGATGTAAGTTGTAACAGAGTGACAAACACAAGTTCAGCACAAAACCCAATTCAGCTCAAACCCTAAGTTCAACTCAAAACCCTAAAATCAGGTCAAAACCCAATTCAGCTCAAACCCTAAGTACAGCTCAAAACCCTAAAATCAGGTCAAAATCCAATTCAGCTCAAAACCCTAAGTACAGCTGAAACCCTGTAACTGCCTGCAGTTTGAACTGGCTTCTTCTGTACATATAGTAAACAATGGCTTGATGGGTTTAATGGTTTATTGATTCCCTTTGGGTCCTATGTGATAATGGGATATGAATGATGCACCTCTGAATTAAGTTCTAAGGAAAGGATTTTGTACCGGAAAGGTGTTTTTGGTTTACTTTCTAATCAAGCTACATAAGTGGTTTTAATGTCTGTTTAGTTTCCTGTTTTTGTACCTCTGGAGACATCGTATGTTCTAGTCAATGGAAAGAATATGTATGAAGCTACAACTTTCACATTGTTGGGTAAATGCAATATCAATTGTCATGGGGTCCATTTAACATACATTGTACTCGTAGGTAGGTGCAGAAGTGTCTCACCACCCAATATTTATGCTACAGTGTGCCCATCATGCATACGCAATGTTTATGAAATAATCAATAATGTACTCACCAGGCATTAGTATTCCATTTTAGGTTATTGAAGTGCAGCATGATGACAGATCCAACCTCCATCCCTCTCCCAAAGTTAGGTTTAAATTGCATTCTTACATTGTGAATTTGGCATATTCTCCACTGTATAACAGAGATTTACAGGGAAAGCTCACCCAATCTGTAATACACTATTTACATTTTAATTTAATTTAATAAAAAGTACGTTATGATAGGATGATGGTGGTTGTTTAGTAAAGCTTATCTTGTTCATCAACCATTTCTTGTTTTTTTTTTGTTTACTGTCAATTTTCTGTGAGCTGCTTCTTTGTCTTTTTTTGGACTTCAGATCTGTTATGTTTCCTTCATTTTTTCTTCTAGAAATCTTTGTAAAGAGTTTTGGGTCCCTTCAAAACTTTTTTATCCTCAAATTAAAAACAAAGTTATAGTAGTATTTATATAGATGTATTTATTTTTCTATTAATGATATTAAAAATGTAGAAGAAAATTGACAATAATTGTATTTGAAATAATTAATACAATATTAATTAAGAATACAAAAGTTTATACATCATCTTTCCAAACTATTCTTAAAATCACCATCTTGTAAAACATTCATAACAAGTGCCACGTAGTGGCTAGTACTTGTCTTATAGTATTATAAATGTTGAAATAAAATTATTTATCATAAATTTAGAGTTAATTAAATAATAGTAATTTTAATTTAATAAATTTAATTTTAAATTATTATTTTATTTTTATATTATAATATAATATAAAAATTATAGTGTGTGTATATATATATATATAGTCAAAATATACATTTTTGAAATATTTAATCAAAATCTAATAAAAGTTAACTCTATATTCAATAATATATAAATAAATGTAAGTTTATAATTAATTAATTTAACATAATTTTAATATAATAATGTAATATAACAAATATTTTAGAATAATATAATATAATTTATAATAATGAATAATCATGTGAAACTTACATAAATTCAACTCTTTTTACCAAACCTTAATTATATATGGGTTCATATTTTCATGTATTATTTATATTATATTTTAAACTATTTATTATATTATATTAAAATTTATAGTACAATTTATATATTAATTATATTGTATTATTGTATAATTGTATTAATATTATATAATCATATATAATATTTAAAAAAATATATATTATATTATATTTTATTAAATTTTGATATATTATAATATACGGAATATAATATAATGCAATATAATATCATATTGATTAATATTATATTGAATAATATAATATAACATATAATGAAATTTATAATAATTTATTATAATAAATATTTATATATTAATAATTTAAATTGGTTATAAAATATAATTGAAGTACAAAATTATTAATATAATAAATAATATAAAATAATATACTTAATATAATCTTTTAATTTTAAGGGAATTTCTAAAAATCTAAATGATATTTTTTATAGAAATAAGTGGCAAAAATAATGCACCGTGGCCACAAATTTGAAAATTTCGTGTATAAGACCCAAACTAATTTAACCAATCAAATGATAGAAAATTGATTTTTATAAAGTATAAAGTTAAAAAAATTGCATCTAACTTTACAAAATATGAAATTTATTACAAAATACAAAATCTAAACATTTTAATTGGTCTAACCAGTTTTATTTAATCATTAGTTAACACTAAAAACTCAAAAAGGGATGCAATAGTTCTTGCTAGCCTATCATATCAGCAAGTACTAATAATGAGATGTTTACTTCCATTAAAACAATAATATTTGATTATGAAAATAAAATTTATATGAAAACTTTGATTATGAATCTAATTTATAAATCATTTTAGAAACTATCTCTAAAATCATAAATTTTTAAGAGATTCTTATTCCCTTTATTGATTTGTTTGATTAAAGCAAAATAATCATTAACCACTTGTTTATAAATAAATAAATTTGTAATTTTAATATTAACAATAGATTAATTACTATTAATAATACATTTATTACTATTAATAATATATTTATGAATAATTGAAATAGAGTTACGACATTCACAAGTTTATTTCCTTGATGGAAGGAACATTATTGTTTATTTAAATCAACTCCAAATTGATCATTCACCAATCCATTAAGATGGTGATAGCAATATAAACCATCTTAGAATGAGTTTATTTTGAAAGTGATGTTAGTCCCTTCATTGAGGTAGAGTTATGACATTCACAAGTTTCTTTTGTTGATGGACGTTGTTAAGAACCTAGTTTGAAAAAATAAATGTAAACTTACCAAGTCTTTCCCTATTTTGTCATTGTTGCCTTTGTTCCCCTTTTGTCCTCGATGCCTTCCAAAATCATTGATTTTATTTTCCTAAATTTTCACCCTCTTTGTCTTTCATTTTGTTAAAATGCTTAAGTTTTCATAAAATCAAGAAGTTCATAGGTTGGTTCTCAAACTTTGAGAAACTCTAACGCAGGAAAAAGTAAAATTTATAACGTTCATGATGTTACAATTTTTGCAAGTTTGAAAACATTTTGAAAAGCTAAGTATGATCTGAAATGTTGACAAGTTCTTGAGTTTGAAAACTTGTCAAACATGTGACAAAGAAAAGGAGGATGTTCACCCAATTCACACTATTGCAAAGTTTGCAACTTTACAAAATCAATGACAAGCTAATAAGGTTTATGAAATTAACAAAAAAAAAGATCAACAAGTTAAAGAGAGAAAGTAAAGAGAAAGAAAATGGAAAAAGGTGAAGAAATTCTATATGTTGTAAGGTTCACAAGTTTACAGTTAATTTGCAAAAGTATGAGAAAGGATGGATAAATTTAGCATGTAATGAAAAGCATAGATTTGCAAAGTTGCCAAAAGTTAAATATGGTTCATCAAGAGCTATTTTCTTCTAAAAATGAAAAGGAGTACATGTATGTGCACTTTTAAATGTAGAAAATAAGAGAATAAGTGTTGGTTACTAAAATTACAGTTCTACAATCCTAGAACTTATGCCTTCAAAGGAAAAGGTTGTTATCGTGAAGGAAAAATATAGGTTCATCAACAAATTGAGGAGGTTAAAGGAAAATTAACAAGAATGCATGGGTGTTCTTATAAGTGTCCCAAAAGGATTGAATGGGTTGTAATAGGTAATTATATAAAAAATTATAGTTGTATCTAAAGTTTGTTTAACTAGGTAAAGACTACCACTAGGCTAAAAGTCTACAAACTATGTAAAACTGTTGGATTAGTGAGAGGGGGGTGAATCAATAATAAGTGATTCATTAAACCTTAAAACTTTAACTCTGATTCAACTCGGTAACAACTTGGTCAGACAAACTTCAATATTAACCGATAATAGTAAATTAACTTATCAATCAACAATAACATTCACAATAAACATTCAACACATATAACACCAGTATTTAATGTGGAAACCCAATATGGGAAAAACCACTGTGAGAATTGTCACCCACTAAAGAAATACTCTTTTGAAGTATGCTTGGTTAAAAGCCAATCTTGTTAAAGATTATAATGCACATTGTTAAATGTGACCCTATTAAGGGATTTGCCTTAGATCAATTAAGATCTTCACCTTGTTAGGAGTGGTATGATTAAAGGTCTTCAAACACTCTTCTAGAATGATACCTCTCTCAAAGTTTTACAATAAGACTGTTAAGTCCACTCGGTTAAGAGATTTTTTTCTACAAATGTTAATAAGAAAAAATACAAAATTGATTTGTAAATCTGCAACTACCTCTTGCTTAGTCAGATCCCTTGTTCACTCTTTGTCTTCACTTCATTCCATCACTTTCCACTGGCCTCAACACTTCATCAATCTCTTCTTGCAGACTCAGATTTCAACCTTTTTCTTCTTCACTACATCACTTGGTTACACATCCACACTTCAACTTGACAACTCATTTTACATACAATTTTATCCTTTATATAGACTCTATTTTGCCTCTTAATCTCCTTTATTACATTTTCCCTTGTTTATTCTCAATTGCCAGATCATCCTCTTGAACTGATTCAAAGAATTTGGAACTTGGTAAAATATTTTATCATCACCTCAGAACTTGAACTTTCTTGGAACTTGGACCTTCACTTTTTGCCGCTTAATCTTTACCATAGATCATCACCTTGAATTTTCCTAATCATAGATCTCTTCAACTAACTCTTATTCATCCTTAGAGTCTTCCAGATCATTGTGGTTCATCATTAAATGTCATTCTGATCCTTGTATTTAATTTGTGTTCCTTTCTTAATGGCTAACTCCTTTTCCTTCAACCGAATTTTTGTTTTCTCTGCTCGGTAACTAACTCAATGTACTCGGTGTCTCGACTTCCTTTCACTTTACCGAAACTTACTTTTCTTTTACTGAATAACTCTTCCTTCTCGGTAACCAAACTATTTTATTTTCCTTATCAACTTTACTCCTTACTCACTTGTCCAATCTCTTTTACCGACTTGATATAATCAAATGTAAAGTAGAAAACAATTATACCCTTATTACCTTATCATTATCTAATTTGTATTAGCTTCCCAATTAAGTTCTTCAACTTCACAACTTTTCACTTCTTCTTTTTCCTTAAACTCACTCAACTTATATCATACTCCGAATGATATGACAACTCAATATAAACCAGAAATCAATTGCTTGACATCAATGACAAAATAACAACTGATCTAATCCTTCTACAATCTTGTATACCTCTGATCTTGGTGGTTCTTCATCATCATCACCATCAGTTGTAGTTAACAACTCCCTTAAGTTAACAAAAACATCTTCTACAATTGATGAGAACATCATTGTAGGAAATTCTAGTTAATGATACAATGAAATGATTCACTAAAATAAATAAATTGAAAGGCTCACAATTGATATTTTCTTATTAATAATGTTGCTTTATGAACTACAAAAATAGTAAAACTAAATTTGAATTATTATTTATATTTTTAATTTTTTTTTGAAGTGTGATTAGTGTAACTCCTTGCCAAGGAACCCCTGAGGAACAAGCCAAGAAAACTTGGAATAATTTTTTTTAAGAAACATTCCAAATGAACTGCCAAAGATATGACACAACCTACCACACTTTCACAATGACATGCACACAAGAACACCTAAAAAAGGCCACACCATCACGCAAGTGAGGTGACAATAGTGGAAGACTAACAACAAAACCACTTGCCACATAAAACAAAAGACAGAGAGAGATAAAATATGACTAATCAATAATGATCGATGTAAGGAAGTTAAGGCACTGAAATAACTTCCTAAACTAACCTTGAGAGGAGGGTCATGATTTTTTTTTTAATCTTTACAACATTTATATAGTTAACAAAAATAACATGCATATCATACAATAATGATTTATGCATTGAGGAAAAATATTTCAAGAGAAAAATCCCACACTCCAAAAGTCACCCAATATTTATTTACAAGTAAACTACAAATTTCAATATACTTGTAGAGAAAGCTTCTTACAAGAGTATCACCAATGAAGATCTAGAAGCAATCAATAGATATCAGACTGTTATAATACATCACAATACACAACCATAATAAAATGCCCTCATGTAAAATAGGATTTCCTTCTACGAAAGTCAAATCTCACTAAATATTTATTGTTAGATATGGGTCATCCCACAATAGTGGGTTACACTTTTTGGCTTGAATTGACACTGACCTTCCAATTTTCAGAAAAACTTTGACATTCCGATGCATATTGCCGTTCAACCGTTCGAAATCGGAAAATGATGTAAACTAGAGTCCTTTCGGATTTTCTGTGTAGAATCTAAATATATTTTTTATTTTTATTTTTAAATTAATTTAAATCAAAATTTCTTTCTCCCACAAAAACTAGTATGTTGCTGAAAATGGCATTTTCAAAGAGTTACCATGACTGCGTAATGCATAACTTTTTTTCTATTAAAGATATCAATGCGATTCTTTCGAATATAGTTTGGTAACATCCATACTGAGGGCATCCAATTGGTTTCAAGACATTATCACATTTTTTGCATATTTTATGTATGCTCAAAGTCGGCCAAGCTAGTTTTTTGACCTACTTTCATTGCGTAACGCATAACTTCTTTTGTATATATCGGATTTCAAATTTTTTTTTTTGGTAGAAAGAAGACTCTAAGATGAAGGGCACTGATATTTTTCAAAATTTTTATTATATTTTCTACTATTTTCTATTGAACGTCAAAGTCATATGTTTGAATTGGCCAAAAAACCAACATTCATTTCACGTCAAATAACATACACCTAATGAATTCAAAACTGGTCAAGAGTATAGTCGTTAGAAAGTTGACTTAGAGCACTTTTGCATGGACTCAAGGTCATTTTTTGAATGTTTCATTTGACCCTAGCGCTTCAACCCCAAAACTCAGAAATGTGTTGTTTTTTGTTGGCTTTTGACAAAAAGTCCTACAAAGGAAGTTTCGAATGAAACTAGTTTCATTCAAAACTTCTTACTTTCATTCGAAACTAAAAAATGCTAACCCCGGGTTGACATCTGTGTCAACATCCGAGTCAAGAGAGTTTCGAATGAAAGCTATCTGGTTTCGAATGAAAGTTAAATTTAACTTTCATTTGAAACTCACGTCGGCCAATTTGGTGTTTTTTTTATGATAGCGACGATCACATATAAATATAAGAGCCATTTTCTCAATATTTTAATTCAGAGCTGCAAAATAATTTATATTTTACATATAAAAAAGACATTTGAAGGTGTATTTTCCTACATTTTGTGATATTTTAGTGGAATAATCATGCAAAAGTGATGGGGAATCAGAAAAGAAGGCAAAATAAGAGTGCTCGACATTACTCACCAGAAACTAAAGAGAGATTACGAAGAGAAGCTCGTGAAAGGTATCATCGTGTGAGACAAGGTGTGACCCTATCTCTCTCTCTCTCTCTGTGACTATATATCATAATTGATGATTAGGACATATGTTAATGAAGTTCATGTAAGCACATGATATTGCAATTTCTAATTAGACCTAGAATATATTCAATAAAGAGCATGTCTTATTAATAGCTACATATATTAGGACTTGAATAATATGTACATGTATACACTTGTATTAGTCAACTTAATCAGGCCTATTAGAGGTCTATTAGATCTATTAGGGCCTAATTAAGTTAGATTGGCATATTAGTACCGACATAGATGCAACTAGACCTATAACCCAAGTAGCTTAGATGCAATTAGATCAATTGGACCTGGTACCTAATTAGACCTATTACTTGACAAAAGGGCATATTAGACATGTATTAAGACCTAGTCAAACCTATTAGGACATGTATCAAGACCTAAAGACCCATTAAGACCTATTAGACCTATTAGGACCTATTAGAAACCTATTATGTACCTATTCTAGGACATATTAGATGTACTTATAGTATTATACATCTATTAAGACCTATTAGACCTATTACTTGACCTATTAGAGGTCTATTAGACCTATTAGACATGTGTGTATTAATACCTATCAAACCTATTAGAACATCCATGAATACATGTTTATCTACCTATTAAGCCCTATTAGACCTATATTAGGACCTACTAGGAACCTATTATACATGTTCTAGGACATATTAGATGTACTTGCAGTATCATATACATGTATTGAGACCTATTAGACCCATTAGACCTATTAGGACCTATTAGAGGTCTATTAGACCTATTAGACATGCGTATTAAGACCTATTAGACATGTATTAAGATCTATCACACCTATTAGGGCATGTATCAAGACCTAAAGACCTATTATGACCTCTTAGACGTATTACCTAACCTATTAGGAAAGTTAGTTTCATTATTCTAGGACATATTAGATGTACTTGTACAGTATTATACATGTATTAAGGCCTATTAGACCTATTAGGACCTATTAGAGGCCTATTAGACCTATTAGGACCTATTAGAGGCCTATTATCTACCTATTAGATATGTATCAAGACCTATTAGACAGGTATTAGGACAAAAAGACCTATTAGACATGTACTAAGACCTATGAGACCTATTAGGACATGTGTGAAGACCTATTAAGACTTATTAGACCTATTAGGATGCATTAGTAACCTATTATACCCATTATAGGATGTATATTAGATGTACTTACAGTATTGTACATGTATTAAGACCTATTAGACCTATTAGGACCTATTAGATGTCTATTAGACCTTTTAGACATGTATTAAGACCTTTTAGACATATATTAGGACAAAAAGACCTATTAGACATGTATTAAGACCTATTAGACATATATTAGGACAAAGAGACCTATTAGATATGTATTAAGACCTATGAGACCTATTAGGACATGTATGAGACCTATTAGGACATGTATGAAGACCTATTAAGACATGTATGAGACCTATTAGGACATGTATGAGACCTATTAGGACATGTATGAAGACCTAATAGACATGTATTAAGATCTAGTCAAACCTATTAGGACATGTATCAAGACCTAGTCAAACAAGTATTAAGACCTACTAGATGTCTATTAGACCTTTTAGACATGTATTAAGACCTATTAGACAGATATTAGGACAAAAAGACCTATTAGGACATGTACTTTTATAGTATTATACATGTATTAAGGCCTATTAGACTGATTAGGACCTATTACAGGTCTATTAGACCTATCAGGACCTATTAGGAACTAAACTTACACATGTCTACTTTAATATCTTTAATAGATCTACACATGTCTACTTTAATATCTAGTAAGTATTAAACTTACTAACTGTATCTCCATTTGCAGGAGAAGGGTCATCACAAGCTCAACAAGACCAACTTGTAGAAGCTGGAGAAGGGGCATCTCAAGCTCAACAAGACCAACCTGTAGACTCAACAAGACCATCCTATAGATGCTATAGAAGGGTCATCACAAGCTCAACAAGAACATCCTTTACAATCTCAAACAAGTACACATAGATCTCTATCTCTCTCTATCTCTCTCTTTATTTAAGTTACGTACCATTGTCTTGATTTAGTCTAGATTTGAATGATTATAATACACTATGAGCTTATACATAAATAATCACTTGTTCTCCTTAAGATGAGCTATCCTAAGATATTTTTAAATATTTTGTTTGCAGTTGAATTACAAGAAACACATGACAATGTCAGCCTAGCCCAACAGTTGAAAAGAAAAATTAATCATAAAAGCATTGATCATTTACTTGAAATGGATGTGAACAAATTGAGAGAGTATGCCAAACAACCCACAAATACTATGAAGAGGACATTGAATAAAAAGTCTAAGGATATAATTGCACAGTTTGAAAATCTTGATACACTTGAGAAAACTCAACTATTATCAATCACACTTCTTAAAGATGAGTTAAAGGAGCCATTGAAACTATTGGGTGTAGATGCAAGTTCAAAAAAGAGAAAATTGGATGACCTAGGAAAAAATGTTGTTGAAAGTGTCAAGGAAGGTTTGCAATCCATTGGGAAAACATCTAGAGTTACAAATAGGTCCATTTCTAGAAGAGTGATATTGACATCAATTTTAAATAAAAACATGTATCATAAAAGACAGATTTCCTCACTTTCATCTCATCTCGGGTATAGTAGGAAGACAATGTCGCATTACTTGAAAAGGAGAAACATTTTGGATGATACTACATTGGAAGGTAATTGGGCACTAATGTGTCGAGCTCCTCGCTCTGACAAGATTAACGAAACAGTCAAGAACTTAGTTATAACATTTTGGACTGATCATACTCGTCCTTCATCAAATAGGAGAGATGTCATGAAAAAGAGGACAGGGCCTAAGGAATATTTGCAGCACACAAAACATTGGCTGGACACCACACAACATGAATTGTATCTCTCATTTTGCAATTCAAATCCTAACATCAAGATTGGACAAACGATGTTCGAAAGATTGAAACCATATTTTGTAAAGATAAATAAAACTTTTGAGACTTGTTGTTGTCGATATCATGTTGAATTCAATCTCTTCTTTCAAGGGTTTAGAAAGATGATAGAAGAAAGTGGTGGCTCTCAGAATGATTTTCCTAAATGACCAAGCCAATTCATAACATCGATCTTATGTGAAAAGACAATTGATAGTGAGATACATGAAATAAAATGCATAAGAGGCACATGTGAAACATGTGGGGATTTAGCTAAATTTTCTTTTAGGGATGAAGATACTGACATGACAAGGATGGTAAATTGTAAGAGATACAAGTATGTAAAGTTTGAAACAAAAGTCGGGAAAGAATCAACAAGGTTGGAATATGTAGAAGAAGAGATACATGCTGCAACATTTATGGAAAATTTTCGTCAATTGCTGCAACATTTAAACTCATTAGAGACTTATTATCTAACATGTAGGTCTATGTACCTATGTATAAACATGTACCTATTTATACCCATTTAACATGTACCTATGTATACATGTACATGTGTATGCATATATGTACATACTTGTACACATGCATTGAATGCATGCACCTATGTATACATGTAAATTTACATGTATATACATGCATATATACATGTACATAAATGTATATACATGTAAATATGTGCATGTACACATGTACATACATATATGTACACATGCATATATGCATGTGTAGACATGTGTGTACATGCACATGCACACGTATGTACACGTGTACATACATATGTATGCATATGTGTACACACATGTATATACATGTGTATACACACACGTGTGCATATATACATGGGCATGTGTGGTCATAATGTATACAGGTATATATACCTGTATACATTATGACCACACGTGCCCATGTATATATGCACGTGCGTGTCTGTATACACATGTATATACATGTGTGTACACATATGCATACATATGTATGTACACGTGTACATACGTGTGCATGTGCATGTACACACATGCATATATGCATGTGTACACATGTACATGCACATGTATATATGTATGTACATGTGTACATGCATGGGTACATGCATGTACACACATGCATACATAGGTACATGCATGTATATGTGTATATGCACATGTACATACATGCATATATGTACATGCATGTACATGTATATACATGCATATATGTACATGTGCATATACACATATACATGCATGTATATACATGTAAATACATGCATATACACATATACATGCATGTATATACATGTAAATACATGCATATATAAATGTACATACATGTATCTACATGCATATATATGCATGTATATACATGTAAATACATGCATGTATATGTATACATGTACATACATGTAAATACATGCATATACACATATACATGTGTATATACATATACGTGTGTATATACATATAAATACATGCATATACACATATATGTGTGTATATACATATAAATACATGCATATATATATACATGTACATACATTCATATACACATATACATGCATATATACATGTAAATACATGTACATACATGCATATACACATGTATATACATGTAAATACATGTATATATGTATGTAAATACATGTATATACATGCATATATATATGTATATGCATGTGAATACATGTACATACATGCATATACACATAGATGCATGTATATACATGTAAATACATACATACATACACATATACATGCATCTTTACATGTAAATACATGCATATACACATATAAATGCATATATACACATAAATACATATATATACACATATAAATGCATGTATATACACATAAATACATGTATTTACACATAAATATATGCATATACACATAAATGCATGCATATATACATATATTTACACATAAATACATGCATATACACACAAATACATGCATATACACATGTATATACACATATATACATGCATATACACATATATACACATATACACATGTATATACACATATATATATGTATATATGTTAAAAAATACTAAATACATTAAAAAAATACATAAATATACAAATGTAATACATATATATACATTAAAAAAAAAAAAATACCCACCTGGAAAACGACGGTCGATGAATCGGATGTCCCACAGCCAAACCCCACAGTCGAAACGTCACTTTCCAAATGATGAAAAGTGGGGTTAAAAACCCCACCAAAACCTAATGCAACAAGGTTTCGAATGAAACCTAGGTTTCATTCGAAACCTTGTTGCATGGAATATTTTATTCCTAGAAAATAGGTTTCGAATGAAACCTAGTTTCATTTGAAACTATGGCATTTTTGGGTTTCATTCGAAACTTTTTAGTTTCATTCGAAAGTAGCACTTCAGTTTCATTCGAAAGTATGAAGGCATTTTTTGCCTCCGCCGCATTTCGGGAAGAATTTCTTCCTCCAAAAAAGTGTAACCCACTATTGTGGGTTGACCCATATGTGAGCTAATGATAAGTGGTAAATATTTATAATGATAAATTATACACACACATTTTCTTTGGTGGCACTACCCTTGAAACCCTCATTGGAGCATACAACCCTTAGATCCCCCACCAGGAGGGCTAGCTCACTAGACTTGGAATAGGGGGTACCCACTTTGCAGCCTCGTTGGTGTTTCCAAGTGATGTTTAGGACAACTCTAAAGATTTTCCTTCTCTCATATACAAATGTCCTAACGTGTTAGCCAACTAATGAGTGTTTGTACATAAGAATAACACATCCCCCTACACTTTGGACTCTACAAAACCCAAGTGGGTAACCCCCTTTGTAGTAATCAAGAATATAAACAAATAGCAACTAGTAATGCACATAAACAAATGACTTTCAACAACATATATCAGAGCATATGAGAGTTCCTAGAATTGGCTCTATTCCAATTTCATATACTTGTAGGCTTGGCTGAAAGTAAATAAACTCAAACCTACATAATACAACATAAAAATAAAATGGTTTGATTGGTGATTTGGATGGGACCAATACTAAAAAAAAGAACATGTAACCATTACTAGTGCCTAAGTAAGGGAAACATGGTAGAATAGAAGTTTTTCTTATTTGTAACACTTATAAACATGCTTTGAAGACCATGGGAGTGTTATCACCTGGTAATAATATAATCACAAATTTATACTATGTAATCATTCGTACTAATCCATCTACAAACATAAGATTCATTTTTTATGTATCAAAGTAGTTACACCACTCCTAGAGCAGAATACAATGACAAACAAAAACCCAAGACAACAAATGCGCTTGCCTAGTTGAAGAATCCTTGATCATTCAAACTCAAAGAAAATTACATCTCAGACTTGAGGCATCTACATAGTAAGACTCGATCATGAAATTCATTTCAAATAAACTAAGACATTACAAAAGAGAAACTAACTATTTTCTTCCATTCAAACTTAAGACATTGTATAGTATTTACAAGAACTCTTCTTGTACTTGTAGGAATCAGAGAATTTGGAACCCTTTAGAATGAGAATATAAAAAGAATAAATAGAGAAGGGAGAGAATCCAGATTTAATTTTCTACTAAAAATTTCCTTTCCCTTCCTTATCCTACAAGAAAATATTCTCATTCTCTTTCTTTGTAAGTAACAAATTTGCCTCATTGGCCTGCCACACTCTCTGACCCATAATTGAAAAATTGTTCTTTGCATTGCACTCACATGTGTGCCTAAAAGAGACACTTATTTCTTTGTCTACTTTGGTCTTTTAAAATATTCCTCTTATCCCTGATATCACACATATAATGTTCTCTTGAAAGTGACACTTTCCCTTTTGTGCTCTATTTTGCATACTTTTCCTTTTGCACTACTACTGGGTTGGCCTGTAGATGACTTTAACCTAAGAATTCTTCAATGAACCAATAAGAACTTCAAGTGGTGTTAAAATTAAACCTAGATAGTCAATATTATAGAGGGGAAACTTCATCCTCATCTTTCCTGGGGGTGGGGTTCATTTTATCTCTTCAAGGGTTGTAGGATAACTCCCACAACTTAGCTTATGTTCTCACACCTAGATCTTCCACTATAATCTTCTCTTGAGAAAGTTTCATTGTTTGAACTAGTCAAAGAACTCAAAGATTCACTACTGGAATTTGGTAAAATTTTCAAAAAAATATCTATATTGACCAACTTCACTACCGATATGAAAAAAGAAGGAAGATCTAGAAACAAAGTTGGCTACACTTGTCAACAAATTGGACCCCTTGAACAATTCAATAATGGATCACACTGCAAGATTAAAAGAATTGATATTCAAGGAGAAGGAATTTAGAGTGGAAGAGGACAGAATAAGAATGACATTGCTAGAGCTAGAACAATTCCTAACCCCTCATATGGACATAATATAAGCATACATCAAGAAAGATGAAGCATTGATAGGTACTCCTGAGATGAGTACAATTGATAGCATAGAAGAACTAACATTTGGACTACATGGACAACATATTGCATTGACAAAACTGAAGGAGTCATGGGAGAACTTTCTTGCAAGTGCCAAGGTACATTTCAAACCTGTATCTGATAAGTGTAAGTTATGCATGCCCTTGTACATACAATTTTACTTATTATCTTTGGCATTGTTTCCAAAAAGGGGGAGTATAGAGGTAATCTAAAAAAAGGAAGAGTACATCTAGATGATTATCAAATGGGGAATATAGAGTATAGAGGTGATCAAAAAAAAAAAAAAAGGAGTATATAGTCTATCATACAAAGGAGTAACCAATTCAGGGGGAGTATGTCAATTTTCACAATTTTTTGCCATCAATGCCAAAGGGGGAGATTGTTGGTAGATTGATGAGTTAGATGACATTGATGATGATTGAGAAGAGTATGGTTGCCATTGCTTAAAAACCATTACATCGGTGAGAATTTTTTTGACAAGTATGTTAAGTTACACCAATCAGTACACAGTTATACCCAACTGGTACACAGTAAGGCAATTGGTGAATATGATAATAAGTGAAGGTCAGATAGGAAAAGAGAGAAGATCGGTAAAGGATGATAAATCTAGACATCAGTACATTAAAATGTGTAAAGACAACTAGTGAAATATGATTTGTGATCGTGACTCTTAGGTTACACCACTACATGTAATAATGAAGATACTATCAACCGGTTAGTACAGTGAACAGGTAAAACATAAAGGTTATTGAACTGTTTTGGTTAACTAGTTAAATCGGTTATGTATGTGGAAGATTTAGTGAATCTAGAAAACATGAAAAATGTAGTACATTGTTCAAGGAATTGAATGAGTCAATTCTTAGGGAATTATGTATAGATTTATGCATGATTCCAAAGTATGTTTTTGAAATTAAGAATAAAGAAATATTTCATAGGGAATGACAACTTGAATTGTGATTTGGCCAACATGGTAAGGATTTCAAGTTTTTGTGAGTTAGTAACGATTGGAAAAGGAAGTTTGGAGGAAAATGGAAACCCTAATTAGGTTTTACATTTGACGGTGAAGAGATTATATGAAGACAAAGTTGTTTGAAAAAAAGTGAATGGGAGAAGGAAGTTGTTGTTTTTGAAAAGTTGATGAAGTGTTAAGCTGCAATTACAGAGCTACTAGAAAAGATAGTACAAGATTGGATACAGAATTAGGACAGAGCATCAAGGATCTGATCAACATTACAAAGTGCATATCATAGGCAAATTTCTCTTGTTGTATTCCTAATAGTTTCAACAAGTCTGTGTAAATCTCTTAACATGGTAGTCTTTAGCAGGACTTTTATGTAAATCCATTAACAGGGTGAACACTGTAATAGTGGGATTAAATCCTCTAAAAAGGTAATTTGTAATAGGGTTGATGATACTTCTAACAAGGCATCAATCACTTCTAATAGGGTGAGTCACCTAGAAAGTGATAAATTGTAAGCTCCTAACAAAGCACTCTTTTCTACTGCAATGAAAGGATTGTGGGTTTCATCCCCACCATAGTTTTTCCCTCTCACCAAGGGTTTCCATGATAAAATAAAGTGTGTTATGTGTGTGCATGTATTTTCATTTGGTTTATTGCACTTATGCATTACAAGTTCAGTTATATGCTTCATAGTTTTGAAGTTTCTTTTGTTTCTATTTAAGGATATCAGTAAAATTTTGAAATTTTTATTAGTACTAATTCACCCCCCATCTTAGTACCTATTGTTTCCAACAATCTCTTCATATTTTCTCATTTCACTTGTGGAGAAGTGAGTAGGAAGCACATGAAAGGGGCCAAATATATTATAATATTTGATGAATATTTTAAACCTTTTATCACTACAAATATCAGGCCCACCATTATTTCACTTCCTCTCTAAACTTTAGACTTGGATTTTTAACTTTTGCATTTCAAACCACCCTCTACACATATGTAACTCTCTGAGCATATTCCCATTCCATTCAATAGGAGAGCGGAAGAGAGACGTGTGGAGGGAATGATTGGGCCCATCAAGATTTAATATATGTTTCATTTTTTAAATCTTTACAATATACTTCAAATCATTAATAAAAATGATATAAACAACTTCTTACCTTTATGCCCACTTTAGCTATTTTAAATCATTTAAAATCAAATGACTCAAATAATTTGCTTTCACTAAATTTTGGAGATCGCTTTTTCATATTATTTTTTTCATTTGGTATTATTATTTAAACAATTAAAAATTATTTAAATGATAAAATTTTGTAAAACCATCTTTTCCTTACCTTTAATAAGCCTTGAGATTTCATGGTGAATGCCAAGTCTCTATATGGGCTTGGACTAAAAAGTTTTCAAACTAAAAGGATTTCACCGTGGACTAATCTAAATGCTATATTGTAGGATTTGGAGTGCAAAAAATAAAGTGGGTCACCTTGAAATTTTGAATTATGAAAATCTTGTTCTAATCAAAATAAACTAGGCAGCCTTCTAGAATCGACTCTTAAAGCCACAAAAATGTACAGACATGTAGAGTCTTGATAGGGTAATAATACTAGTAGGTGGCATTGCATGGTGTAATCAAGGTTCCAAGATATTAATCACCAAAGCTGGCCACTCAGTTGTTTCTACAAATAAACATGTCATAACCCTTATGAAAATCACTAACCACTAGCCCTAAAAAAATATTGAATCTTATCCTCGAAAGCCACCATCTAGTATGGGAATTTATTAAAATATAATAAACATGTGTCCGAAGTAAAATTTCATAACTCCTCCAAATATGCAAGATATTAGTGGTCAAAGTTGACCTCCTTGAAACTTTCTAGAAATGAAAACGATAGAACTCTGTAAACTCCATTTGGATTTGGCTTTGAAAAATACCAAATTGGGTCCTAGCACTATAAAAAAAGTATAAGGGTGTATGTTTATATGTAGATAATTGAAAAAACCATTTATTTTTTCATAACAATCATCAAGCTCAAATATACCAGTCTCTAAAGTTAGCTACCCTAGTAAACTTACAATGTGCAGAGTGCAGATTTCAATAAAATGCATTTTGTTTTAGTTTGGTAAAGTTACCAAACAAAATTGTGGGGCTCTAAAAATTGACACAAGGGCATATGAATATTTGTGCAATTGTGAAGAATAATTTATTTCTCATGGAAATCATTAGATAGTGATATATTCATCATTGAAGCAAGCCATTTTGGTAGATTTGAAAATATGCAAACACCAAACTTTCCAAAAACATTCTAATTTTCTATTTTGAAAAATGATCAAATCAAGTTCTAGAAAGCTAGAAATGGACATGCATACTAAATCATGATAGATGATTATTTCCCCAAAATAGTTTTTCATGATAATTAAAGTAACTCAAGATATTCATCTTTAAAGTAGGCCACTCAAAAAGGTTTGCAGGTGTCTATTCAGAGTGTCACAAATGAATTTCTCATCATAAGCATTTCAAATTTCTTAAAAATTTGAAGGATCTAATAAATGTATGCCTCATTCAATCATATAAAGGATTTCATATATATGGGGTGCAAACTATGTGTCTATCCACTAGTTTTTTATTCACTAAATGAAAACCAAGCATATCCTTCGGTTGGTGGACCCAAGTCACAAAAAATGTGAAACCAAAATCTTCCTCTATCATATATCTAATTATCATCACGTAATAGTATGATAAGAGTATTACTAAAAAGTATTTGATCATACACACTATAACTAACACCACTTATCCATTTACCATACTCATCATTGTCAACACAATTAGCATCCATTGGCATCAAGAAATCATGTATATACTAAAATACATCATAATCTGAAATGAATTTTTCATATTCATAGCAGGATACATCCTTACCCATAATGTGACATCTCTCATTATCATTCTTTTGAAAAAAATAACCCAATTGGGATACTTTTTTCAAAAGAATGATAATGAGAGATCAAACTAGGAGGGAAAAAGAGGAAACACTCATATTCATAGAAACATTCATACTCTACCACATAGAGATCAAACTAAGCCAAGAACTATCTGGCTATAGAGTCAAAACTTGCATACCCCCATTTGCAATTTAGACTTTACTTTTGTAGTTTCTTTAGTGTCCATTCCCCTAGTATTTGTGTAGCTACATTTCATCCCTTGCATTAGCCTTTCGCTCTCAAGATGCTCAAAAGTCCTTATCAGTAGTTATCTTCTAATGTTTACTTTTCATTATCTGCATGTTTCCTTTTCCACCTATCATTTTTTAGTGTGATTCATTTGGACACTAGTGCACCACATGGACGTTCGTGCAACACAAATTCATCCACCAACATTCCAACATAAATTTTGTTCTTGTGCATCTGTTCCACTTTTCACCCACTTTTTTTAATGGAATGGCTTAGAATCTTCTAGAACACTCTGTGATCCTCTTTTTCCCTCCTCTTCTTTCTTTTAAATTGATCTCTCTCTCTCTCTCTAGAAAAATCTCTAGCATTGTCTTGGCTCTCACAAATCTCTATATTTCTCATTTACTACAAGAATCTCTTGAAATGATCTACATATCCATTTTGTCTTTCTCAAGCCTATTTAGTAACATCTTTCTATCTCTCTTATTTCTTTGAGCATCTTGAGATTTATCACATCCTTATCTCTCATCTATTTCATGCAATAGGGGTTTTCCTTCCACTAGTGGGGTTTGTTTTTATTTCCATATCTCATGTAATATGATTTATCCTCCATCTAGAAGGGTTTTCTTCTATTATGTTATCTTTATCTATTTGTCTTTTCAAAATATCTATCTATCTAGTTGTTGTGGAGGTTGAAACACCAAAGTAGGAACTTGACTGAGGCAAGTCTCCAAATAGCCCCAAATTTTTTTCCTCTCTTAATTGTGTGCAAGATTACTAAAGGAATTCAAAAACATTAGGGTTATCTAAAGAACATAACTTGTTTATCTCCACATTCTAAGTATTTTTTGTGTGTTCCATATAGGATGACAACGTACCACACATGTGTTTGTGCACTGCACTAGCACCCATGGAATATGAGACACCCTAATTTGGACTGTAGATTCTCTATCATCTGGTCTTCCCATTTTTGAAACAATAATATTCTTTTTCTTTATCTATAATTAGATATTTCCATGGTTGGAGATATATCTAAATACATGTTGTGAACCTAGCTCTCAAGGGAATATGGTTTTCCTTTGGCAGGTTTAGATTTACACCATTACATTTTGGTGAACCCAGCGTAAACACTTCATCATTTTAAAAAGAATTATTTATCACTCCTTTGATTAGTCGCCCCCCCTTCTAAAAAAAGACAATTCAAAGTTTTCCCCTTCCTAGAATAGTTTTTTGGGGCATTTCCCTAAACCCCATTCCATGTTGTCGAAGGGGATGTATGCCAGCCTTCGACCAACTTTTTTATGTCTCCATTTCAAAATAAAATTTATATTTTATTTATTTCTATATATTTTTATCTTTTTTAAGAAACTTCAAAAGGTTCTCATACAATTTGATGAAAGTGAGTTATTTTCTCCTTTCTTAGTATTCTTTGTTGACCCCTCTATTGAAATTCCTTCTACTTGTGAGGAAATTTTGATTCAAGAAAGAGAGATCATTGATGAGTTTCTTAATGTTACTTTACCATACCTTCATTAAATTTTTCTCTCTCCTATAGAAGATGGATAAGTAAATTAGGAATCTCATCTCACATCTAAATTCCCACAATGAACTTGACCATATTTCTTCAAATAATTCTTCAACAAGTTGTAATAAATATGTTAATGCAATTGTTGTCATTGTTGCCTCTAAAAATTATAAGAGACCAATAATCTAATTTAAAGGAGAAAATCCACAACCAGAGGCAAATAAATGTAAGACCACTAGAGGTGACCCTACTATAGTTCACCCTATGTGTCCTTTCTCCAATTTCTATCTATATCTAAACTCTTTGAAATGTGTGGCTACTAATTATCAAAAAGTAGTTCACACTTATTAGACTAGTGGAAGTAAATAAAGCATTAATATTCCAACATATCTTTCATCTTCTCAACCTATTCTATCTTTTGATCCTAAATCACTTTCTCATTCCCTAGTATAGTATGATCATATCGAGAAACTTTATGTTACTCCAACTAAGATATCTCTATGGGATCTTCTTCAAACTTATCCCCTTTATCATGGTGTACTTTAGGAGGCTCTACAAAATATCCTTGTGTCATATTACACTACATTGGGTGATGCAAATGGTTTATTGTATTGTATATTCTCTAGCACTTCAGAGATTACATTCCATCAACATGTATTCCATCTACTGAAGAAAAAAATCAAAATGATCCATCAATGAAAACTTATTTTGTAAATGGAATTGGTATTAGACATAATCTCATTGATACTAGTTTTTAACTCAATGTTTATGGTATTTATCTTTTACCTAAAATCAAAATGGATCCAAGTTCCCTTGAAACTTATTCTCTATCAATTCATGGATAATATGATAATATTGGTCAAAAATATCTAGGTACAATAGGCTAGCTTTGCAGCTTGGACCAATTACTTTACCCACTTTGGTACATGTAATACTAGGTACTCTATAATACAATCTTCTTCTAGGTAGACCATGAATTCATGATATGGGTGGAGTCCCATCTACCTTACATAAATATATCAAATTTGTTCATAATGATCAAGTAGTTACTATAAAGACTGGTCCTACATCCCTTCACTATTATTATATATGAGGCTAAGGCTAACTGGGCTTCAAATTTAACTAGTTTTAAAAATTCAATTCCTTCACCATCTTCAAGCATTATAACACCACTAGTAGTCCCTAATCTTAATGTTGGTGCCAAATTTACTTCTTCTCAATTGAATGAATGTCTTGGTGATGATTGGGGTCCTTCAAATTTTAAAAAATCCCTTACTGGAGAATATAAAATCAATTTAGTCCACCTTGAAATTTTAGAGATTTCATTCATATCTGCTATTGAGAATGATTACTTGTGCATATTATCGGATAATGTGAACTCTATCAACTATACCAATAATATTGATCCTCCCCTATCGAGGAATTTCAATCATGTTATGGTCATGGATTCAATATTCTTTCTAGGCATGGGCATAAAGGAAATGGTCTTAGATGCATGGAACAAGGAGTTAAGTTCCCTTTGGAACCAAAACTATATCCTTCTATGGTGGGTTTAGGATGAAAAGCCTCTCCTTTGGCTTCGTTTGTTCCTCCATCATCCGTTGTCTTTATGCCTTCTTCTCGTGAGAATTCAAAACTTCCTTCACAAGAGAAAGATTTTCTTCCTACTCCTCATTCTTTATTTGAACAAGAACATGTTTTATTATGGATTCTCAAAGCCCACTTGATTAATATTCCTCCTAAAAATGTAAGAATCTTTATATGAATGATGAATAAAGACATTATTTTTTTCCATATCATCAAGTGCTTAACCATTCTAGTAGTGAATGCAAGGCCTTGAAGGATAAAATACAACAACTCCATGAATCATGTGGTGTCAATCATTTTTATATTGATGGATTTTCTTCTTCTTCTATGCATGATAGGTGATATTGAGGTTTATCTCTATCCTATCCTTATAGCATGTCTATTTTTAGAATCTTATATAATCTTATCTTATCTACCTTTGTCCCACTATCATGTATTATTTTCCTTTGTGGGGGGCAATGCACTATCTTATCAAATATCTCCCTATCATATGTGTAACTAGATTTTTCTATGCGTACTGGCATGGTCAAAGTCTCCATATCACATGCCTATCTAGCTTTCACTGCACATGTCAGTATATGTGTCTAAGTTTCCTTATCACATGCCTATATTGAATTTTCTATGGGTATGGATGTACCATATAAAGCCTCCCTATCACATGCCTATCTAGATTTTTCCATGCATGTCTAATCACTATCAAATAACCCTTTCATATGGCTATCTAGAATAACACAATTTTCTACCTATACCTACATAATTTCATCAATAGTGGCCCTCTTCCATAGAAAAGTTAGTTATAGTGAGTTTCTATTTCAATAGTTTATTGTCTTCATAGTGGGGTTGGTGCTACTAATCATGATCATCTGCATGACCTCTATCAATAGAGAATGCTAGAGCCTTAGTCATGTGATGTCTCTTCAAAATTAGTTTCTTCCCTTTCTATTGGTTTATTCTTACTTGAATAGATCAATCCTAAATCCTTCTCTTCATGTTTAGATTCCTCCATGTTTTGTTTCTTGTATTTTTGGGATGACACATTGTATTGAGACAACATTTTTCATCAAGGTTTCTTTAACATTGTTGAACCAAATATTTTAGTTTGTATGTTGTTTGTTCTAATATCATGGCTTTTTGGATTTTATGTTTGAACCTTTTTTTCTTGTACATATTTTTATTTTTGATGCATATGTCTTGCAAGTCTCCACCCTAGGGGCATATTTTTGTGATTCAAAGAGTTGTCTACTTCCTCTACTGTATCCTTTTGGTATAATAATGTTATTTATGTTTATTATAATTACTTTATCATGCATATTCATTTAGATTCATGAACTGGCTCAAGTGGGGTAAAAATGTAGAGTAAAAAATTGCATACCAACATTTACAATTAGGACTTCACTTTTGTATCTGATTTAGTGTCCATTCCCCTAGTATTTGTGTAGGTCTATTTCAGCCCTTGCATCATCCTTTCACTCTCTTGATTGTCAAAAGTCCTTATCAACACCTATCTTCAAGTTTTGACTTTGCATTATCTGCATGTTTCCTTTACCACCTTTCATTTTTTTATCATGATTCATTTGGACACTAGTGTATCATGCAAACATCCATGCACATCATGTTTGTCCACTTCAATCTGAATGTTCAAATGTCGGTCCCATGCATACTTTCCACTTGTCACCCACTTTTTTCATTAAAATGGTTCAAAGTCTTCTAGAATAGTATGTGAGCCTCTTTCTCCCTCCCTTTTAAATTGATCTCTCTCTCTCTCTCTCTCTCTAGAAAAATCTCTGGCATTGTCTTGGCTCTCACAACTCTCTTTCTCTCTCATTTACTACATAAATCTCTTTCAATGATCTACATATATCTTTCGGCTTTCTCAAGCCTATTTGGTAACATCTTTCTATCTCTCTTGTGTCTTTGAGCATCCTTGGATTTATCACATCCTTATCTCTCATCTATTTCATGCAATAGGGGTTTTCCTCCACTAGCGAGGTTTGTTTGAATTTTCATATCTCAGGTAATAGGTGTTCTCTTGCATCTACAAGATTTATTTCTATTATGTTATCATTTATCTATTTTTCTTTTCTCTCTCTCTCTCTCTCTCTCTCTATATATATATATATATATATATATATATATATATATATATATATATATAGGATGTAGAAACACCAAAGCAAGGACTTGACTTATGCAAGTCTCTAAATGCCCACAAACATTTTTCCTCTCTTGATTGTTTGCAAGATTATTGTAGGCATTCAAATGTACGAGGGTTATATAAACCAAAAACCTAGGTTATCTCCACATTTTGAGTATTTTGTGTTATGGTTTGTACAATATGACAACACATTATGTAGATGTCCAAGCGTTGCACTTGTGTACGTGGTCGAGACACTTAGATTTGAAGTGAAGATTCTATGATTTGGTCTTCCGATTTATGCAACAAGAATATTCTTTCTCTTTATCTACTATAAGATATTTCCACTAGTTAGGGATATTAGAATGTATGTTGTGAACCTAGCTCTCAAGGGATTATAGTTTTCCTTTGGCAGGGTCATATTTACACTATTACACTAGTGTAAGAAAAGAAAAACATTCATATATTTTCTCCCTATAAGGTTGCATCTTATCATGTCGATAAGAACACCCATCAAGACATTAAAACTATTTTACAAGTTCATTCTTTTCAACATTCTCTGAAAACATTATATCAACATCCTACATATCCCATTCTGGCAAAAATTAATACATATATGACTAAAATATGTAATTTTATTCAATCTTCAGTTAGTGTTCACTTCCACATCCATGAATTCATAAGATGGCTCTAAAAAATTTGAGATTGTCCCATTGTAGATATCTTCATCATGGTAATCTTCTTGGTAAGAATCACTACTAAAAACAACTCTATAAACATGATTTGTCTCCATTTAACTAGAAAGTAATTCCACATGATCATCAACACTCATATATTTCATATCATAACCATGGCTCTTGTCTATGTGATTAAATTCCTTAAAATGCCTAAACACATACATCTTAGATTCTAGTATGTGTGTACAATAAAGTGAGGTCACTTCTATAAACCATTACACTTGAGGGAATTCATGAAGAAGGAAATCTCAAGAAGCGGCTTATAGCTTCCTGTCCATGATGTGAAAGAACCATGTAGACATTATGAATGGTGACTCGCAAATGAACCTTAAAGAAAGACCCTTGCAAGGTGCACCATAGAATGGAAGATTCAAATGATAATGCAAAGTAGATCTAAGATGAGATGCAAGATCTAAGCTAAAATGATATGCAAAAATGCAAGAAAAGTAGATCTAAGCTAGATGGATTAAGCTAGATGCAAGAAAGAAATTGACGATGATGATGCAATGCTTCAATATGAAAGATCTAAGAATTCCATAGCTCCAAGATGCCACGATTTGCAAGAATCCAAGATTCCAAGATTGCAAGACTCCAAGATTCCAAGATGATAAGATGTCAAAATTCCAAGAGCATGCAATAAAATTCTACGATCTCAAGAAGCTAAGAATGCTATGTGTACATCATGTAGTAATGCAAGAGATGAGATAATACAAGAATGAGATCATTAAGGAGATGGGGAGAGAGTCTCCTTTTAAATGAATTTAGAAATGAAAAGATAATCAAGATTAAGAGGCAAAAAGAAATGAGCAATGGTGGAGAATAAATCTTGGTTGATCCATGTGCTCAAGATTCTCAAGAGGAAAAATCAATGGACATGATTAAGAGGCAAAATAATGAGTGGTTGAGATAAAGAGGCAAAAGCCTTTTTCAAAAGTCAAAAGATTCCATCTCATTGGAAAATGCACTTTTATTTTTATTTTAAATTTATTATTTTTAGCAAAGTGGTTTCCATTATTTAATTAAAAGAGGTATTTTTATTTAATTAAAAGGGACATGTTCTCTTAATTAAATGAAGCTTAGGATAAAGTGGTCAAAATTTAGGATATAATCAAATAAATGATAAAATGATGATTTGACCAAGAAATAAGAGATTAAATAAATATGCAAAATTGATTAAGCACAAGATTTATTCTAGTATTTAAATTTTATTGTTAGAGTGGAGCTCAAGGTTTACTAGACCATTTTTGGGTGATTACATTTGCCCCTCTTTGACTAATGTGTGAGCGATCTAGGAACACATTGAGTCAAAGAATGATGATGTCAAGGTAACTGATAGAGATTTGACTTTGAACTTGATTGAACGAAGCATAGAGAGATAACTAATCCCGAACTTGATCAAATGAGAACTAGTAAAGATAACAAGATACCTGATAACGATCTAACTCTGAACTTGATTGAACGAAGCACAGAAAGGCAACTAATCCCAAACTTGATCGAATGAGAACTAGCAAAGATAGAAAGATTCCAATGTATAGTTGAAGCGAAATTGAACACTGAAATAGAGATTGAAAGACAAGACAATAAGATAGCATAATCAATTTGTAGATTTGAAAGATAGGTTATTCCTGCCCCCTTGGGATCGAAATGAGGTAGAGGAGATGCAAAAATGAGATAGATTTGATCAAATCAAGATAAGATAAGGTTCCAGATGATTGATAAGTGCACAAGACCAAGTTTGACCACCAAGTGATGAAAATTTTTCCTAGTTTGAATAAGGTTGACCAGGAAGCTATAACATTAGCATTAGGTCAAAGAAAGTGATTATGAAGAAAATATGATCAATCTTTGCCTCAAAGGATGAAAAAATAAGCCTCAAAAGAACAAAATAAAATAAAATTGGATTTCAGTTTCGATCCCAAAAATGAATAGAGAATGCCTCAAAGGATGACCAAAGTTGTCCAATAATGATGAAGGAGACCCTCTCCTAACTCATATAAAAACTAGAATGAACCCTAAAAATGTAAACTACTATGAAAATGCAAAGTGAAACTTGCAAGAGTCAATAAATAGGTCCTTGTTTTTATCATCGAGCCTTATTAAGGGACATCGCAAGATCATACAACCATCACTAGTACAAGCACAACTATGGATATATGAATATGATCTATATCGAATATAATGTCAGAAACACACGTAAGCACATAGGCATAAGGGCCAAGATGACCTGAAGACAATTTCTAAATTAATGTTGCAAGTTACCATAAGCATCAAGGCATAAGAGTCCAAGATGACCTGAATGGTTATTGTATAAGAAAACACAATGTAACAGTCAAGGAGATAACTCCCACCTGACCTAAGTGTCCAAATAAAGAAGGTCGAGGTATGTGTGGTGTTCCAATCATGATGGACACTCTTATCATAGACACCCAGTTTATTAGATAGCTTAAGATCATTGGAATCACAACACAAGCAAAAATCAAATAAAATATGCCCCATGACCCTAGTCCTCTAGTTGTAACATCATGGAGAAACCAAGGAGGGAACATCAGTGAAAATCTTCAATAATAAATAGCATACAAAGAAAATATCATTAAGCATAGCTCAATGATTTTAATTTAAGCACAGTGTAAGAAAGATAAATATAATCACTGACTTGCTAGGACTCATGCGTGTAAGTGAGAAATATCACACAATCCTAGACTGTAGAAAAAAGCATCGACTCAAGGTAACATGTTTGATAAGTGTTGAGAAACACTGATGTGAGTTACTAAGAAAACACCATCACGCACTAAAGGAGAATACATTTCATGCCCCCTAGTCCTAGACAAAGATCAATTCCAGACCAAGGATATTGGATACGGAAGTCAAAAGGGTTTGAAGCACAAAGCAAAAATATGATAGATATAAGTGCATAGGTTACAAGTAGCGCTTGTTTCCAGGTTGTACCAAGATAATGATTTTTCCAGGACATTATATGTTTTTTATGATTTTTTAGAGATTTATAGAATTTTTTATAGAATTTTTTCAGGAACATTTTTCAATTTTCAATTTTTTAGAGATTACCAGTTCTCAAGAAAGATCACATTGGTTTGCCACCAATGTCTAGAAAGCTATAGGACATGATGGGTGGATTAGCAAGCTGATGGAGGAAGTGGAAAGATAATAAGGGAGCGAAAAGATAATGCAACCCTCAGGGATAGTCTCCTCAAGAGTACCCAAGCCAGGGAAAGAGAAAATATGGCAATGTAAGCTCATGAAGTGGTGTTGGGTAGCATATAGGATAATGATCTAGTGTCATGAAGCATGTGGTCCAAAAAGTGGACATGTTAAGAGACTCTTATTAACAATTTTTTTATTTTATATATATATATATATATATATATATATATATATATATATATATATATATATATATATTCTTCATTTTGATCAAGACCAAGGGGTCAATTGGATATGATAGTGATAGGATAACAAAATCAGGATAAAGGATGATGGAGATTATGACTGAATGGTTTGGGATTAGGGAAATAATGCTTAGGAATAATGATGGAAAATTATGGATAAGCAAGATCATGATAGGGTAGCATGGATGGAAGTACGTAAGTAAGCTGATAGAAAGGATATCAGATGGAAGGGTATATGATGCTCATGGATAGTTCAACCTTGTCAAGATCAAACGCGGAAGAGGAAGTATGAGTGCGCATGAAATAGCTAGTGTGGATGCATCTTGCCCCAAGTGTAGAGTGTAAGATAGAGGAACTATGGATGACGCTTGGTTACCAGGTTTTCATCATGGTACTTGTCGAAGGCACCACAAGTAGTAGTTTTCACCATAGGAAAAATTTATTTCTCTTTACTTTTGCTATCAAGGCACCTATTTCCAGGTTTTCACCAAGGCACTTTTTCTATTTTTTGAATTTTTTCTTTTTTCATTTTTTTAAAAGATTTTTTTGAATTTTTAGATTTTTTGGGAGGAAGTCAAGCCTGATGCTCTTTGGATAATGCTTCTTTGGAAAGATATGCTATGATAAGCCAAGGCCGATGAGAGGTAAGCTCAAAGATGTTGATAAGGTAATGATATGAAAAGGTATGGAGGATAAGGTAGATGATGGCTAAGGATTTATGCGTAAGATGGAATAAGGGGAATGGAAGGATAGGAGATGGAAGGATAGTAAGTAGGTGTAGGATAGTTGATAAGGAATTGAGAGGTTTGTGTAGGAGTATACAAAGATGATGGCAAGATCAACATTGACACACACCTTCAGGGGTAGTGAACAACTGGAGGGAGAATAAGTTGGTTAGATTGAGGTTTTGATATAGGAAGTGATGTGAATTTTGGGACACAGGGACCCAAAATGGATGAAGAAGAGGATGTAAGACAATTAGAAGGAAGCGGAGTGGAAGTCTTTGGAAGCTTTGATTTCAACTTTGACCTTTCTTTTATATCCAAGTCTTTTAAGAGAGACTTGAGAATCCACATAGCTTTTGATTTTTCTTTATTTTGAGATACTTTTGATTGCAAATCTTGTATGATGGATTTAGGAACCCATATTTGCTTTGATTTTTCTCTTTTCTTAGAGGAACCTTTTGGTCTTTTAGATATTTCATTTTTCTTTGTAGTCACATGTCAATTAGATAGGACATGGTGATCTTTATATGTAAGTGGATTCTTGTATTTCTATTTTTTATGTTGTACATCCAAATTGCTTCCAAAAAAATTGGGAATTGTGGATGAAAGAGGTTGATATGAAGGGTTTAGATGGATACATGGATGGTTTCTCAAGGATGCATGCATTTTTTGATCTTGAGGTAAGCTAGGAGAAATAGGTAAAGTAGATGGAGGGATATAAGGTCCCAATATGGATGGAAGGTGTGAAGGTTTTAGCTTTGGGATATAAGGACCAAGGATGGATTTGGATGATGCAAATGGATAATGTAGGGATATCAACATCTATAGAGTGAGAAACATGGACAAGGCTCTGATCTATAAGATTCATATTTATACCAATAGGCTCATGAGTAGCTTTGATAGGAGCAACAAGAGCTGGATGCGATTTATTCTTATGCAAATGAGTTTGAAAGATGAGATATTTTTGAGATGGATATGAAGGATTACGACAAGGATTTTTTGGGACATTATGATCTTGAAAGGGATCTTTGGATAATGTAGGAAGAGTAATTTCATCTAGATTTTCAATAAGCTCTTTAGAGATGATGGAAGGAGTATCTTGATCTTTCTCGGGAGATGGATGAGATATAGGAGGTGGAGGAATATCTTTTTGAAAGGAATCATCATGAGGCTCTGTGGATATGGGACTTGGGTCAACCATGGGATAATGATGGATGGTATCTTGATCTTGATCTTTAGTGATATTCATTTCTTCACACTTAAGATTGTCCTCTTGACATGGAACCACTTCTAGGGACAAGGTAGGGGTTTGGATATGTGTGAGGGGTTCATGAAGGATTGTTGAATGAACATTTAGGATAGGTATGATAGACATTGAAGTACATGGAAGCTTTGGATCTATGAACTTTGAAGAATGGATGAGACTTGTAGAAATATGTATATTAGCTTGGATTTATTTTAGAGGTAGCCCTTGAGGATATGCATAGGTAGTGTGAAAAGCATTAAGTTCTTTGTTCAATGACGGAATTTTGGAGGGATTTGCTTCTTTAGGAGATGAAGGCATGATGGGTAAGGTAGATATAGCATGAGAACAATTAATAGACATGGGTTCATGATTTTGATCAAGCTTGATAGTAGTATCTTCATTAGGTAAGTCATTAGGATCATCAACACCAATTATGCCATCATTAATGAAATCTTGGATTTTGTGTTTCAACTCCATGCAAGCTGAAGTTTTATGCTTATTATTCTGATGATACACATAGTAAGTATGCATGAATGAAAGTCCTCTTGAATTAGTTGAAGTTAATGTGATAAGATTTTTTTCAAGGAGTTTTTCCAATGCTGATTCATAAGATTCTCCAAAAGGAGTAATGATTCACTCTTCTTGTTTATTTTCTTTATCAAAGATAGGTTCTGGATCAATGATAGGTTGGTCATAAAGAGATTCTTGATAAAAGACTGGTTTGTTAGGAATTTGATATTTCTCAAAGATAGAGTTGTTGTGAGAGTGTGACGTGGCCTTGCTTGAAGAATATGTAGATAAAGGATAGAATGTTTTCCAAGAATGTTGGCTAGAGGATGTATCTTTTTCTTTCTCCAAGTGTTGGATTCTAGAATGCAAAGATTGGAGTTGTTTAAATAAGGCTTTCATTTCTCTCTCTTCTTCCTTAGTGTACCTTTTGAACCATGAATATTTATTAGAGGATGTATCATGTTTTTTCTGCAATCTATCAAAGTTAGCTTTCAAAGATTAGAATTGTTTATATATGGCTCTCTCTTCTTCTTGAGTGTTCATTTTTGGAGTCATGATTCCTAATTGGCATGAAAGAAGATTTCCAAGAGCTAATAAGGATTACTTAGAATGACTTGATTTTCAAACTAGGTAAGAAAAGTGTCCACTTGTCCAAAGTGTAAAAGAGATAGTAAAGATAACTTACCACAAGACGCCCAAGCCGTGAGAAGATTGCCCTATGTACGACACTTGTGAGAAAGAAAAGATAAGATGCAAGTATCCAAAATAAATGATATGAAAATAGTGGACAAGTGAACCATTCACTAACCAAAAGTGTAGTTAAGAGATACAAGTGATCTTCATTAGCTAAAGGCAATTCCTAATGTGCTAGTTTCAGACCAAGAGACTAGAAAAAGTCAAGTATAAGCTTCCTAAGACAGATAAGAGAAAATTTAGAGAAGGCCAACTTGGATTAGATGATATTTCTCTTAAGGAGAGATAATATTCTAGAATTTCATATGATATTTCTCACTACTGTAGGCAATATTAAGACAACGATTTCCAGTTTTGACAACAAATTTGAATTTTGACAACAAGTTTGAATTTCAACATCAAGTTTTTAAAGAAAATGTGACACATAGAGTAGTCTTCAAAAAATAAAGCAAGGGACAAAGCAACCTTGCATGATACAAGCAATTGTGAAGTCTAAAGATAGGTTGCAATATTCCAATAAAATCAAGTGTATGTTCACAAAGATTTCCACGGGTCTAGCACAAATCAAAAACACATCAAGAAAGAACTACCTAAGGTCAAGGCTAGTATCAAAACTATTTCCCACAACTTGGTATCCCAAAGGAATAAAGATGGTGAGTAATCTTGAGGTGATCCAAGAAACCACTTGGATCAGTCCTTGCACAAAGATTATGATACTTTTGATCAAAAGGGTAGCCTCTAACTTAAGGTTTTTAGTAAACTCCATTCATGACTATCCCCTATAGTTTTGCAAGCAAAATTAGGACCTTTAGCCCTACAAGCATCCAAAAAGTATAGTCACGCAAGCAAGATTTAGACATCTCACCCCTATACTAGATTAACGTATTCACCTTGTAGTAAACAAGATTGAGACCGTTGATGGCCCTACAAGCACCCAATCAAATGTAGTCTTGCTTAGCAAGATTGAGGCAACTAGACCCTACACATGAAGAAGCATTAGGAATAGAAAATAGCCAAGTCTCCTCTCTCTTTGTATTGAAGGAAGCTTTTGATTATAGTGGGATGGAGTAGCCAAGTTCGCTTGTTCCCCACTTGGGTTGTTCCCAAAAATATTTCTCTCTTGGAGTTCCCTCTAAAGGTAAATGTAATAAATTAAAAGGATAGCTAATGGAGGTCTAGATTTCTGATTTTCCAAAAGGAAAAGAGCATAGTGTCCTACTCCATAGTTTCTCCCAAGCACATCAAGAATGTGTTCATTTACCAAAAGAAAAATAATTAAGCTATGTGCCTGTGAAAAATAATCTAATGATAGAAAAGACACACAAGATCTAATAAAAGTGCCAAGATCTAGTTAAATACCTTCAACGCAATTTTCCAAAATCTCAATTGTTATTAGTCTTAGCAATGCAATTCTTTTGGCAAGCAAACCCTACAAAACCTTATGCAGGGGCATCCAAGGTTTAGGCAGGGGCATTCTGTGTCCTCAGTAAACTGCATGGAGTGTTTGTGTTTGACCGGTTTTTACTCGGCTGTAGCCTTGACTGACGGTCTCGATCATTGAAGGAAGCTCGGTCGCTGAAGGAACTCGGTAGTCCCTAGCACTTGGTGAAAGTGTTTCTTGGTCATGCCTATGGTGCTCGATCGATACTAGTGCTCAATGATGCCTGGCGTACTTAGTAATTTTACTATCGCTCGGTAGTTCTGACTTACCAATTGGAGTTCTGTGTGATTTGTTGGGCCAACTTGGTGAATTAATTGTTGGTAGCCATTGTCTTGGGCCGACATGTAGAATTAAATGTTTGTATAAATTTGTAAGCCAACTTGTATGGCATTTAATTATTATTTTGGGGGAGTTAAGGGTTTCATCTAGCCAACTTGTGGCTGATGATTAGTATTTAAGGAGAAATTGGGTAGATGTTTAGACACAAACGAAAGGTAGAACTTAGAGGAGAAAGGTTCATGACTAGGAAAACTTAGTGAGTCAGATCTGAGGTTCTAAAATTTGAAGTTGGCAAAGTTGTGAAAAAGTTATTTATGTTCTTGCAGATCAGATTGTAATTTGATAATCTTTGTAGCAGAGCTAGGGGTTTGCATACTTGGGAACAAGGAGATTGCTTGGAGGCTTGTGAGCTCAAGTTTAGATCTACCTTAGGGTTTCCATCAGCTTTTGATTGTCTTTAGAGCTGAACTAGTTGAGATTGTATTGGATCTGGTTGCAGATCTTGCAGATTTATTTCATTTTGTAATTGGCCCTAACCCGAAAGGCCTTATAGTTGGGCATGTTAATGAAAATTACTTGAAACATTTATGGTGTTGTCCATTGTGTTGAGTATTCCATTATGTAATTCTTTTAGCTGCAAGGTCTGGATTGTCCTTCATTGGATCCACCATCCTTGATTGCATTAGGTGGTATCAAAGTGAAGTTTATTCTTGTTGGAGTGAAAGTTGATCTTGTTGAAGTAGAAGTTTGACCTAGCAAGGATGATCTTGCAAAGTTGATCTAATTGAAGTAGAGATTGTGCACAATCTAGGTTGCAGATCCAAAGCACTAAACTTGTGAAATTGTGCCCTAGTTGTTTACAAGATAGAAAGTTGAGATCTGACTTGTTACAACTTGGAGATTGTCACAAGGTGGTCAGTGAGGGTTTGTTGCAGAGGGTTTCTCTTATCTTTAAGGATGCCTCTGAGAAGATTGGACCCTAGAGTTATTTTTGATCTTTGTGATACTGTTGAATCCCAGATCATAGAGAAGGTGAAATCAGATTTCAAATCTGAGATGGAATTGATGAAGAATGATATGGTCACCGAGATCATGAGAAGAATTTGAAACTGCTGGATCATGGCTATAAAGAAGCTGCTAAAGAATTTGAAACTACTGGATCTAGTGGTGATGACCAGAGGAACAGATCTGGTGAAGACAGAACTGCTCAGTTGCCTAGACCTGCTGCTCGGTTTCATAATTACCAAATGGAAGTTTCTACTTTCTCTGGTACTTTGAAACCTGGCAATCTGATTGATTGGATTGGTGAACTTGAAGATTTCTTTGAGTTGGAAGAAATTGAAGATCCTCTTCAGGTTAGATTAGCACAGACAAAGTTGAAAGGACATGCTGCTCTTTGGTGGAAGGAACTACAGAGAGACTGAGAAGATGAAGGTGAAACAAAGATCAATCAGCGGAGATTGATGGTGACTAAGTTGAAAGCTAAGTTCATATCGGTTGACTATGAGCTTAACTTGTTTACAAAGTTGTAGAATTTGAAGCAGAAGGATTTGTCTATTGAGGATTATAACGAGGAGTTCTACAAACTTACTATTCAGTCTAGACACTAAGAGCTTGGTAAGGAAAAGGTAGCTCGGTATGTGAATGGTCTGAGATTCAATATTCAGGATGAGCTTGGTATGTTGAAGATTGATTCTATTGAAGATGCTTATTCGTATGCTCTGAAGGCAGAAGATAAGTTGAAGAGGAAATAGCCTAGTAACTCCTGAGGGAAAGAAAAGGTTGATCACTCAGTGAAGGATAAGCCGACTGATGCATAAGATGAATAGAAACCTATGGAATCAAAGAAGAAGATAGGTAGAGTTATTTTTAAGGGTACTTGCTATAACTGTGGAGAGGAAGGACACCATTCTTTTGAATGCACATAGAAGAAGGTTGACTGACGAACTACTGTGATGAATGAGAACATTCAGAATGAACCTGAATAAGAGAACTTGCTACTTCAACGAACATTGCTCGATACAAAGGATGAACCTTGTCAGAGGAGTAACTTGTTTAGGACCCAATGCAAGGCTGAAGGTAAAATTTGTGATGTTATTGTTGATAGTATTAGTATTGATAACCTTGTTGCTGAAGACCTAGTTCAGAAACTTGGTTTGAGTAGAATGAAACATCCTTGTCCTTATAGGCTTGGCTGGTTACAAGATGTTCATACTTTGGAAGTTAGAGAACAATGCTTCATTGATGTTCAGATTGGCCAGTAGAAGGATCTTGTGCTCTGTGACATTGTGAAGATGAATAGTTGTGATATATTGCTTGGTAGACCTTGGCAATATGATTGAAGAGCTATTTATGACTGTGTAAAGAATGTGTTTACTATTGAGAAGAATGATAGGAAGTTTTCACTGATGCCTTTGATGGATACAATGTTTGATAGGAGAAGCCTGAGTATTGGTAGCCAAGTTGAGATTGCAGATCCAGAGAAAATGGATGATCAGTATGAAGAACCGACCTGTAAATTGTCCAGAAAAGACTTGAAGAGATAGAGGAAACTGAAGTGGAAGACTTTTCAAGCAGAACAGGTGGAGGACTTGTATGTGAGGAACTAGTTTAGGATTTATGTGTTGAATCCTGAAAGATGTTCTTCTCACATATGAACATCTTTTGGAACCTGGGGTGTCTAATGCAGGGGCATTCAAGGTTTAGGCAGGGGCATTCTATATCCTTGGTAAACTACATGGAGTGTTTGTGTTTGGCCAATTTTTACTCGGTTGCAGCCTTGATCGACGGTCTCGGTCATTGAAGGATGCTCGGTCACTAAAGGAACTCGGTAGTCCCTGGCACTCGGTGAAAGTGTTTCTTGGTCATGCCTATGGTGCTTGGTTGATACTGGTGCTCGGTGATGCCTGGCATACTTAGTAATTTTACTATCGCTCGGTAGTTCTAACTTACCGATTGGAGTTCTGTGTGATTTGTTGGGCCAACTTGGTGAATTAATTGTTGGTAGCCATTGTCTTGGGCCGACATGCAGAATTAAATATTTGTATACATTTGTAAGCCGACTTGTATGACATTTAATTATTGTTTTGGGGGAGTTAAGGGTTTCATCCAGCCGACTTGTGGCTGATGATTAGTATTTAAGGAGAAATTGGGTAGATGTTTAGACATAGACAGAAGGTAGAACTTAGAGGAGAAAGGTTCATGACTAGGAAAACTTAGTGAGTCAGATCTGAGGTTCTAAAAGTTGAAGTTGGCAAAGTTGTGGAAAAGTTCTTGATGTTCTTGCAGATCAGATTGTAATCTGATAATCTTTGTAGCAGAGCTAGGGGTTTGCATACTTGGGAACAAGGAGATTTCTTGGAGGCTTGCGAGCTCAAGTTTAGATCTACCTTAGGGTTTCCATCAGCTTCTGATTGTCTTCAGAGCTGAACTAGCTGAGATTGTATTGGATATGGTTGTGGATCTTGCAGATTTGTTTCATTTTGTAATTGGCCCTAACTCGGAAAGCCTTACAGTCGGGCATGTTAATGAAAATTACTTGAAACATTTATGGTGTTGTCTGTTGTGTTGATTATTCCACTGTGTAATTCTTTTGGCTGCAAGGTTTGGACTGTCCTTCATTGGATCCACCATCATTGACTGCATTAAAACCACAAGTTAGGGCACAAAAATATGCAAATGAAAGCAATAACCCTGCAAAACACTTGTTAGAAGATAGTAAATATTGAATACTTGCAAGAAATTTCAATCATGCATTGAACTATGTGCAAATAAAGTGCAAGCTCGTCACAATATTTTTTTTATGCTTTTTCCCTAGTCAACAAGATCCATTTTTTTTCTATAATTTTGGCCTCAAAAATAGAAATGCACAGAAGAGACCCCTATTAAAAATCTGAGATCTTTCCAAAAATGTAAAAATTTCATAAATATCCCTTAATTTGTGCCCTAGAGACCCATTTTACCAAAACAGACCATTTTTTATAAATTGACTATTTGAGCTATGTTATTGCATCTAAATTGAAAACTTAAAGAAGTGATGCCTTGTACAATTTTGAGACCTTTCCAAAAATGTAACGTTTTCCAAAAAATACGATGATTTGTGACCACAAATTAATTTTCATAAAAAAATATAACTCACGAAAAAATTATTAGAAAAATCTAATTTTTGGGTTGAGACACCTTTTATCCATCCCCAACTTTCAAAAAAAATTTCAAACCAAAAATCCAAGCTGTTTGTGAGATATGATCAAATCTTTCAAAATCCTAGGGTTTTTGCCTTCAACTCAACATGCACAAGGGTTAGCATTAAAAACCAAAGTGAATATCCAAAAATTCATGGGTTTGCCCCACGGTGGGCACCAAAAAATGTGTACCAAAAAGTGATGTCACTTCTATAAACCCTTACACTTGAGGGAATTCATGAAGAAGGAAATCTCAAGAAGCAGCTTATAGCTTCCTATCCATGACGTGTAAGAACCATGTAGACATTATGAATGGTGGCTCTCAAATGAACCTTAAAGAAAGACCCTTGCAAGTTGCACCATATAATGGAAGATTCAAATGATAATGCAAATTAGATCTAAGATGAGATGCAAGATCTAAGCTAAAATGATATGCAAGAATACAAGAAAAGTAGATCTAAGCTAGATGCAAGAAAGAAATTGGCAATAATGATGCAATGCTTGAATATGAAAGATCTAAGAATGCCATAGCTCTAAGATGCCAAGATTTGCAAGACTCCAAGATTCCAAGATGTTAAGATGTCAAAACTCCAAGAATCTACAATAAAATTCCAAGATCTCAAGAAGCTAAGAATGCTATGAGTATGTGGTAATGCAAGAGATGGGATAATGCAAGAATGAGATAATGCAAGAGATAGGGAGTGAGTCTCATTTTAAATGAATTTAGAAATGAACGGACGGTCAAGATTAAGAGGCAAAAAGAAATGAGCAATGATGCAGATTAAATCTTGGTTGATCCACGTGCTCAAGATTCTCAAGAGGCAAAATCAATGGACATGATTAAGAGGCAAAATAATGAGTGGTTGAGATAAAGAGGAAAAAGCCTTTTTCAAAAGTCAAAAGATTCCATCTCATTGGAAAATGCACTTTTATTTTTATTTTAAATTTATTATTTTTAGCAAAGTGGTTTCCATTATTTAATTAAAAGAGATATTTTATTTAACTAAAAGGGATTTTATTTAAATTAAAAGGGACACATTCTCTTAATTAAATGAAGCTTAGGATAAAGTGGTCAAACTTTAGGATATAATCAAATAAATGATAAAATAATGATTTGATAAAAAATTAAGAGATCAAATAAATATGCAAAATTGATTAAGCACAAGATTTAGTCTTGTATTTAAATTTTAATGTTAGAGTGGAGCTCAAGGTTTACTAGACCATTTTTGGGTGATTACAGTATGTAATCAGACTTCAATCCCAACTCATAGAATACTTCCTCATGAAAACTTTGAAAAGTTGGCTCATACAAATTTGAAAGTGCCTTATCATTGATTCCTTCATGTAACCCTTTTCATTTTGAATGCTTTTCTAATTTGAATCATTTGTACAAAGGAACTCATCAATGACATTATTCTCATCATAATTAAATAATGTTTTCATATATTGGGAACATATATGTTTTTAGATGAGCATAACTATGATCCTGTTCCATGGCATTAAAATAAAAAATGAAGCATCCATATTTAGTATCACTCACCATTGTATCATCTAACTTAGCAATGTCTCTATTTGAAAAATCAAGGTCTAAAAATTTCTCAAGGTCACTGAAACATTCCATGGACATTGAGATGGATTCCTCATCCATATCAATAACCCGACGCACATTTAAAATACTCATAGATGAACACACAATTTTAAATATTTTTACATCAATATCATATTAATCTATGTTGAATGATTCCCTTTCCATATTATGTTAAATCATTTAGGACAAAAATGTGGAAATCCATATAATCATTTTCATTTGTAGGAAAAGTATGAGAAGACTTAGCACTTTATCGCTCACCACCAATAAGGCTATCGTCATGGTTAAAATTTCCATCATACACATGTTGAAAAAAATTCTAAATCTAATTTAAAAATTCTATTATGGACATAAGTACAACAAATGGCTTGATTCACAACATAAGATCACATATGTATTATCAATAACATCATAGTCATTGTTGACAAGACTCATCATTTATGCATATAGGATCATCTTACTCATGTAATGTCCACACTCAAATGAATGCATTGTTTTACCATCACTAATAACCTTTAACATTTTACTTGCATCACTATCAATATGAGGTTCTCCTTCAATCTCTATAGATACAATGCCCGAGTCATGTAATGCCCCGCCAGGGAACCCAGGAGAAATTAACCTAAACATGCAACTAAGTTTACAAAATAATTTTTTTCTTAAGAGTTTACACAACAACAATGTTTAACAATGTGGAAGCAATACAATATAATTACAACTTGTACATACAAGTACAATTCAAACATAGATTACAAATCTCAAGGGTTCCTTGACGTAGATTACATAAATATTAATTAAACCACTTAATGTAACAATCATACAAAGTCTCCACACAATGTAAATAAGTACAACATCATATACATGAAATCTTGATACAACCAATACCAAAAGGCATACATGATAACCCACATCCACTGTACATGTCACAAGGTATGTAATAATAATAATCTAATATAAAGTACGACATGATATCTTTAAGATAATTGATATAATGATACAAGAACATAATATAAGAAAGGTATGAATACATCCCCAATAATGATGAACAAGAAGGTACAACTGCTACAAGGATCATCCAACACTGGTACATGAACGTTGAAATCTCAAATGGTAAGAGAATCACTACCACCCAACCTTATGGAACCTAAATAGTCCACTCCCATCATGCTGAGGAGATAACAATAGAACCCACTTGAATAAAAAACACCAAAATCAATCACAGTATTAACTAATAAAGGGATCATGAAATCTCTCTAACTCAAAAGGTACAAAGGATAACAAGGGTAAAACATACTCAACCAGATGCAAATAACACATGTAGGAAACCTAAGATGCATATGGGGAAGTGTCATCACATGAGCCAACTCTAGAGTTATCTTGGTAGTATCTCAAGACCCCATCACCTTTGTGAATCTATGCAGTATCAGTAATCCTCTCACACAAACAAGGTACCAACAATGCTATATCTAAATCCACGCAGACGACAAGCATCATCTCACAAACCATCCTAGCCTATACTAGCGCTCAAGGCATGGGTGAGGAACACAAACACCTTGCTAATGTTTCTATCCTAGTAGATTTCATTATGTTATCACTTTATTAAGTCACTTGTAATAGGTTATCCTGGCAGCCACTTGTAGGTCCTGATGCCTATTACAAGCCACTCCCCACCTATACACTTAGTTAACCTACCTAGGCTCATAATTAGATAACAAGAAAATGATAATAGTAATCCTCAAATTAGTTTCTTAGTACAATAGGAACACACTGGTTCTCACATAACCATAATATCAAATACACACTATTAGGGATTTTTCTTGTAGGATCAAACTGACATTGAATTTAGGCTTCTTGAGGCTGATTCAAACAAGAGAAAGACCTAATTACTAAGGATTGGATAAGATCCTCCTTCATTTTTGAGCTCCACATACTTAGGCAGGTATTACCCTTTAATGATAACTAATTACATAGTATTTATATGAGTGGACACTGATTTGCTTTTAATTCTTCTTAGTGCATCAATCTATAGAATACTCTGCATGTGATCATGATCAATTTGATGCAGGGTTTGACCAGGCAAAACATGATTGTAAATAAAGCAAGGATCAGTGATTTAAGGATTCTCATCCTTCTTCCTTTTAAGGAGGGGCAACCTAAATGATTCTCTCTTCAAGGAATCAAGGAATATAGACTGTGTGCCTTTAGGGACAGTCTTATCTATTTTGTGCAATAAACAAAAAATGAGCTGGTAAATGATGTGAAAGTTTCAATTTTTTCTCTGAAGATCTGTGAAAGATAAAACCATAAGAAATAGACACCAAACCAGTGCCTTATCCAATGGGCAAAAGAAATCCAAATGTCAATCAACTAGATAATTCTAAAAGAAATACAACAGTATGCCTTGCATACCAGCCACAAATCCAAATAGATTACCTTACAAACTATTCTGTTAACCAAATACTGTTATTATCAGAATCCATACAGATATATCTACTCTTCAAGATGAACTATGAGAACCTTTAATTCTTTCCTTGAAAGAAACTCATAAATCAATCAAGCAAGTTGATTTACAACTGGTATATTTTAAATGCCTAACATGTAGAACATACAAGAGTTCAATATAAAGGTAGAGAGACAACACCAGTATATGACAGAAATTGCAGTGTATTTGTATTAAAACCAACTTGCCAATTTCATTCACAATTTCGTCACTCAGAAGATCAGACACAAAGCTTGGAAATCTGCTTCAAAGCAATTATGTTCAAATTTTTCTATATCTTTTCGATAGCACCCCTAAAAGTAAAAACAGTTGCCATATATATCACTAGTCACCTTGGAATCCCCAAAAATTAGGATGCAACAAGCTACGGATGACTAGGGCAAGTGTTAGGGTTTTCACCCACTAGACCAACTAGATTCAATCAGAATTTAATTCATTGGAGGAAAACCAAGCAACCCAGAGAAAATAGATCCAAGAATGATCTTCATTTATGAGAAATCTTTGAGTAATGTACCAAAGATCATGAATCTACCAAGTTAATCAATCTGAACACTCACCTGCAACATGCCTCGAGCAACTAGTTACCCACTTTTTCATTATACAAACCCTCTGCAAGCAATTATCAAACTCTCTGGACCACACTGCATCAGTTGACAAAATCAAAACTACCAGATCCAGCCACCTAAGCATTCAATTCTAGTCCTTAGTCACTGAGAAACCCTTAAAATATTCAAATTTGGGAGAAATGACTATATTATGGCACTAGACAACAAATTGAAGGTCAACATTCAAATCTGGACTCACTTTATATCCCTATCATCAGATCTATTCACTTTCCCAAGCTTCGTAGCTTAACCTTAATAGGAAGCCTGGTTTACATTTTTCTTTAGTCGCGAGATCATGAGACATCATCTCTAACCATGAGTTACCATTTAGAGAGTCAACGACTGTAGAGTCTCATAATCTCATAACCTTTTCCTTAACTATGATACAATCTAGAGATTACACGATCAATGTTGATATATCTTCCATCGGATGGCTGTCGCTAAGTCTCAAGACCTCAAGAGAATATTCAGAAACATCCAGAGACTCAGCGACAAAGGCAAATCTCATGATTGCTTAATCTTTTAGAATATTCCTTTCTGATCGTGAGACTTGGAGACTAAGCCCCACACATGGGCCCACCTAATGCCACCTGTCGCCACATTATTTTCTTGCAACTGCTCGGTCACATCTGACAACTGCCAATTGTCCATCAAAGCTTGACTCATCTTCATCTGGCAATTACGCAACCATAATCCATCTTCTCAGTCACCGAATAGATTTTCTTCATTCCTTGACCTAGCGACCACAGGAAACCATCAATTTTTCTATCTAGTGACCCAGCGACTAAAGTCTATTTCATTACCTGACTAAGCACATCTAGAGATTCAACGACCAAAGGAAATCTCTTAATCACTGTAGCCTTTTGACTTTTCAAATTTCTTCTAGAGACCTGGAGACAAATTGTGTCACTAAATCACTGGAAGTTAAGCACTTAACTATCAGGAACAAGAGACCACGTGACCACATAGTCGCTGAATTGCTGGATAAAATACATAACCGTCGAGCTTGACCATAACATTAACCTTAACTCAAGGTAGATCTAGAGACTACGCGACAAAGAGATTCACTGAGTCTCACAATCCTTTTCTTAACTAGGGTTAAGTCCCGAGAACACACAACTGAGGGAATCTCCAAGTCGCGGAAACATTTCTTGACTCTAGGTTAAAACCGAAGATTAAATGCCTGTCGTTGATCCTCATATCCATCAACGATCCTTGCTCAATCTTAGAAAGTTAAAGGGCCTAACCACCAAATCATGAGAACGAGCGACTGAAGGGAAGAATAACTATTTGCCAAGTCACTGAAGGCTAACAGGAAACTGCCAGGAAATAAGAGATTGTGCGAACACATAGTAGCTAGATTGCTGAATACATTACTTTATAAACTCTAAGCTTACTGAGATCAACGGTTGTCGCAAGACCGTGTAGGATAAACATCGTGCACCTTTTTCGTGAGATTATACGACAATTGTAGATCCTGACTGAACTTTAACTTCACAAACTGAAGACCTCGAGCCCACTGACAACTGCCAACATCACTGCTCAGCAACCAATAATAAATGGACACCTCAGCATCTATCTGACATCAGGTCCACCTGTACCACTCCTTATGACGTGGGCATACTATCTTGCGACCTGGCGACTAACAACATCTCACAATCACCAGTCAAAAGGGAATATTCCATTATTATTTGGAGATCACCCAACTAAAGCAAAATCACAGTCACGAGAAGGAAAGGAATATTTGGTCTTCATCACACGACCTAAAGACTGAGCTCAGAAAACTTGGGCCCACCAAGACATATGGCACCTTATGATTTGTCTATCCATCCATGTCATCACCAAGCTGTATCCTATTGAACACCTCACTGCCACATGTCACACTCTGATTGGTTCTACAAACTAGCTGCTCAACTCATCTTTGACCTCAATCAATCTAGAGATCACACAACTGTACATATCTTGCAGTCATGAAATACTTTATGTAACCTTAGTTACATCTGGAGACTTGGCGAAAACCTTTATTCTCGGAGTCGCTGAAAGATTTCTCAAACCATAGTTTAACTCTGAGATTACACGTTGTCCATCGATCAAATCTGCATCCTACGGTTGTCGCTGAGTCTTAGAATCCTTTATCACTTAACCGCCGCATCTAGAGATCTGGAGACAACCACGAAAGAAGACCGCATCTCTATTTGGAGACTCAGCGACTAAAGAGAAAATCATAATCGCGTAGTAAAATATCACTATAATAAATCATTTAGAGATTACCCGACCAAAGGTAATTTCTGTCTAGAGACCACGCGACTATAGTTCCTTTCTTACAAAATTTGTTACAGAAGTCGCTAGATCTCGAGAAAACTTACAGAGACTTGGAAACTAAAGGGGTAATCGCTAAGTCATTTGATAGTAAAGAATATTCCAAAGTGCTTGTGAGATCAGGTGACAAAGCCTTTCGGGCAACCGCTAAATATAAAGGAATATTCTTATTTCTTTGGGAGACTAAGCGACTAAAGAGAAAAATAAAGCGCACATGCTTATTTCAAAGCTCAAGTGACCTGATAAAGTAATGGAGAAATAAAAGGCTGATGATTCAAACTAGGGCTTTTTTTATTTTCAAGATATTTAGACCTAGAAAACCCTCAAGACTGTAAATTTTTTTGAAAACATCTTGTCTTTTGGGGCAAAAAACAAAAACTGAGATTTTTAACCAACACACACCCTCAAGGTGTTCATAAAACCACTAGTTTCAATAGAACAAGGTTGGGTAAAAAGATCTAAACCTTATTTCCCCATGTGAAATATGCAAACAACTATTCAAGACAACTTCCATACAACACGATAACAAAATCAGAATTCACAAAGGTGATCACTGACCACATATATAAAAGATCAACTCCAAATCAAGATCAAATATAATGACCAAACAAATAACTTATGCAATACAAAAGTACTCATACACCTCTGGTATAATGTCCTTGGCCAACTAATCCAAAGTCGATATATAACACCAATAACCATATACAAGAAGAAAAATCATAAAGCTAAACTCATAACACCTCATAAGAATTTGTTTAATTAAATTAATTCTAATTAATTAATTTAATATTTAACCCAATTATCAACTCAATAACTAAATATATTAATCATTTAATATGCTTTAAAAAAACACACATCTTAATCACTTAACATAAATAAAATGATATAAATATTTAAATCAATATAAAAATAAAATTTATTAATATTTAAATTTAAATTAAACATAATACCAAACATAAAATATTTAACAAAATTAATATAAATTAATCTATATTTTAAAATTATCAAATGTTAATTACCACATATTAAATATATATTGAACTAAAATCATTAATTAAATTAAACTTTATCAAAAAAACTTTAATACAAATAAATAAAATACTAACTAACTATATGGGGGAGGGGAAGGTATCTGGGCCCACCCCTTCTCATAACTTTATGGCTCCCAAATATAAGTGGGGAGCTACTTATAAAGGCTGACCACTTAATAAAGAGTGGGGAGGCATGAGATAGCCGAATCCATTTAAAGGAATTTGCATCGTGGTGGGGGCTGCCTTTTAGGCGCGTCCTCCCACATTTTTTTAATTTAATTTAATTTAATTTTTTTTGATGAAATAATTCTTTATTTTTTCAGCCAACATTATTATTATTTTAATTAATTTTCTTTTATAATTTCCTTTATAATCTTTTTACTGGTACATTTACCGTACCCAAACCAACATCTCTTTTTCATTTTTACAAAGATTTATAATAAAACATAAAATGATATATATATATATATATATATATATATATATATATATATATATATATATATATATATATATATATATATATATATATATATATATATATTTATTCTTATTTATTTTTTCACATATAATTTTTTTACAATTAGATATTTTTAACAATACATATATAAACCCTAAAAATGATTTCTTTTCACAAACATGCAAGTAAATAAAATATCATAAGTTCAAACCCTCGATTATATATATAAACCCAATTTCCATGCAACTATATATCAAATAAAAATATGCAATTTACTAAAGGAAAAACAACGATCATTCTTGGAAAAACTCTAATCACATTCTCTCCAAATTCACAAAACATACCAAATTCAACATTCAATTTTACATACAAATGACAAGCATGAGGAAGACAATCTTTCCAAACAAAGAAATTGCAAAACATGATTCAAAACCCTACCTCAACCACTGATGCTATGAAGCCACGAAGTCCAAATGCAAACCAAAATCAAAGCTTCACAAGAATTCCTTCAATTACAACATCTGAGCCAAAACCCCTGTAATTCCTCTAACCTATGTGAATTCTTCTCCCAAAACCCGTGTCCCCTAAAAATGACCAAAATAGTTCTACTAAAGGAAAAATTTTTAAACCTAGGTTTTTAGAATCATGCAAAACCTAAGAATAAGAACTCAACTGTTAACCTCATTTTTATCAAATTATGTTGCATGATTAATTACAATTTTAATAATAAAATATGCACTTTTCAAAATTATCAATTCTTAACTCAACTTTAAACTTAAATTATGAATTCAATTTTATTAAACTGAATGTGCAACTTTAATTGAATATTAATAATTTATTAACTATTATTTTCACAATAATAATAAAGCTAAAGTACCTATTATTATTATCTTGGAAATTATACGAGAATCCCTAATCTCTTTGGGACAAAATCATCAAGCTAAAGTACCTAGATTCGGAAGCCCTGGAGAGAATTTTCACAATTCTAAACCCTCACTCAGGTTCGGTGATGTGAAACTTTATAGTCAAATGTAGATCCATCATCTTGCCCAACTTGTCTTGGGTCATCAATTTTGGAGACAAAGCTCTTTTCTAGTTGGATTCGTGGAATGGTCTTCCACAACTGTCCTCTTATCAAAATTTGCAGGGTATTAGGCTGATTATGGAGCAACATTGGGGTACTAAAGTGGGAGATTATATTGTTTGGAATGGGGGTCAAGGGCATTGGAAGGACATTAATGTTCTTCCCCTATCTCAAGAGGAGAAAGATTTGATGAGGAATGTTTTGGATCAGAGGCCCATCCACAAAAATGATCTACAAGATGTTCTTATTTGGTCTAAAAGCAAGAGTGGCAGATACACCGTAAAGGATGGCTAAATACAACTGGTCTCTAGCTCGAACTCTTTTGACCCAATATTCAGGTTTGGTTAGCACAACACGGTTCTTCCTAAAGTAGGGGCTTTCCTTTGGACTGCTATTCAAGATAGAATTTTGACTAGTGCTCGCCTCAAATGCCTGGGGATTGCAGACTTGTTTGACTGCATGCTTTGTTAAAGCGTTAGAAGACTCAAACCACCTTTTACTAACTTATGACTTTTCTTATCTCATTTGGTCATGGACTCTTGGTAAATTGGGTTGGCAAGGTCTTTTACCCTGTTCTCTAAAGCATCTTCTTCAGCAGTGGCCTCTCCTTTATCCTGATTCATTCTTTTCCATTATTTGGAGAGTAACCCTTGCTTCAGTCTCCTAGTGCAATTGATGGGAGAGAAACAAGATCATTTTCAGAAACCAAAGATCAAACATTACATCAGGTCTACAAATTGGTAGAAAAATCTATATCTGAGATGGTGAATGCATATATTTCAAAGGTGAAACACTTATCTTCTACCTTCACTTCTTTTGATAACTTTGTTTTGAACAATTGGAAGCTCATCAACATCCCATTCAGAGGAACTCTAATTGGAAAATTATCCACTAAATAAATTAGATCTAGCATTAAATGGCATCCTCCTGACTCACCTTTTATTAAGTTGAATTTTGACGATGCAACTAAGGGCAACTCGAGTAGATCGGGGGCTGGCTTCATTCTTCGAAAACAAGATAAATCTATTCTACAAGAAGCTTATTGCAGAATTTTGGATGGCTCTAATAATTTAGCTGTAGCTAGGGCACTTTTACATGGTGTCAAGATGGTTGTGCAACTTGGGGTCTAAGACATTCACATTGAGGGAGGCTCTCAAATTATAACTTCTTACCGCATTTCCAAAAAAATTGTTAGCTGGGAGCTTCATTATATCCTTGTGGAGGTCTGGCGTTTGCTGCCTCATTTCCTATCTTACAAGATCTCCCACTGCTTCAAAGAAGCAAACAAATTTGTAGATTGGCTATCTAATCGGGGTGTGGAATTGGGGAACTTCTGTATGGACTCCAATTTCTCTATAATTTCCTAAGAAATAGTTCCAGAATTCCTCAAGGATGAATGTGTCCTTCATAATTAATATGGAGGCTCTCCAATCATGTTTTCTAAGTGGCTCTTGAATGAGGTAAGTTTCGTACATAGGGTGTAGGATTTGGGTAATGATGTTTGGGAAAGGTGGCTTTCACATGCCTTCAAAACTGTCATATGACGATCATGAATCTTTTCAAATAATTTCCCTTTACAAGGTGATGACGACCTTCTTCAAATATCTCTTCTACCCTAATATGTATTTATGCTAATTGTCAGTGGATTGTGGAAAAACAAGGTTGGTTCATCCAGTCATTTGTAGGTGGCGATGACAGGATTTGGCTCCTTTCACATCCATGATGACATATTTCTTCCTGTCCTACACATCATTTATATTCTGAAGTAGGTTTTTTGGAAAGATTTGATAATTCTTGGCACGTATGAAGATTTAAACCTGCATTCATTACAGTAAAATGGTATTAACTTCACATTCCAAATTCCAAAGGCCTCAAGCATATATTTTTCGGGCTTGGGTAGTGTGTGTTCTTCATTTGGGCTTCTCTGATTACGGGTTTTCTACTCAACTAGTGTGTTTTCTTCATTATAGTCTTCTTTTTCTATTGGGTTTTCTGGTTTGGAAAGATTGCAGCCACCCTTCTCAAGACAAAATTTGGATCTTCTGAAGAAATTCATGAGGCAGTTTTACAACATTCCCTTTGTGGTTCATAGGCAGGGGTTGGAGGAGTGTTTCCAGTTGACCACCTTGATTCCAGGGTAGAGTTTGTTAGAATGTATGACATTTTGAAGATTTCTTTGGAAGGTAGGGACACTATGTTCTTCAAAAGAGAAATGACCAAATTGGTGGTCATCTTGCCAAATTGTACTGCGACCAAGGCTTTCATGGTGTTTGACAACATCTCTCTCATGGTGGGTGATTCGCCCTTACTCTTGCCTGGCTAGCCACCAACTTCTTCCAAAAACTTTGCTGCTCATTAGTTCCATCGACATTGTGCTTATCATGAGGCTAAGGGGAAGGGAATTGTGGGTCCTTCTTCAGCTCAAGGGTAGTTTCATTACTTGGTTTTTTGGGGAAATTTTTGTATCGGGTATAGCTTGTCTAAGGTGATAGTATGGATACAAGTACATACGCCATTTTGTATTGTCTACTTCCTTTTGGTACACATTCGATGTATTTCTTTCTCTATATATGTTCAATCATGGCTACGAATGAGGGTTTTCTTCCTGCTTCTTTCCCTTAGGAGACCTCTGTAGAAGTGTTTATAAAAAATAATATAAATATAATATAATGGCTTCGCCATTTTTGCCAAAAAAAAAACTATTATTATTTTCCAACATATAAATAATTATGAAATTGATAATTCAATATCAATTCATTAATTATTCTTTTAATTTCAACTTTAGATTTAATAATTAATTTAATCTTTTATTTCCACAATTAGACTTTTAAAATCAAGTATTTTTAATTAAATAAATATATTTAATTAATTCTCATTTTTGAAATACCCTCATATTAATATTTCTATCTTTAATAGGATTTAATTATTTATTCACATAATCAAACCCATAAATCAATAAACTATAATAACATAAAATCACATTAAACCACTCAACAAGACAACATGAGAAATAACTGACTAAACCAAAAACACCAAATTCATATTGAGGGAAAGGGTTCATGAATTCATGTCACCTTGAGGAATTCAGACAGGAAACTCAATCAAAAACTTGTCCTTTAATTTAGGACAATAAATGGCTTGGGTTGGGATTGGAGCTATATGTTATCTCCCCTCTCTTACCATTGAGATATTGCGATAGGGAACACTCATCTTGACAATTCAAGGAAGTCGATGCCCAGTACCTGAAATCCTGCATAAAAGACAAGCATGTACATACATGTATAAATATATAACAGACAATGGTGGGGATCGGTCGATCGTGTGGATCTCGCAAGAAAGTAACTATGACCCTATCCCTCAACCACATCAAACAGAAATGTAAAACATACATGCCAACCGTAGACATGTAAGTATGGGGTCAATAAAACTATAAACATAAATAACAAAAAATCTATCTGAGGATCTAATACACACATGAAAAGTGGCCTAAAAGAGTATGGCCAATTAAACTAAAAAGTAAACTATAGGAGGGGTATTACACCTCATTATTGGATGTGTGTTATGGAGTTAACCATATTTTCACATTGTTGATTAAAGTCTTGATGCTCAATCTGATTTGTATTGGTGAATGGTAGATTGTTTTTGACAAAAATCTCACATTCATTTGAAAAGTTACTTTTAGGCATATAGACATTATTTGGTTTCTTATTCACATAACTTGGGAAAGGTACATGAGGTATGACTATAGTTTGAAAGATATTTTCTTCACTCGTGTATACTCCACCACTATCTGACCTAGTCATTGCATTACAAAAAATATTACTAGCTCCATGAAATGGATTAAAACTTGGGGAAGAAGACTAATTATAATTCTAAAATTTATTTACAACCTCTACTTGTCTTTGATAGCTACATATATAGCCCTATGATGACTCATAGTTTCATAATTGTAAATTTTGATCATTCCATTTTCAGACATATTCTTGATATCCATTTCCACTTGAAATGATTGATGCAATTTTGAGAGTTGTCTTCTTAACCTATAGCTCATCTTTTTATTAAAAGCACTCAAGTATATGACCAAATAAAATAAATCATGAGGCCTAATATTTTTTGGAATCTTCTTTAATGCTTTCATGAATCTAAGATTGAATTTAGGAGCCAATTCACCATTTCTAATATGGATGTCCATGATTTTATTAATAACAAAACTCTTAGAAATTATTTCACCAAGTTTCTCATTGAAGACTTATTTGAATTATTCCAAGAGTTGATTGAACTTGGTAGAAAATTTGAAAACCAATCTCTAGCCTCATCCTTCAAAGACTACACAAATAATCTCATGATCACATCTTCATGGTCAATTTCATAGTTTTCCATTAAGTCATTGAATTTTTGAAGATGCTTGGATGCTAATTCATATTTATCACAACTAAAATTTTGGATCCTTTCTCTAATTTTACATGGTATGACATTTGAAAAAAAATGATATCATTAAAATTATGGCCTTATATATTTTAGTATTAAATTTACTTTTTATAATACATGGTTGGGACTAATTGCATATCATGGTTGCACTGGGAACCATGTGGATGTTTGAAAAACAAATGATATCATTAAAATTTATGGCCTTATATATTTTAGTATTAAATTTACTTTTTATAATACATGGTTGGAACTAATTGCATATCATGGTTGCACTAGGAACCATGTGGATGTATATACTAATTTTTTTTTTGAAACTTATGTCTTCACCGAATTTCTCATACAACAAGAGATCTTACAATCACACGATACATGACTAATAACAACCATAACTAAGACCTCACTTCAATAGGTGTAAATCATGAAACATACATACTTATTTCACAATACAAATAATGGTGATAAAAAATGAGAAGTATGGAATTTTTATTACTTCTATTTCCCTTTCCTATTGATCTATTTCACCTATTAGGGAACATTTGCTTTTCATACGAATATAAGAAATACTTGGAAGTATTGTAATTATTGTCCACCTTTATTTGTTATAAATCTGCAACTTCTCTTCACATATTTGGGTTCTTTTTACATAGAATTGTCACCTTTCTTGTATAGGAATTAATCTTCAAGGATTTGAAAATCCTTTAAACTTTATTTTACTTTTGAGTCCTTCCACTAGTAAAGTCATGCATAATGATTTTACATCTACTGCAATAAAACCTCTAGATCTGAGAATTTCAAATTCTGAAACAAATTTTTAGATTATTCACTTTCATGACACTTTCCACAAGGATAATTCAATGGTTCCCAAGTAGAGTCATCAATCTATTGGATTGCAACTCGGAAGGGATAACTTAACTAGATAATGATTTAAAAATTAATACTAGAGACTCTAGGACAAAATTAAAAAGAATTTTATGATCTCCATTCCCCATCAGAGTCACCAATATATTGAATTATTTTTCTTGCTACCTTCAATCCTAAGTATAAATTTTATTCCTAGACTATTGCATTAGGAATCTAGGACATAGACTTAAAACTATCAATAAATTGAAGACATATAATGATAACAAACAATGCATGAAAAACTTCTACACTTTGAGCTCCACTAAACTCAGGAGGGTGTTCTTATTTGAAGGCATGCAAATCAAATAAATTCATGTCAAATAATACACTATAGACCTATGTGAGTGGATGGTTCTCAAATTTATAAAACATGGGTGATTACATTTCATCATTTTTAAGCATAATATCACTTAGCTTGAAATACCACTAAGAACAAAGATAAGCTACACCTACACTAAAAAACATGAAAGAAAAATGACTTTAAGATTTTATATTTTGGATCCCTCCAAGACTTGCAAAATAAAACCATTATACCAATGCCTTACCCAATTGTCAAGATAAAATAACCATTTATGACAAAAACAACATAAAAACATAACCAATGATCTTTAAACCATCATTTCATTACAATAATGAGATATCTCATGAACATACTAACAACATTCTTATTAATCCTTAACCGTATTACAAAATTCTCCAGCATTCAATTGAAAACCAACTCAATCTATTCCTTGAATAAACATAATTGGTGAAAATCTCATTACAACAAATGTGAAATGGAAGCCATAGACATATTTGATATTTTTTATTTTAAAGAAGCATCTTACATCTCAAGAAACATTATAGCATGCTTTGTTGCTAAATTGCAAATTATCTTGCTTGTCATTATTATAAGTCTAATTAAAACATTTAGAAACTAAAATCTACAAGAAAACTAAACACTAACAACTATCCTATACAATAAATTATAATTGTGAAACTAGAGAATGGAACCCTTAGAAATGAGTAGAAGGAAGATATAGAAGAAGAAAGAACCAAAAATCTGATTTGATGGTAAAACCTAGTTGTATCTTCCTCTAACTAAAATCTAGAATATTCTCCCTCATTCATCTCTCAAACTAAAAATATTTGATTTGTCCTCTCTTTAATTGAAAACATTTTCTCATATTTTCCCCTTTGAACTACACCCTAAAAAGATTTGATTTTTTCTTTAGTCACCTACAATTAAAAATAATCTAATCATATGCATTGTACCACTTTTAGTTGCAACTATAAATTATTTGATTTTCACTTTTAGTTTCTCTTGTCCATTCCTTTTATTTTATTTTATTTTATTTTATACACCCTCATAAAAAATATTACATTATGATGAATACTTGAAACCATGGCATAATTTACCCTCAATAATTAAAAACCATTCCCCCTATGTGGATAATTTCACATGTGCTTTAATCTACATTTTACTCACTCTAAATTGTTTTGTGAATTTGTTTTACCTTCTTGGTAAAAACATTCAACTAATGAAAGTAATAGTTAATTTATTGCATATTCACTCTAAGTGTAAAATATCACCTAGCTCCATGATTTTCTTATTGGTAAAAAATATTCACCATTAGTTAGAAAACCCATAATTTGCAAAATAAATTTCCAATTTACAAATAACCTTTAACTCCTTAATTTCACACCTCTGGTGAAATATTTTAACATTTAGTGGAAATAATTACTCTATGTTTTTCCCTTATTGGTTGTGCATCATATAATCATGAAACAAGGATTACTTCTAGCTCACATACAAACCTAATCAGAGTTTCTAAATGTGAAAAGACCTAGAGCATTATATACTAATGACTTCCATTATACATGCCTTGATTTTGGCTCTTTATTTGGCTCTTTGTTTTCTATATTTGTCCTTCTATAAAAAGAATCCAAAATTACAAATATATGCTACCTAACAATGTCCACATCATCCTTTTGCATCAAAGGTTGAAATTATGAGGAAACAACCGAATTCGATTTCACATGATTTCCATCAAATATGACTCAAACTAGCCATTATTATCTAGAGACAAAATAAGGCATCAGACTAATCAAGAAAATCTATTTATAAATGCTATTATTGATAGCATCAATTTATTTTCTTACTTACATTTGATCTGAACATTTTTCAATTGACATCTCATGCTTATGTTATTTCATGAATTGCAAATTTTATGTCAACTGATATTGGAAAGAGGTAGTTTGAATAGTAGAGAAATAAGTATATCATCCTTCCACAACCTCCCAATCCGCCATACATTTTGTCCCTTTTCATCATTGATTTGAAAAACAACTAATGCTTGTGATTTAAGGTATTTAATCTAAACAACATTATGGAATAGAAAATCCTCTTAGAAACCAGCACATTATCACATGGCTCCTCCCTTAGATTCATATCATGGTATCAATATGGATGCATATGGATATATTTCTTGGCACAAGTAACATACAAAATTCAAATCATGTTACTAAAGATACATTATGCAACCATATGGTTGTTATGCAAGGGATACCATACTGTGTACCTAAGTTTGTATTTCTATAATTCCCCACTAGGGAACCCAAGAGATATTAACCTAAAACATGTTACTAAGTTTACAGAATATATATTTTTAAAGTGTTTACAAACAATAATGAATAAACAAGCAGAAGTAAAACATAAAGTCCATAAGTACACAAACATAAACATAATCTTAATTTGAGATTACATATCTCAAGGGTTCCTTGATGTAGAAACTAAGTACGATTACATCTATTAATTACAATAATCATCTTAATCATCTACATATTACCTCATAATTATATCTGAATAATGAAGTATACAAAATATTCAACATCCACTGCACAAGTCACAGGGTATGTGATTATAATTAAATACAAACTAAAAAATAGAGAAAGTAATATAACAAGGATCAAGTCTCCAAGAAGATAAGATAGAAAGAAAATGCAACAAGGATCATCTAGCACCGGAATGGGGACGTCAGTCTCAAATGGTAAAAAAAATCACTACCTCCCAACCTCAAGGAAACCTGTGGTTCCACTCCCATTGTGTTGAGGAGATACCATCATATCCTACTTGGATAACAATACCAATGCAATTAGCTAAAACTAATCAAGGATCCTAGAATCTCCTATCTCAAGGGTACATCTCATAATCAAAGGTACACATACTAATCCAGAGGCAACCAACACATGTAGGAAACCTAAGATGAAATCAAGGAAGTATGATCACATATATCAACCCCTTGGAACAATCTCATTGGACTCCGACACCCAAGTGTGATCATATGCATAACCTAAAATCCTCTCGTGTAGACAAGGATAATCGATCATTGCAGACTCACCATCACTACTAGACGAGCAAGCATCTTCTCCCACTCCCATCCTTAGCCTATACTAGCACTCAAGGCATGGGCGAGGAACCATTATCTTATTAATTCATTTTAACCCCATTTAAATTTATATTATCACTTGATTAAGTAACGTACTAAGGATACCTAGTTAGCCACTTTCAAGATCTGGTGCCTTCAAAGAAAGCCACTTCCCCTTTAACACCTAGATAATCTACCCTAGGTTCATAATCTCAAACTCATAAATCAAGGTCATCATAAATCATACTTTCTAAATCTTGTTCCAGAGAAAAACATGATCACATAATAAAAAATTTCCATCACAAGAATCAAGTCCATAAGGTTGGGTCACAACAAGATCAACTACCCGATAAGTATGCAAGGAAAACAAAATAAACACAACCCTAACCCCACCTCTGGTAATAGTCCTAATAACAAAAGGATTAAAATAGACATGCAATTACAAAAATTAATCTATTAAGTAGACGGTGGAAGAAAATAAGCTCTGCAACTTGGTGTACTCGGTGCCTCTCCAATTTTTTCTCTTGGACCCTCTCATTCTCCTTGGCAGGGAAAACATTAATGGCTTCGATGTCACTAGGAGCCATTAATGTCATCTCTTTAGCCAAGAGTTTTATTCCTGCAGAGAAAGATAACTCTCTCATTACAAATGATGCCCTCGCTACAAACCCTAAGGCTATTCCTCAACCATCTCTAGTGGCTTTTGTCGACACTGTAGGAGAGAAAACTCATCAAAATGGAGAAGAGGCACCAACCGTTCCCAAGCCAAAGTCCTTCAAGCAGGCCGTCCAGAATGAACGAGTCCTCCCGGAAGGAGCAGCCTTTCTTGCGAGTGCCTCCTAAGGGATTCCAGCCACCGAAGGAAATGGAGGTAAGGAACCTTTTCCACCCAAGTTAGTTGTTAAATCAAACTTGTAGATGAATGTTGTTATTGAATAGGAGAAAGCTAAGCTTAAAGATTGCGCTATTTTTTTTTGCTGCAGTTGATAGTACTAGGATTCCATCTAGGAACTTTCTTAATGATTGGTTTCATAAAACATGGGGACATAAGTTAGGTTTTCATTTTTCTTATTATCGCAAGCTCCAAAAGGGTTTGTTTATTTTATTTTTCTATGACTCTAAAGCCCAAAAATCTATTGTTGAAAAATAGTTTTGGAGAGTTGGCCCCTATGAATTTAGGGCAATTCCCTGGTCTCTCGAAGCCTCCCAAGATGAAGTCCTAGCTCTTTCTAGCCCAAGGTGGATTATTATTGGTAACCTCCCTCTATTTTTGTTGACACTCATTCCACTTGCACTTGAGCCAACAGGCAAAGTTCTTAGAATTGATAAGTCAAATATTCTCATCCCAAACATAGATGTTTGTGTCCTGCTCTCTATCAAACCTGGAGTTGACCTCCCTGAGACCCTGTAGTTTGATATTGACCCTGCACCTGTGTGTTGCTCGATAATTTTTTTGGGTGGATTAGGTGGCCGATTCATTTGTAGAAAGGAAGGTCACAAAAAGAATGAATGCCCTATCATTCTAAAGAGAAATGCACTGAAAAAAAAAAGTTAACCCTCCTCCTAATCCCAAGAACAAGGCAAGTCCTAAGATTCCTTCATCTTCCTCCAAGTCTATTTCCACTCATGAATGTCCCCCTATTGTGCAGATCTCCCCCCCACTTGTTTGGAACCAAGACTCATCCGCCCTTTCTGCTACTTTGGACAGCCTCAAAGGTAAATTTGACTCTCTCCTAGATAACCCTAAAACTAATCCGGCTTTATCTAAACCCCTTGAAGTGGTTACTATAGATGAAACACTTGAATTTGGTCTTAATGGAACTGAACTGAAGCAAACTCATAGAACTAAGAATGCTCAACAATTGGCTGTTGATAAGATCAGGGTTAGAGCCCTGAAGAATAAAACTGTGCCTCAGCTCAAGTGGAAAACTTATACTCTTCCTCATGATCAAAGACCTCTAAGTAACTCCTCTCCCCCGTCTTCTCCCCCTTCAGGTAGGATGAATAGTTCTAGTGTTTCTCCTATTCACTCCTCATCTGTAGATTTATCCATTGCCCCCTTTCTAGGTGGTGGAGTGGGAGGGAATTCTCCACTTGCTACCCAAGAAGATAGATTGAATGCTTTATTAGTTGTTGTTATTCTAGCCCCCCCTCCCCTTCCACCACCACTGGATAAATGGAATTATGTGTCTGTTGAGAAGAGGAGTGAGGGGGAGTCCACCCTCCCTGTAGGGGGAACAGAGTTGGGAGAGGTGTTAAGGCATGAAGGTGAGCTTGAAGAAGGAGAGATTGTCATCTCAGATTGTGCCAGTGAGAAAGGATGTCCAGTAGAGTCATTTGCTTTTGTTGCTGATCCCTCCAAAATTAGTAGAGGAGAGGATCAATGTCTAGTCAAGAAGAAGAAAAGAGGAAGACCACCTTTAATTAGTGGGAACCCTAAGCCTACTAAGACCCCCAAAGTTGACATACCTAAATGCTTTGAAGGATTTAGGAAACCCATGGATACTGACTGATAAGTATTTTCTATGATGCTAAATTGTGCTTCATGGAATGTTAGAGGGCTGGAAGCCTCTGACAAAAAATATGTTGTCAAGAGACTCCTTAACTCTCATAGAGAGTTAGACTTTTTATTGCTTCAAGAGGTTAAAGTAGTAGGATTTGAGCTAGATATTGCTCTTAAATGCATCTGGAGAGATGCAACTGCATTCTCAACTAAACACCCAAGAGGTAAGGGTGGAACTTCTATCTTGATTAGCCCTTCTTGGAAGAATGTGGTTCTTTTGTGGGACATATCTCCCTGTAACAGAGCATTTTGGGTTAGGTTGAAGGTCAAGAATTTTGAATTTGGTATATGTTAAATTTATGCCCCAAATGATCACAGTGGCAGGATTGAGTTGTGGAAGTGGCTTGCTGACCTAGAGCCCATCCCTTGGATTGTAGCAGGAGACTTCAACATGGTGGAGAGAGCCCAAGATAAATTTGGAGGTCTCAAGTTTGAGTGGAAAGGCAATGAGCCCCTCTTCTGGTGCAAAATGGTCAACAAACTTAACCTATTTGACCCCTTAGAAGGGAAGAAGAATAATTCAAAAGGCATCTGGTACACATGGTCTAATTTTCAAAGAGGAGAGAGGAGAATTTATTCCAGATTGGATAGGTTCTACCTCAATAATCTATGGTTTAGCTGTCAACCCTATCCTAACAACAAATGTGTGAAAGTGATACCCTTCACCCTATCAGACCACCATCCCATTTTTTCTTCCATTCAGCTCATCCGGGAACAAACTTCTGATACCCCTCCTAAGAAAGGCTTTTCCCTAAACACTTCCCTTCTAAAGGATGAGGATGTCCAAGCAGTGGTCAAGATCATTTCTTGGTACAATAAGAAGATTTCACATCATGACTTTGATATTGATAAATGGAATCAAACCACTAAATCTTGGTAGGGTTTTCTCAAAGCTGTAGGTATTAAAAAGGCTAAGGATTCTAGAATGCTGGAATAAAGACTGGTGGAGTCTCTGCAAGAGGCAAAATCTTAGATCCAAGACAATCCTTCCTCTGAAGCCCTCCTAGAGAATGTTATTTCTTGTAGAGATTCTCTCAGAAAATTCCAATTGGTTAAGTCTAGGGGAGCCAGAATCAGAGCTAGGATCAATTGGATTAATTTGGGAGATAGAAGCTCCAAAAAAAAAATTTCAAACTCTTAAGAAGAAAGAAGCAAGAGATAAAATTTCTAGTATTAGAATCCAGGACTCTATGGTATCTTCTCAGTAGGAGATCCTCAGGGCCTTCTCCTCCTTCTACCAGGAACTCTTTATCTCTGCAAATTCTAACCCCTCCATGGAGGATGCCAGAGACAAGATTAGAACCCTCATCCCTAAGAAGGTAAGTTTGGAGGAGGCTAAGCTGTTGGATATGGATTTAATAGAGGAGGAAATCAAAGTAGCCATTAATAGAATGGCTAATGATAAAGCTCTGGTACCAAATGGGCTACCAATTTAATTTTACAAATCCAACATAAATTGGATTGTACCAAAACTTATGCATGTCTATGAGGAAGCTATTGAAGCAGGTACTCTGGGACCTAAGTTAAATGTTGGCCTCATTAAACTCATTGCTAAAGAGGGTGATAGACTACTAATAAAAAACTGGAGACCCATTACTTTATTAAATGTTGTCTACAAGATCTTAGCCAAGGTTCTTGCAGTAAGAATTGAGAAGCTTCTCCTCTCAGTGATTAATAGCACTCAAACAGGATTTTTCAAGGGGAGATATATCCTTGAGAATCTTATCACTTATTGGGAGGCCATGAACTAGGCCAAAGTTACAAGTCAAAACTATGCCATGCTTCTTATAGATTATGAGAAGGTGTATGATAGGATTGTATGGAGGTTCATGATGATGATGTTGGAAGCCCTTGTTTTTCCCCCCCACTTTTGAAAAATGGTATCAACACTCCTATATGGTGCAATGGCTATAGTTGAAATCAATGGTGTCAGTTCATAAATTTTTAGTCTCTCCAGGTCTATCAGACAAGGCTTCCCTTTGGCCCCCTCCCTATTTGTTATTGCAACAGACTCTTTACACTACCTCCTTAGAGACAATTCCCTCTCCCCTAAAGTGAAAGGTGTCCTTCTCCCCAATAATCAGGAGGTCTCTAATGTATAGTTTGTTGATGACACCTCCATCCTCCTTCTCCTTGAAGAGACTAATATGAGACTCTTGATGAACAAACTTGACATTTTTTGCCAAGCCTCTGGCAGTAAGATATCTTTATCCAAGTCTATTATGTTGGGGTGGGATTTGAATCCGCCTGAATGGTGGGGTAATTTTGAATTTTCTTGGGGTGGTCCAGATCATATGGTCAGATACTTGGGCATCCCTTTCTCTATTTTCCTAATCTCAATCAAATGTGGGAATGGATCTTTGAGAGGATTAACATAAAGCTAACTAAGTGGGATAGTAACCTTCTATCCTTCCCTGATAGATTTCAAGTATGCCAGAAGATCCTCTCCTCCTATCCTATCTACTTCTCTTCCATGTGGCTTTTTAATCAACTGCAGTTCAACTCTATCCAAAAGGTAATCAGAGATTTTTTATGGTCGAATGGCAGAGGGAACAAAAGATTTCATGTTGTTTCCTGGGAATAGTGCTCAAGGGGAAGATCTTGGGGAGGTCTAGGCCTAAAGGACCTCAAATCTCAAGGCATTACCTTGGCTATCTAATGGATAGCTAAGGCAGGGTAGGGGGAAGAACCATGGAAGGTACTGATTAGAAACAATTTGCAAATGGCCTAAAGGATGGCAGAACCTATGTTTTACTGATTCTCTCACTGTAGATGCCAATATTATTGTTCAAGGATCTAGTGTTTTCAAGAGTATTTGGAAGGCTTGGAAGTATGTTAAGGGATTCTTGATCAACAAGATGCCAATTGAGAACACTAG
>BSBK01006940.1:470000-757500 GCA_027943335.1 Chamaecyparis obtusa | reverse complement strand
GCTCACCAAATCCACAAGAACTCCAGTCAATAAGCCCAAATTAGAAAAATGTCGAGTAAGCCAGGCATAACCAAGCACATGACGACCGAGCATCACAAGCTAAGCCGATCACCTGAATTCATGTTGAGTTCCTTCAGTGACCGAGCTCCCTTCAACAATTGATCCATTCAGCCAACACTACAACCAAGCAACACCTCTTCAATTGAGCCCCTCGGCTAACACTATAACCGAGTTCCACCATAAAGTTATCGAAACTGCCAGAATCCTCATGAACCGAGGATGCCCCTGCATTAGATACCCAGGGTAAATAAGAAAGTGTGTCCCACACTTTTCTCCTTCAAGAAAATTAGGTATCCACCTCATCTTCACACAAGGCCTGCCAATCCATGAAGCGAGGAAAAGGAACAAGTCCATCAGCCAAGTCCTCCTTAATCGATCTACAACCAACCAATCAGCATGTTCAACATCAAGAAAAAAACTAAACCTTCCACTCATCACCAAGTAACAAGTCAACATCCCATCTCTGTAACTCATTACAAGACTTATTAATGTCAACCATCAACTCAAGTCCACAACCAACAAACAACATCTGCACCACAATATCGAACAAAAGAAATTCGATAACACCATCATCACAAAGGTGTTTAGCAACAGATAACTCTTTACCAATAGCAACCTGATCATGCCCAACCAGATTCTCTACAATCTCCATGTCAGATGCAACCGACTGAACATGAAAACCAATCTTCTCACCATCCTTAACAAGGTCAACAAAAGCATTGGCAAATACACGTATCTCAGTAACAACCACAAATTTCTCTATAGGTTTCATGTCAGACTCCACCAACCGATCATCAAAACCAATATCACATACCTCTTCAACCTCTATACTATCACAAGTAACCTTTTCAAGATGTCTTCTCTCTTGAACCAGTCTTATAACTGACCAAACAACTTTCTTCTGAGTCGGCATGTTTAAACTCTGGTCAAGCTCAACAACATTTTCCTTCACAAGGTTCTTAACTCGATGCTCCATATGGCTCAACAAATCTACTTCCCACTGAGAAAACCTCTCAGAAATCTTTTCTTCCACCACATCACGAAGAGCAGTAATCGCCCCAAGGTCCAATCCTCTCAGAGAAATCTTCAAGATCTTCGCAAACCCAAGCAAAAAACCACCAACCCAAGGTCCAGGTGCAAACTGCCTCAACTTGGCAATGTGTCCACACACTCAAGAACTTCAAGGTCTAATACCACCTGATGCAGTGCAAGGCCAAGAGAATCCTCAAAGGAGATATCTGAGCCGCCAGCTAAACAACCACACAAAGAAATCCAATAACAAAACAAGATCTACAACAAATATCTGAATGCTTTATTCATCAAATAGTTGATTACATGCAATGTGTCAGGCTGTAAGGCCTTCTCGGTTATGGCCAATTACAAAGCAAGAAACAATTCTACAAGATCCCTCAAGATCCAACTCCAATCTCTAACCCTAGCTAGCTAGATCTATAACAACAGGTCACAAAAATCGGGTAGAAACACTCAACAAGATCTAAACTTGTCCTCGCAAGTCACCAAGAAATCTCCCTATTCCTAAGCTTGCAAGCTACTAACTTTGCACCAGATTCACAACTATAGGTTGCTCCTCTGAAAATCTCAGATGATCATCCTCCAAAAGATGATACCTACAACTCTACCCCAGACCCTCTACTTATACCAAACTAAGCCACAAGTCATCCTAGTAGAAAAAAATAACTCCTAAGGCCAAGTCGGCTACTAAACAAATAATTATTTAATGCAATACAAGTCGGCTCTCAAATAGCCTTAAAAATAATTAATTCTCCATGTTAGCCTCTAGATCTACCTAGGATAATGTAATAGATGATACACAAATTAAATGCACCAAGTCGACCCACCAAATCCATAAGAACTCTAGTTGGTAAGCCCAAATTATCAAGCATCAGGAAAACTGCTGAGTAAACTAGGCATAACCGAGCACATGATGACCGAGCACCACAAGCTAAGTCAAGCACCAGTTCTTTGGAGCACCAAGATTCATGCCGAGTTCCTTCAGTGACTGATCTCCCTTCAACAATTGATCCATTTAGCCAACACTACAACCGAGCAACACCTCTTTGACTGAGCCCCTTGGCCAACACTATAATTGAGTTCCATCAGATAGTTACCGAGACTACCAGAATCCTTGAGAACCGAGGATACCCTTGAATCATATAGGCCTAATGTTTTGGATGGTTTAAGAGATTTTACCATCTCAATAGGGAGATTATTTCCATTAGATGATGTACATTATAGTTTATGAAATTTTCCATACTCACAATGATTGATTTAGATAATTATTGTGATGTTGCAACTTGGGTATTTATGTTGATATGAGTTATTAGGAAAAATGACAATTGGGATTTAAATTATGATGAGTTGTGAATTTCGTTAAATTTTAGGTGATGAATTATTGATGACTATTTTATGATACCAATAGAGATTTTGTATTTATCGTTATTTTGATTTAATGAATGTTGTGAGGATGTGATGGTTTAGGAAATGGAGAGTTGATTCAAGAATGATACAATGAGATTTCTACTATGATTTGAAAGTTAATTACTTAAATAGAGTTTATGAGTGCATAAGGTGCCATGAGTGAAAAAGTTAAATTATTATGCAATGTGAATTCCAATTTTTTATGTGATATTGTAAATAATTTGTAATAGTTGAATTGAATTTATTTCATATATGATTGTGAATTATATATTTCTTGGACTACTGATGTTGGATTTAGTGTGTAGGGAATAAGACCATGGTATTAAATCGGGGAACCAAATCAAGGGTAATATAAATTCAGTGCAAGCCAAGGTTGTGTCTAATAAGGGACAAAAACCTTATTGTATTGTGATTTATTTGTGAACATGATGAGCTTGTATGTTTTCTATTCTATTTGTGAAATTGTAATTTAATTCATGTGTGTGTGCTCAAGTGGAAATGTCACGTGTCTTGTGAAGTGTAAATGGTTTGTGTGTCACTTGACACTTTATTGTGTACATGTGTCCATGACATGTTACACTTGGGGATTGGAGGCCCACCAACCTAGGTAAGTACCTTTTAGGATCCCCATGTGAATCCGTTGGTTAGGGAGCTTGAGGTAAGGTCTTGTTTTGGGATTTCGAAGTTAATCTTTAAGTGGACTTTTGGGGGGTAAGAAAGGTGCCTAGGGGAGTGTTTGGGTCATTTTTAGGAAGCCCACTTGGTAAACCTATGGGTAAGGTTCATTTTAAACTCTAGAACAACTCTTAGTTGACCAAAAGACCCTTCCAAAAGTTGGATTTTTGAAATGGCCGAAAATCAGCTTTTGGAAGCATGGCCTTGGATAGACAACCTTTCCTTTTACGTGCAAAGACTTTGCTCACTTTTTGGGGTCACCTTTCTAGAACCCATTTTTGGTAAGTTTGTAAGAGGCTTAGGGAAGACCAGCCAATGAGATGGCTTACCTTATCCCTAGAGTTTGTGGGGAGATGTGTAGAGGCCTTTTTAGTAGAGACTCTTCATTGTGGAGAGTTTGAACACCCAATCTCTATCTTAGAGACTAAACTAGATTTGGAGAAGCTTGGAAAAAGAGGAAAGGCTTGGACAAAAGAAGCTCATCTTCAACACTTTTCCATAAGCTTGGACTTAGGTTGGTGGCTCTAATTTGTAGTTCTTGTTGCTTACATGTTGTATATGAAAATGTTGATGTTTTGTGTAGTTGAGTTCGTCATGTAAATCTTGATGCTTCTTCTTTGTTATGTTGTAAATTCTTCCTTTGTAATGTGCTGCAATTTTTACTTGTTTGGGAGTCTCAAGGTCCACTCACCCTTGGGAGGGAAGAGTAGCCTTGGGGGTGAAGGGTCTTTAGGACAGCCCAGGGGTGTAGAGTCTCTCCTCAAGGTGGAGAGGGAGAAATCATGGAGTATGGGATCCATGAAGCCATTCCTTTGGGGGTCATAAGGGTGTATTTGTTTTGGCTTGAATGCCTTGGGGGTTATAAGGGATGAAGTTGAGTATGGAGGTAGTTTTGCTTGTGTTGAGATGTTGCTATTTGATGCCTTGAGGAGGATTATTGTTCTTTTTTTTGGTTTGACTATCTCCCCATTAGGGTACTTGGTCCACATTCACCCCAATTTTAGGGTCTTTGTGTGACCCGTTGTGAAAACTGTGGGTAGGGATTTTCTTGTTGTAAGTTGTTTTCATTGTGTTTGTTTTGTGAAGCTTGTGTGTAACCTGCCTTGGTTTTGGTTCCCCAAGCTTGGGGGTGGCCTCTTAGAGGCCTAGGATGGGAGGTGAGCAGCTTATGGTTGACTTGAAGTTTTTCATTTGAAGCTTATTGAAACCTTATGTTTCTATGAAAAAAATGAAGGAAAAAGAAGATAGCTTGTGATTTTGGAAACCTTGTTTTCCTATGTATTGGTTGTGTGAACATTTTGTGGATAGTCCTTTGAAGATCCCTTTGAAAAGGGCTTTGTAAAAGAAAAAAATGATGATTTAGATACATTTTAAAGAAAGTCTTAGTTTTCATTTATAAAATGAGTTATGTATTTTTCATTAGTAAGCTAGACTTAATTGTTTCTGTGATTCGTGAAATTATGTTTGTAATAGTCTTTTAAAAAATGCAATAAGATGTGAGAACAAATTTAAAACATGACTTTTCCTTTGAGATTTAATTGGATTGTTATTAATTTCATTAAATTCATTGCATTGTTAAAATGGTTTATATGTAAATAAAGATATTCAGTTTTGAAAATAGTTCTTAAATAAATAAGCACCTTGTTGGTTATGTTGTTACAAAAGGGTATTGAAAAGAAATGATTAATTTATATTGTTGTTTTATAACCAAAAAAGAAAGTATTGTTTTAGCACTTCATTTAACATATATATATATATATATATATATATATATATATATATATATATATATATATATATATATATATATATATAATATATATATATATATATATATATATATATATATATATATATATATATATATATATATTACTATTTTTTTAATATAAAATATACATATAAAAAAAGTAGTAATATTTATAATAAAAAAAAAATTGTTATTGTTTCGCTATGCCAAACCCTAACCCGCGGGGGTAGGGATGGTTGCGGTCGTGGCTAGCTCACGAACTGTGGCCACCACATCTGTGGGTCCCCACGGGTTGTGGCGACCACAATCATTGGTCTCCACAGGTTGTGGCGACCACAACCTTGGGAGCCATGAGTTGTGGCAGCACTATAGTCGTTGGCCCATGCTAGGGTTGAAGGTGGATTATGATCCCTCCAATCCCACCGCATTTTATTAAATTTTTTTAATAAAATAATACAAAGAAAAACTCAAACAAAAAACACAAAATAAAATTGTAGTAAACAAAATATGAAACAAGGATTTAGAGATTATACCTTGAACCAGCAACATCAATCAGATTTGTTTTGCTCCATGCTTGTTCATTTATCCTTTAAGTATATAAATACATATATACACTGGTATATAAGTATATATACTCTTAAATAGATGAGATGATCCAATTATTCCTCCATGCTAAGCCTTCCCAAACACCTGCAACACAAAACAATAGCATAACCCATGTAGGGTTTGAAGGAGTAGAGAAAAGGAGAGGAAAATGGAAAATTGAGAAAGTCATTTGGGTGATGAAAATTTCACCCTAACCCTAATTTTGAAATTAGGGTTAGGGCAAAAGGATTCAATGCCAAATTTGACTTCTCTTTTCCGTCCTCTTTTCTTTTTGTATTACTTATTAAAAGAATTTTAATGTAGAGGAGATCTTAACTTATTAATGTAAATTTATTAATTTCCTATAAGGAATTTACCTATGGCTTTGTTGAATTGATTATTTTATTATGGGTAGTTTTATAATATTTAATTTTAATTTGGTAATGTGATGTACGTGATTTTATTATGAGGGAATTAATAAAGTAAAATTTATGGGTGGTGAACATTAGGGGATAAATTTAATTAAATTTCGTTAATGGAATTGTGTTATAGAGAATATATTTAATTTAGATTAAATTCTAATTATATTTTAAATTATCATCTTCACTGTAGTAGTTTTATTTAATTTGTTAATTAATTAATTTTAACCAAGTTTAGAACTAAAGTTTAGAAGGAAAACATTTAATTTATTAAGTTATATTAACATAATTGTGAGTAATGGAATATTCAATTAATTAATCAAGATAGGTTTTGATTAAGTTAGTTAACCCTAGGTTATGATTGGTGATTTATCGTGTGATGGATGTTGGTGGGTTTCGATAACCACTTGCCATGCTTCCCCTCAATCGAATGTAACTTAACCTCTCAGAGTTTTCAACCATTCTTCTTAAGTCAACATCAAGCCTTAAACATTAATTAATGGCTTCAAAAAAAATTCGTGTGTTTTTCTTGTTAAATTATGGGCATGACATTTTGGTATCAGAGCCAAGTTTTCGCAACACTGGGAGATATTGGGTCCAATAATCACTTGAATGCTTATGACTGTCTCTATAAAAGTTAGGTAAGGTATGTAAGAATGTTTTAGTAACTTGAAGTAAAGATTCAATGAGTATTGATACGTACTATTTCTTAAGATGTTCATATAATTGGAATAATGATTGTACCTAGATAAATAACTTGAAGGGGATATGAACGGATGAAGCTTAGTGAAAATGGAATCCAATCCCTTTTATTTTTATACAAAGAACAAGAGATAAGTTTACTTACTTAAGAGGGTGCCTACTTCATTAGTGGAGTAAAATTGTTCCACTCAATCCTACCTAAAAGGTTGAAGCTTTTAACTTAAAGGAAATCTTGAATTAAATCATCATAACATTACTAAATCTTACCTAATCAAGTATTCCTAAGACATATGAATTGATAAGAGGATTTGGAAAGGTAGATGTATTAAAAGAACAAATTTATAAAAGGCAATAGGAATTCAAGTTATTGTAACCTCAATAGTAAGTAACATTAAGTTGTGAGGAGATGTGGTTATTTCATCAGTGTGCATTAAGGAATGGTATTAGAGATGATAGGATAGGAAGTTCTAATGTTTTATTAATAAGTGTAAGCAACTTAAAACTACTTGGGTGGAACCATTAATAACCCTTATATTTGGAGGCTATGATGCACAAGTTTTCTAACATGATCTTTTCAACAATACTATATCAAACATACGAAATAAAAATGAAAGTTACCTTAGGAGTAAAAATGTAATAATTTTTCTTGGTCAATAAAATTGATCGACATAAAAGGTGTTAAAAATAGGAAATACTGAGAGGGGGGGGGGGGGGGTGAATCAGTATTTCACAAACTTTTTCTTTTGCCCACTTATGGATATAACAGATTACTTTAGTGCATACAAAGATTATCAAGCTGATTAACAAACATAGCAGTAAATAGAAAGAACTCATAACACATGATATGTTCTCGAGGAAACCCTAGCCAAGGGAAAACCCCAGTGGGGATGGTACCCACAAAGATCACTAATCAAAAGTATCTTGTTAGGGATATTGGACCCTATTAGGAGTTAATTTACAATATATAGTAGATCTATCCTGGTTAAAGGACTTTAGGCCTTGTTAGAAGCCTTAACCCTGTTAGGAGTTAGATTACAAAACCTGATCACCAGCTGAGCTCACTGCCCAAATAGGTAATACAAAATGTTTTTGATTGTAATATGGTACTGCTTACAACTTTGCATCAATAGCCTTTGCTGCTATCACAATATACAACTATCGCAAGTTATCTTTTCTTTCTTTTTTATATAACATCTATTTTCATTACATTTCAAGTATGCCTAATATATGAGTTATTAGAGCTAATAACTTTACATGGTCGGCTTCCAAAATATTTCTCCAAGAGTAAACATCTAGGATGTCATCCCTTCATAATGTTAAGTCATTATTTTGACAAGCAAAAATAATCCCTTAACTCTTTCGCTAATACTGTCTCCAAAACTGTTTTGTCTGCAAAAACTATCTTCGGTAAACTTCAAATAACTTTGTTCGTACTACTCCAAAATTTATGTGCATTGAGATGGGGTATCCTCATACTCTGTAGAAGCTTTAGTTAACTACGCAAACAAAAATATTTCTCCAGTGGACGTCGCCAACTAAATCTTCATCGGGTGCTATGTCAGGTTCACTGTATCCATACTTAGACAATTTCTTCCTTCAACTTGCCATACTTGCATTCCAGATTCTACGCTCTTAATAGAGATCATATGTTGCCATAATGACAACATCTATGCATCCACATTAGCCAAATTGCCAACAATCTCCCCCTTTGTCATTGGTGGCAACATATGGGAAAATTGGCTAAGTGTGCAAACAAAACTTCAAAGTATTCACACAAAATTGTGGCCAAAAGTTATACAACACATATACAATATTTTACTCCATAGAATAGCTCCCCCTATGAGTATCCTTCCTCATAATATATTCAATTTTTTGCTATCTCTCCCCCTTTGACAACAATGACAAAGATAGGGTGTACAAAAATTTCAAAAAATATTTTATACCTTATCATCAACTATTGCAAAGCCGGTAGGCTTGCAACATAGTCACCAAACTCTGACTTCCATGATTCAAAATCTTTCTCCCATAACTTCCTGATGGATTCAGCAACATTGAGTAGAGTACTCAATCCGTATGCTGCTGTTTGACAAGCTTGCAGGGAATTGAAGCTAAACTTCTGAAAAGATGTCTTTGCTGAAAGACACTGCTCAATTTGGTCTTCAAAAATTGAGGTCTTGATTGAGATGTGCTCTCTCAAGATGTTAATCCTGAGCATCTTTCTATTCTTCTCCTTTGCTAACATTCTGATTTCATCATTTAACTTCCTTATGTTCTTCTCTACAGAACTTATCTTTACATTTGGGCTTGACAAGGTGTTTGTTTCAGCTGTAATTGCATCTATCTTCTCTCTGATCTTCTTATCTTCTTCAGCTGTTAGGATTTCTAATTTTTTGCATTGTATATACAAACTCTTTCCAGTCTTAAAATGTTTCCTCAAATTCTTTATGCATACATCCAAACTACCAATATCATTTCAAATATTTACACTTAAATTTTGTTGCATTTTTGCTTCAAAGTCTTCCTGAACTTTTATTCTAGCAATATCCTTTAAGTTAGAAAATTTAGAGTCAAAAGATTTTATTACTATTTTAGCTTTCTCAAGTGGATCCAATTCAGATACCTTAGTGCTGATCACACTCTCAAGTTTCTCTATCAAAAATCTAACTTTTCCTTCAAGGTCCTTCACCTTCTTATTCTTTCCAATAATTTTATTAAGAGATGTGATGAACTCAAGCTGATCATCATCTTCAACTTCTTTTCCAAGGTCTTCAAAAATTGAACCAATTTGTCTCTTCTTACTATTAGGTGCATTAGGGGTAGTGACCTCTGTCAAAATTTGTTTACCTTTAACTGTCTGTTCTGTTGGAACTGATTCTGATACTGCTGGTGCTTCCACTGTCTTTTTATCCTTTTTTGATTCTGTAATCTTCTCTTGCTCTTCTAAAGCCAAATTGTCAACAATGTTTCCTAGATCATGAAATACTACATCATCTGACTCTAGTGTCACTTTGGTTCCTTCAATGTCCATTGATTCTTTGCCAATATTGATATGTGAAGAAGATGGAACTTCTTCAATACCAACTTCCTCTGCATGTGGTTCCTCTGATTGCTTCTGCTGAGGGTCTGATTCAACATGCTTTCCTGCAACTATATTTGCAAGAACTTGCATTACTACTTGCTCTGTCTCTTTATGTACTTCCTCCTTTTTGCCTCCCATTATAAGGATTGTTCTTCTCTTATTTCTCAATAAAGTTCCAAGAGACTTCAAGAATCTCTTCAAATGATCTTCATCCTCAACTTCACATAACTGTTTGATTACATGTTCTCTCATCTTTATGTCCTCTTCTTGTGCTCTCTGTTTTCTATTCACAAGTCTATTATAAAAATCTTCTGGGATCTTACCATGAATAGTGCTAAGTTTCTTATCTGTCACAATCATATGTGTAATCATTGCATTTTCAAAATTCAATCTGTCAAATGATCCATATAGATCATAGAATTTATTCAACTTAGTGAAGTCTCCATGCTTCAATATATCTTAATTAACTCTTTCAATTCTTGGTTTCCAAGTTTTCTTCTTGATTGAAACTACATCATCATCTTTAATTACTGCTACATTTCTAGGTATAGGTGGTACAATTACTTTCTATCTCTTGCCGGGTCCTGTTGCACTCACTTTTACTCTTTTGCTAGGAATAGGAGAAAAAGATTTATCTCCTTCATCTTTTTCAAGTACTTCAACTTTTACCTTTACTGCAATAGGATCAACAGGATCTGCACTAGATGCCTCAGGTGAAATTACAAGATTTTCACTTTGCTTCAAGGCTTCTGCAGTCTTCTTAGCTATGTAAAACTCATGACTTGACATACCTGATTCTTTCAGTATTTTCTTCATAGTAGATTCAACTCTCTTACTAGATTGCTTCTTTTCTCTCAAACTTATTGTAGAGTTGAAATTCTCTTCATAGGTTCCAAACCTATTTGCATGACCATCCAACTCACACTTTAACAATCTATTCACATATCCTACCGTTTTTGCTTCAGATATTTCATAGCCAAGAGGGTCTATGAATTCCATTCTAGGCTCAACTGCTTCAATGTAGGTGAAATCAATGTCTACCATAAAAGAAATATCATCTTTATGCTTTTCAACTAAGGATTGAGGAATCCTTGATTTGTTCTTAACAATATTCTGAAAAGTCTTCAATACAAGCTTCAAACTGTCATTAACTTTATCAAAAAGGTGCTTCATGTAGACTGAGTTTATTCTTTCCATTGTGTTCACATTGTCACTTCAATCAACTGTGTAGGGAAATCTTCTCAAAATATGGAAAAACATATAGGTTATCAGAGATGAAAACCTAAACTGTGTGTACTTAGCCTTCTTAACCTTTTCTAAGTTCTCAAATAACTGAATTTTCAAAATTTCACATAGGTCTACTTGTTTCTTCTCAATACACATAAGATAAGCTACATGAACCATTCCTGCAGCCATGTCATCTTCCCTTGAACTACCATAGAATTTAGTTGTTAGGATCTTGCAAAGGTACCTAACATCATCTTGCTTAATCTTACTTATCACAATTCCTCTACCATTATAACTAGATCCAGTGTTGTCTAAAACAATCTTTCTCATGTTCTTTTCATTTAGTGGAATCTCTCCAACTTTAGATAATCTAGTAACATCATGAATTAGGTCAGCAGTTATATCAATAACTCTATCCTCCATCCAGAATTTCCCATTGTGGATTCTACTTAAAATGATCTTGGTACATTCCTCATCATTAAATTCATACTTCATTGAATATTTGATAATTTAATTGTTCTCTAGGTGCCCATAAGCCGGTTTAACTGACATGTCTTGATTGTACAATTTCCTATAATCATCACTAAAATCTACATCTCCCAAAGTCTCAAACTTGCAACCTAAATATCCTTTAACATTCTCAATGTGCAATACTCCATCTGGTACGGATGATAGTGCTAGAATGTTATCAATTTCAGTTGGTTCTACTGGTTCTCTCTTAATCTTAGGTCTATTCTTATCCTTAACATTATGAACCATAGAAATATCCATCTTATCAACTGATTAAAGATCAAAAAATACCTCAACTTTGCAAATCTAGGGTTTCGGTATGATCGTCGCTGCAAACTACTTCCAAACTTCTTCAAATCGTCCTCAACTCACTTTTTCTTCTTTCAAATCTCTTTTCAATCACTTTGTAATCATGATAACTTTGATTTCAACCTTATAACACTTCACATTAACTCGATTTGACATTGCATTCATTCATTTTGCCGCTAAAACCTCAAAAAGCTAATTCTGCAAACCTGCAACCATAAAACTTTTTGCGACCTCGCAAAACACAATATTTTCTTTTGCACACTTAACCATAGCATTAGTAAAACATAATAAACCTATATCTAACTACGCAAAACTTAACTCATTCAAATTCCTAATCTACACTAATCCTAAGTCCTAAACTACAGAAACTTACATAATTTCAGTACTTAAAGAAGGGTCAGGTAAAGATTCATCCTTACCATTAGTTACATTACCTTCCTAACTACTTTTAGTGCTGACTATACCTCCTTGATCTGTGCCTTTATCAAATTTTACTTCATCTTTATTGCTACAACAACCTTTCTCTTTGTTTCCTGCATTTTCATTCCTTCTTGCATTGTTCCTAGGGTTAGGGTTATGATGATAACCTCCATTGTTCATTCTGCAAAATCTTGCTGAGTGTCCAAACTTGTTGCATATCTGACAAATGATTCCATTGTTTCCAAATCTTTGTCCTTGTTGCTTAATCTATGACCTACAATTTCTAGCAATATGTCCTACTTTGTTGCATCTAAAACATACTACCACTTTTCTTTGATTCATTTCTTCAATAGATTTCTTATCTGCATTGTTAGTATTCCCAATCATTCTATCATAATTATTCACAATTACTTTAGGTCTTCTACATTCGTTAGCTCTGTGTCCAAAACTATGACAATTATAACAATGTCCATTAAGAGGTTTAAATTGCTTACCTGTGCAATCTCTCTTCATGTGCCCAATAGTATTACAAGCAAAACATCTACCTTTGAATTCTCTTTGCATTCCTTTAGATGATTCTTCCTATTTTGATTCTTCTTGCTTTGATTCTTCTTTCTCTCTAGGTGGTTCTTCTTTAGGTGGATCTTCCAATGTGTTCTCATCTAGCTTTATTTCCTCCATAGTTTTAGATGTCTTCAAATCTGGCTTATTACTTTCATGGATTGTTCTAAACATACTAAATCCAAATCCAGTCCTATCAAAGAATGGTTCTTCAAAAGAAATTTGTTTTCCAGTCTTATCACTATTTGAATATAGCCTTTCAAGTTGTTGTTTAGATCGAGTTAATTCACCTTTCACAATTTTATTATACTTCTCAAGTTCCACATACTGCACTTTTACTTTTTTAGATTTGGATGTTTCCTTTTCAAGTCTTGACCTCAAATCTTCATTCTCAATTTTCAATTTTTCATTATCAGATCTCAAATTTCCATCTTTCATACTAAGCTTCAGATTTACTATCTTGAACTCATGCTTAAGGATCTCATTTTCTTTTTCTAATTCATCACAATCTTCAACAACCATATCAGATTTCTTTTTAGATTTCAGATCTTCAATCTTACCTTTTAATTTGTCAATAGCATTCTTTGCATCTTCATATTTTCTTCTTAAGGAGTTTCTTTCATCAGTAAGCATATCAATCTATTCAAGAGCTTCTTCAAGATTCTTCTGAAGTTGATCCATATCCATAGAGATCTTACTCAAGCTACTAAGCTTTCCTTGAATGTTCCTTCTCCGAGTAACTGTGCTCTGATACCAATTGTTAGAAATAGGAAATACTGAGGGGGGGGGGGGGGGGGTGAATCAGTATTTCACAAACTTTTTCTTTTGCCCACTTATGGATATAACAGATTACTTTAGTGCATACAAAGATTATCAAGTTGATTAACAAACATAACAGTAAATAGAAATAACTCATAACACATGATATGTTCTCGAGGAAACCCTGGCCAAGGGAAAACCCCGATGGGGATGGTACCCACAAAGATCACTAATCAAAAGTATCTTGTTAGGGATATTGGACCCTGTTAGGAGTTAATTTACAATATATAGTAGATTTGTCTTGGTTAAAGGACTTTAGGCCTTGTTAGAAGCCTTAACCCTGTTAGGAGTTAGATTACAAAACTTGATCACCAGTTGAGCTCACTGCCCAAACAGGTAATACAAAATGTTTCTAACTGTAATATGGTACTGCTTACAACTTCGCATCAATAGCCTTTTCTGCTATCACAATATACAACTATCGCAAGTTATCTTTTCTTTCTTTTTTATATAACATCTATTTTCATTACATTTCAAGTATGCCTAATATATGAGTTATTAGAGCTAATAACTTTACATGGTCGGCTTCCAAAATCTTTATCCAAGAGTAAACATCTAGGATGTCATCCCTTCATAATGTTAAGTCATTATTTTGACAAGCAAAAATAATCCCTTAACTCTTTCGCTAATACTGTCTCCAAAACTATTATGTCTGCAAAAACTGTCTTCGGTAAACTTCGAATAACTTTATCCGTACTACTCCAAACTTTATGTGCATTGAGATGGGGTATCCTCATACTCTGTAGAAGCTTTAGTTAACTATGCAAACAAAAATATTTCTCCAATGGACGTCGCCAACTAAATCTTCATCGGGTGCTCTGTCAGGATCACTGTATCCATACTTAGACAATTTCTTCCTTCAACTTGCCATACTTGCATTCCAGATTCTGCGCTCTTAATAGAGCTCATATGTTGCCATAATGACAACATCTATGCATCCACATTAGCCAAATTTCCAACAAAATGACCCCACCTTTGAATAAGGAAGAGAGAAATAATTTAGATAATTAATGAAAATCCCTTTACCTAAGAATTCTACCTGATTACATGAATTTGGACTTAAAGAGAAAATTATTTTTAGGATATAGAATCAAACTTCTATCAAACCTCATTGCTTATGGAAATTATATGATAATAAAAAGAAGCCAATACTAACACTAATAGAATTCCTTTGGTAATTAAATGTGGAAGCCCTAATCGAGGTACATTGCCAAGATGATTCAATGATTGGGGAAGAAATGCAATCTTTAGACCCAGTGTGTCCTAATACATTGTAAGGTATTTATGAATTACATATAGGGAACATGTCAGCTTTGTACCAATGACCTTGTTGTCAGTGTTTTGGGAAGATAATTGTAATATAGTATTGAAACTATGAACAATCTGTGACAAATTTAGAAACTACAATGAAGCCAATGGAGATAGAATACATTTAACCTCGCATAAATAACTTGACAATTCTATGTTGTGTTAATTATTATTAGTGCACAGTATTGGAGCCTTGTTAATACGATTATAAATAGAATAATATAATCTATTTTAAGGAATTTTACTTTTGGGTAGTTCCTTGTGTCTTGTGAAGTTAGTTGGGAATTAAATCACCAATATCTTCTTGCACAATGATCCACCTCTAGGATTTATAGGTGCAAATTTTGTGTGTAAATAATGAGTTGTAAAATATATGTTTATTTTATTGATGACATTATTTGAATCCTTTCATGTATTAATGAGCAGGGGTAGGAAACTACCACATGAATGTCAAATTTCTTATGCCATTGTGTAGGAAATATGGAATAGAGATATCAATCTTTACGATAGACGTGCCAAACCCTGTTGATTAAAGAACTAAAATTGGATTTTGTATTGACTTGTAAGAACATAAGACATGACTGTGAGTGTGGTACATTAATTCTAATAGGGTAATCATCAAAACTATTAAAAGTATATTTTTTTGTATAAATTAATGAATGCAAGAAAAAGGGAATAATTCATACGGATATGTCTATGCACCATGTACAAATCTATAAACACCCCTCCTCGTGATGTAATGTGGTGTTCTTGTGGGGATGTTATGTGAAGTAGATATTTATGAGGTAATAATGTGGACAACATATAAACATAAGAGTAATAATATAATCAATATATGTAGTGGATTATGTGTTGTGTGAAGGTAGATGTGATGTATCCTAAGCTAGTGACTTGTTCACATAACCTAGAAACGGTGTGGTGGACGTCAAGTGTTGAATCACCACATAAAACCCTTTTGAGATTTTTTTTTTGAAATCGTGATGTTGCAATATTCATATGGATTAATTATGTGTAGATGTACTCTTGATGTTATTATGTTGGTAGTCGTGTCCCTAGTTATTTCTTTTCATTAAATAAAAACTCTTGTAAATGTTGTAATAGGGTTGTTCATGCTTTATTGGCCCAAGTATGTGTTGGTTATTTTATGGTGTGTAATTATGATGATGTATGGAAGATGTGGAATATCTTATAGAGTATGCAAAACTAATTAAATACACACTTGTCTCCATATTTAGTGTGTCTACCTCTCTCCCCAAAGAAAGGTTTTTCTTGGGAAACCCATAGTACTTTATCCTTTGTAAGGGCATAATTGGTCTATTTTAAATATTTTCATAATATATGTATGATGAGATTTCCCCGTCTCCCCCCAAGTGACCTCAAAAGGTCACATAGTTTGTGTAATGATTGTGGTAGAATATGGATTGCTAAATTTATTTTTCTTTTCTTTTACTTTGTTTCATAAGTTTATTTTTGTGATTGCCAATAATGTAAAAGTAATTAAATTATGTGTGGGGCTGCTTAGCCAAACTTTATTTTAATTTACTTAATTTCCTCAAGGACATGTCTTTACTTTATGTATTTTTTATTAATTTTTAACCAATGTGGCCACTTTTTGAATCATTCTTTTTGAATTTTAAATTATGGATTTCATGATTGTTGTTGAGGCTCTTTTGGTTGAAAATTGTTGGCAAGTTATTTTGTGGTAGGTTGTATGAGGGAGAAGATTTAATGGGGAAATCCATTATATTTTATTATTATAAATGAGGAGAAATTATAGAGAAGCTTCCCATCACACTATGCTCACCCTTGTCATCAGCGACATGAATGACCATACTTGTATCCTTGTGGGAGTCTTTTGTTATGTTGTGTGGTATTGGTCATGTTATGTTAGGGCATTGTAAGAATATTTCATGATCTTATTGCATAAATATTATGTGCAGAGAAAACCTAACCTATCCAAAATAGGCATAGACATTCAAACATTAGTTAATCAAAATCTAACAATATATTCCTAAACATATAGAAAAATCTATTCGCAAGGACATTCAGATAGAACCAAAATGGGAGCACCCTGTCACCGTTTGATTTGTTCTTGATTTAGGGATGTGGGTGTGCTCTCAAAACACTTGGAGAATATCCCTAATGTATATTAGGGAGGATAGGATGGATTAGGGACAATAAGAACCTCATAGTGGCACAATATCAGGTATAGTTCACCTGATTTGCCCCTAAGGCCTTAAGGATCCTAATGAAGATGAAATGCAAACTAATGCAAAAATGATTAATCTAGAGTTGATTTTAGTCCAAATGAAACATGATATGATTAAATGAAAAGCATAAACATGAAAGAAACTAAGTTAATCCATTATGCTATGCTAATGTGAGTTAGAAAGCATGAAAATGAAGTAAAGTAACAAATATGCTAAAGCTTAAGATGATTTAGAATTAAACTAGCATTATAACACTACTATGAAATGATTATGTGAATTGGTTCTAAATTTCTCTTGGAAGTGAGGGTATTTATAGGATTTGAGGAAGGGCTTGGGTTAGGAAGTAGAGTTAGGGTCAGAGGTAAGGTTTGGGGTAGAGTTTGAGGTATGGTTAGGGGTAAGGTTAGATTGACCTTGGTTAAGGTTGCTCACACATGTGTGAGCAACACTAGGGAAGTGTACAAAGGGAACAAGGATGAAGGAGGAGATATGGGTCTCTTTACGAGGATGTAAGATGCCTTAAAGAGTGTGTAAGAGGCTATTTATGAGTCTATAAGGCTCATTAATGAAGGGGTTTGACTAAAAGTCAAAGAAGACTAGTTTAGGCTAAGAAATGTAGGAACCACTTCCTAAGTAGGTTTAGGAAGGGTTTAGGAAAGTTTAAGTCTAGGAAAGTCTAGAAGATTCTAGGGTTCTGAGGGGTTAAATAAATATTTCATTTATTTAGGGAATGTGACATCATTTATCAAATAATGATTCAATAAATGGGGGAAAACTACTCAAATTTGATTTAAGTGGTTTGGGGAGGGATTCTTTAATTAAATGTGTTTAATTAAAATAGGAGGAATTAATGGCATAAAAATTAATTAATTAATTAATAAATGATGATGTCATCAGGGGTTTTTAGAAAATAAAAATTCTTTTACTTACCAATGAATTTTTAGGTGTCTACATTTTGCCCCTCTTTGATGTGATGCCGCAAGTGGCGTGGTGTCAAAGACATGAAAATAAGATGCCCCAGGCTAGAATGGAAGAATAAGGGGTTGTGCCCCCTCAAGAAAATAACGCAAAGAGGAAATGTTGTGGAATTTTCTCAAAAAGAACACAGAAAGGAAGAAAAGGATGAAGGAAGAAGGGCGGATAAACAAACAAACTTCCAAGAGCAAAGATGGATGAATGCAAGATGAGGTGGATTGCAGGATGTAGGATGCAACTACATGAAGATACAAGATGCGAGATTAATCTAGATGATGCTGGATGCACGGGGATTTACGGAGCTCTGAGTGTAAATGTGGAGAGCACAACCTAGTTTGATATAGAAACTGTTAGAGTAAAGTATTAATTTTATTAATTAACTTTACTCCCTTCTTAAGATGTCAACTCTTTTGCTTTAGTTGTTTATATTTAAACACACATGCACGAGTTGTTTTAAACTCATGCACTAGTTGTTTTAAATATAAACTTGCATGTATTAGTTTTGTAATAATTTAACTAATATTACATGTACTAGGGTTTGCCTTTCAAGGCTTTTGATCTCCTTTATAAGGATGATCCATTGTACATTTAATTCATTCATTAATTGAGGATATTTTCTTCTTCATATTTTTGAGTCAAACCCTTGCCCTCTTCTTGTCTCTACTTCCTTGTAACAGGTTTTTGTATGCAGGTGATCTTCGGGTTTTGTGGATTTGTATTGCTCAAATCCTACATGGTATCAGAGCCTAATCTACTATAGCTTGTTCGCATTTGAAGGATTCAAATTAGGGATTTTTCAGCTGATTTGAGAGGTTTTGGTTATAGTTTTTAGATCTGGTATTCTCTGTAGGACATTATTTTTTGTTTCTTTTTTTCTTGCAAAAAAGAAAAAAAAAAAATTTAGCACTTTTTACAGGTGTTGCATGTGAAATCTTGAGAGATTCGACCGTGTTCGTCAGATCTGTTGTTTTAGATTAGGGCTTTTTTGTGTTTTTTTGTGTTCTGGGAGCTCCAGACATCATTTTTCGACAAACGAGATATCGTCAAAAAGCTAGTTCCAAGCCCGATGCTCTCATGGAGGTTAATCTGGTATTTTTTGTCACCTAGCTTGTTGTTTTTTCTGTCAACACCAAATTATCCTTTTGCATTTTGGGGGGGCTAATTTGCTCAAATTAGCTCCATTTTTTGATCTAAAAGAAGCGTCAAAAAGCTCTTCTTGAGCACCATCTAGATTTCTACCTATTTTCATCAGAATTTTTTCAAGGTACACAAGATTTAGAGCTGAAGCTTTTTTTCTCTTGTCTTGATAAAGCATATCATTCTAGGCTTAGGGGTTCGTATTTGGATTATGGGGGGTGTTATTTTCTTGTTTCTATCAGTTAAACCAGATATTTATCAAAATAAAAACCCCTTCTAAAAAATATGGCCGAGACCTCTTCTTGTCTAGAACTTTTGACCCCACATAATTATCACACATGGAAAACCCTAATGACACAACTTCTCCATTCAAAAGGGCTCTGGTCTTGTCTAGATGCAGTGCAGCCAGTATTACAGTGGCCCTTTGAGATCATGCAGCATCGAAACAAGATGGATGAGGCTATGGGGTTGATTGCTTTATAGGTATCAGACAGCTTGAAGTTTCATCTTGATGGGTGCAATACCCCTCTAGCTATGTGGACCAAGCTAAACACCTTGTTTGGTACAGTGAATGAGTTTAGAGAACTTTAGATTGAGGCAGAGCTTACCTCTCTTATACCTGATTCTTTTCCCTCTATTGAGGACTTTTTGATGAAGTTCAAACAATAGAGATCTTTGTTACATGAATGTGGAAAGAAAAAGACTAATAAAGAGTGCATTTATCTGATTATGTCTAAGCTTAGGGGAAACTTTCAGATCTTCTCTTCTACCTTTCATTCTACCATGGACGCTTTGGGACCTACATTCACCATGCCCACTTTTGAGGTGTTTTGTGATAGTTTAACTAGAGAGCAGGCCAAACTTACTGAGTTGGACTCTCTAACAGGATCAAAGAACCAAGCATTGGTTGCCCAGCCATCCAACAGAAAGCTGAAGTAGAAGCTGAAGTAGATATCAGATTCCTGTTCTCAGCACTCTACTGGCCCACCATCTTCTTCTAAGAAGGAGAAATAGAAGACTGAGAGACCTACATGTTCCTATTGTCAGAAAGGACCTCATGATGAGTCACATTATTTTTAGGAGAGATTTGATGGCTATGAGAAACAGATTGCAGATTTGCAAGCTCTTCTTCAGAAGAGCATCATTTCCTCTCTATCCTCTTCTACCTCACAGGGGTCTGCTTTTCAGTCTTCTTCCACATCTTCGACATCTGGATAGGATTTTGGATAGGGTCATGCATTACGGGCATCCATTGCATCCCCTTCATAGGTCCCTTGGATATTAGATTCAGGTTCTTCTCACCATATGGCATCTTCTCAAAGGGTCTTCTCTACTGTTGAGGCTTCTCCCATTCCTCATATTCTTATGGGGAATAACACTGTCCTGACAGTCTATGGGAAAGGTTCAATAGGCATTTAGGATGGCACATTCAATGATGTATTGTATGTTCCATCTCTATCTATAAACCTTCTCTCAATTTATCAAATTACACACGGTGGATCAGGGAAGATAGTTGAATTTAATGGAGATTCAGTCTTCATTTAGGATAGTGCGACAGGAGGCATTGTTGCTACAGGGATAGTTGATCATTCCACCCGTCTCTACACCTTCTCACACTTTGGTCCACCATCTCCATTGTCGGAGCACATCTCTCCTCTTTCGCGAGAGCCTCATGTGGTGTAGTTAGGTCGCTTGAACTTTTGTATTATTCCTGAGATCACTGCTGTGATTGCCACACCACATCCTGTTGAGGTCTTTTCTCTTCAGTGAGATTCTTCTTTAGCACTGCCTGACCCTGCAGCTCCATTCATCAAGCCACTAGGTGCACTTGTTGAGGATTCTATAGAGGATGTTCATCTCCTCTTTCATGACAGTGTCAACACACCTGTCACACCATCTACATTGGAGATTCCCTTTCAGGATCCTCATGTTTTCTCCTTTGAGCATCAATTAGGCCTTCTAGTTTCACCTCTCATTCAGGGGTTTCCTTGTTTCATGCCTTTGTTTCTTCCACATTGGAGTTGCATTAGTTCGATCATTGCCACAGGGGTTCCATCATTCTAGGGGGGATTTGGTGTCTCATCCCTCTCACATGGGGGGGCTGGTTGTACTTATGGTTTTGAGAGAGTCTCTTGATCCATTTCTTTTTCTGTATTTTTCTATCTCTTTTTGGAGTAGGTTTTTTTCCCACTGGGTTTTCTCTATTTCTCCATTTTATAGAGATTTGGTTGTGTTGGGTACCTCATCAGGCTAGGTTTTCGGGACCCATTTTTATGCTTTTAGCACTGTAGTTTCCTTTGCTTTCTTCTTGCATTGTTTGTAGCTGCATTGTTGCTCATCTTAAGGGGGGGTGTTAGAGTAAAGAATTAATTTTATTAATTAACTTTACTCCCTTCTTAAGATGTCAACTCTTTTTCTTTAGTTTTTTATATTTAAACACACATGCATGAGTTGTTTTAAACTCATGCACTAGTTGTTTTAAATATAAACTTGCATGTATTAGTCTTGTAATAATTTAACTAATTATTACATGCACTAGGATTTGCCTTTCAAGGCTTTTGATCTCCTTTATAAGGATGATCCATTGTACATTTAATTCATTCATTAATTGAGGATGTTTTCTTCTTCATATTTTTGAGTCAAGCCATTGCCCTCTTCTTGTCTCTACTTCCTTGTAATAGGTTTTTGTATGCAGGTGATCTTCGGGTTTTGTGGATTTGTATTTCTCAAATCCTACAGAAACATTAGAGACCTGCTAAGGATATTGGGATCACAAGGCCTTGTCACTAGCATTGCATAGGAGTGATGCAAAAAAGACACACTAGTTTGTCCTAGCATCATGCATGGCCCCAAGAGGAAGCATGGTAGAAACAATGCTAGAGAAACCACAAACAAATGACATTTCCCAAGTGCAACATGTAACCCAGAAGTCACATGTGAATCGTGCAAGGGTCATGTCCAAATGAATCACAGATAGAAGCAAAAGATCAAAAATACCTTTCCCCAGATGATCCTCATTCATAGCACACCATGAGATAAATGATCATGGTGAATTTGAGGAGAGGAACAATGAGAAGCCTTAAAAGATTAACAAGATCTGATGCAGGGGCATCCTCAGTTCCTGAAGATTCTAGAAGTCTTGGTAACTATCTGGTGGAGTTTGGTTAATTGGTTGGCAATATCGTTAAAAGATCAGAGTTTCTCGATCTTTGGTGATAGTTCTCGATCGGAGTCTATTTGGCTTCACCGATGGAGCTCGGTGGTCATGGTAAAGGTTCTCAGTTGGAAGTACTGATGGAGCTCAATGGATGATGGTCACTCGATGACTCAATGTTTCTGGTGCTCATTGATTGGTTACTAATGGGGTCTTGGTGTTTATTACTGGCGCTCGGTGTTCTTGCTAACCGACTTGTGTGTTTGGATGAATCGGCTTGGCTGACTGGTGCATTTATTTTGGGTTGCACTCCTCGAGTTATGGATTGACCGTTGGATGTGTGGGGACCTAGATCTAGCATGTTGCATTCTCTTATGTGGATCTAGATGCCGACATGATAAATTAATTATTGGAAGGCTATGTGAGAGCCGACTGATGTTTCATTTAATAGTTGTTTGTCTTTGGAAGCCGACTGGGTTTTGGGATTTATTTGTTTGTAAAGCCAACTTGTGGCTAAAGATTAGTATTTAAGAGGGTGTTTGGGTAGTTTTTTAGGGGCATATTAGAGAGATCAGGAGAGACATAGTAGATTTAGAAGGTAGAAGGAAGTAGAAGAAGTGTAGCAGAGTTAGTAGCTTGCAAGATTAGGAAAAAGAAGATTGCTTGGTGGCTTGCGAGTACAAGTTTAGATCTTTCTTGGAGTACCTACCAGTGTCATATTATGTTATAGACCTAGGCTAATTGAGACGTGTGTTGGATCTTGCATGATCTTGTTGAACTATTATAATCATTGACGTATTTGGTCATAATTGAGAAGGCCTTACAACTCGGCATGTTGCTTGTAAGCTTGGTTACAGATGAATAAAGAAGATTTTGATTCTATATTGTGTTGTATTGTGTTATTCCTCATTATTGGTGTTTGGATGAAAGTTTGGATAGTCCTTAATTGGATCCTCCTTTCTTGAATACATCATAATGCATGGTATCAGAGTGAGTTGATCTTGTTTGGAGAAAGCTTGGTGAAGAGATTGTGTGCAATCTGAGTTGCAGATCCGTGTTACTAAATTTGTGAAATCCTGGCCTAGTTGTTCATGCAAGGTGGCAAGTTGTGATCTGAATTGCATACAACTTAGAGGTTGTCACAAGGTGGTTGGTGTTGGGTTTTTTGGAGAGGCTTTTTTGAAAATCTTAGGAGATGTCTCCGAGAAGATTTAACCCTAGTGTGATTGTAGATCTCTATGATGTGGTTGAAGCGAAGATTTTTGAAAGGTTTTCCCAGTGGGAAATGGATTTTTTGAACCGTATGGAGGACTGGGTGGATAACCTTGTGAAGGAAAGTGTTGTTGAGCTTTGTAAAGCTTACCAAAGTTGGGACATGTTAATTTGGAAGAAATTTGTTTGGCTGGTTAGAAGACTGGTCTAAGAGAGAAGACATCTTGGCAAGGTTACTTGTTACAGTGTGGAAGTATGTGAAATTGGTTTTGATGTTCAGTTGGTGGAGTCTGACATGAAACTTGCAGAGAAATTTATGGATGTTGCTGAGTTACCTGTGCTTACTGACAATGTTTTTGACCTTGTTAAGGATGGAGAGGAGATTGGTTTTCATGTTCAGTCAATTGTGCCTGACATGGAGATTGCAAAGCATTTGGTTGTGCTTGGTCAGGTTGATGTTGATGAGGAGTTACCTGCTGTTGAACACCTTTGTGATGATGGTGTTACCAAATTGCTTTTGTTCAGTGTTGAGGTACATATGTTGTTTGCTAGTTGCAGACTTGATTTGTTGGTTGACAGTGATAAGTCTTATGATGAGGTTCTGAGATGGGATTTTGACTTGATACTTGGTGATGGGTTGAAGGCTTAGTTTGTCCTAGATGTTGAACATACTGACTAGTTGGTGACAGGTCGGTTAAGGAGGACTTGGCTAATGAAATTGTGTATTTTCCTGGCTTTGTGGATTGACAAGCCTTGTGTGAAGATGAAGTGGATGGTGGATTTTCTTAAAGGAGCAAAGTGTGGGACACACTTTCTTATTTACCCTGGGTGTCTGATGTAGGGGCATCCTTAGTTCATAAAGATTTTGGCAGTCTTGGTAACTGTCTGGTGGAGTTTGGTTAATTGGTTGGTGATCTTGATAGAAGATTGGAGTTTCTCGGTCTTTGGTGATAGTTCTCAGTCAGAGTCTGTTTGGCTTCACTGATGGAGCTCAGTGGTCATGGTAAAGGTTCTCATTTGGAAGTACCGACAGAGCTTGGTGGATGATGGTCACTTGGTGATGTGGTGTTTCTAGTGCTCATTGCTTGGTTACTGATGGGGTCTCGGTGTTTATTACTAGCGCTCAGTGTTCTTGTTGACCGACTTGTGTGTTTGGATGAATTGGCTTGGCCGACTAGTGCATTTAATTTGGATCGTGCTCCTTGAGGTATGGATTGACCATTGGACATGTGGGGACCTAGATATGGCATGTTGCATTCTCCTATGTGGGTCTGGATGCTAACATGATGAATTAATTATTGGAAGGCTATGTGAGAGCCGAATGATGTTTCATTTAATAGTTGTTTATCTTTGGAAGCCGGCTGGGTTTTAGGATTTATTTGTTTGTAAAGATGATTTGTGGTTGAAGATTAGTATTTAAGAGGGTGTTTGGGTAGTTGTTTAGGGGCAGATTAGAGAGATCGGGAGAGACATAGTAGATTTGGAAGGTAGAAGGAAGTAGAAGAAGTGTAGCAAAGTTAGTAGCTTGCGAGCTTAGGAACAAGAAGATTTCTTGGTGGCTTGCGAGCACAAGTTTAGATCTTTCTTGGAGTACCTACCAGTGTCCTGTTGTGTTACAAACTTGGGCTAGATGAGAGGTGTGTTGGATCCTATGTGATCTTGTTGAACTATTGTAATCTTTGATATATTTGGCCGTAATTGAGAAGGCCTTACAGCTCGACATGTTGCTTGTAAGCTTGGTTACTGATGAATAAATAATATTTTGATTCTATATTGTGTTGTATTGTGTTATTCCAAATTATTGGTGTTTGGCTGTAAGTTTGGATAGTCCTTAATTGGATCCTCCTTGCTTGACTGCATCAAGATCCAAAGGACAAAATCCAAGACCAAAATGATAACTCTAAAAGACATCCTTTTCCAAGGAGATAGATTGATTTGATTGATGGGGGGAAGATTTGGTTTGAACATGAGGGAGGATACATAGACACAAACTTGGGTTGATTGGTGGAAGATTAGGTCAGACAGGAGGAAGGATACATCCTCAAGGACCCGCTGATTGATGGGGAGAATGTGTGTTGTTTACTGACAAATAATGGATCAAGGATAATTGTTGTGATCAAGAATAGTTGACAAAAAAGATTGCTAAAGTACAAGGCTGGGTGGGATAAGATATCTGATCAAATGCTAATGTAGGACTGACAAGGATATGTACAACAAAATGTGATGATATGTACAACAGACGGGGAGATATTTACAATGGATATGTACAAAAGCTCAAGATTGGGGACAAGAGATCTCGCTATACAGGATAGTTACAAGATAGGTACAAGATTGGATTGTGCTATAAAAAATATATGTAGGAAGCTCAAGATTAAAGATAGGACCTTATGGCTATAGTGGATAGGCTTGAGGATAAACACCGTGGGATTGATGGGTTGGTGGTGGGGATGGGGATTGGAAAGAGGACTGGGTTTTGGGATGGGGGGATGGGAGTTTGATAGATAATGACAGTCCACTTTGTATGGCACCTATTTCTAGGTCTTCAGCAAGATACATTTCCAAGACGCTTGAATTGCCAAGTTTTCACCATTGGATGATTTTTTTCTTTGCTTTTTTTCTTTTTTGATTTTTTTGTATTTTTCAATTTTTCCATTTTTTATGGATTTTCTGAATATGTAGGATCTGGTTTAGGCATAGAACCTCTTTAGATGTATGATGTTGATAGGATCATTCAAGGGCTCACCTTCTAGTGTAGATAGATGATAGGCTCCAGAGCCAAATCATACTATGACAACATAAGGACCCAACCAAGTAGGTCTGAACATGCCTTTCTTCTCTCGATGTGCTTGTACTTTTTGATTTTCCTTTAGGACCATGTCACCGACCTGGAACTATCTAGGATGGACCTTCTTGTTATAACTCTTTTTTATTTGATTCTGGTATGTAACCAGGTGATCATATGCTTGTTGTCTCTTTTCATTTAACAGGTCCAACTATGTGAGGCGTGCCACACGATAGTCTTCATCTATGGTATAGTTCTTCATGGAGACACGCAATGATGGTAGCTCCACCTTGATGGATAGAATGACTTCGGCACCATATACAAGGGAATATGGGGAGGTGCCTATGGGAGTGAAATAAGAAGTACGACAGGTCTATAGAGCCAGATTTATTTGGAGGTGCCAGTCACGGCTAGAATCATTGACAACCTTCTTGAGGATTTTAAGGATGGTTTTGTTGGTTGCCTCAGCTTGGTCATTTCCTTGGGGGAAGTATAAACTAGAGAAGAGATGGTGGAAGTGGAGTCTGGCACATAGATCATCCACATGATGGTTTTCAAAAGGTGTGCCATGATCTATGAAGATGGTAGATGGTATGCTTAAGCGGCAAATGATATGGTATAAGATGAACTTGGATATTTGGATGCCAGTAGTGAGGGTGAGCGGAATTGCTTCAACCCACTTTGCGAAGTACTCTGTGGTAGTTATGATGTACTTATGTCCATCTAAGGAAAGGGGAGAGATTAACCCAATGAGGTCAAATCCCCAACATGAAAATAGCCATGGTGGTGCAATGGGCTGCAAGTCTTGTGCTGGAGCATGAATCAGATTAGCATGCTACTGACATGGGAGAAATTTCCTAACAAATTCACAAGCATCATGTTCCATTGTAGGCCAATAATACCCAACTTGAAGCAACTACTTTGCTAAAACTATGCCACTCGTATGGGCACCACAAAGTCTAGTGTGGACCTCTTGTAAAGCTAGGATGACCTCGTTTGAATCTAAACACTTAGAGAGGATGTTATGATATCCTCGACGATAAAGGGTGTTGGCTACAAGAATGTAGTGGGAAGCTTTGTAAATTAAGTTTTGGCATTGGTTGCTGGTGAGATGGGGAGATATGATACCATTTTTTAGATATGCATGGTTGTCATGGTACCATGGGGACTAGGGACCAACCAAGACACACACCATTTCTGCATCGGTGTTCTCATAAGCAAGCATGTGTAGGTACTTGACTAAGAATTCATATTGTGTTGAGTCATGAGGGATTTCCAATAAGGATTTGATGGTTGCCATTATGTCGACCTCTTTGTTCTGAAGCCTTGTTATTTGCATGAACTATAGATTCAGGAAATGCTCTTTTAGTTTGTCCACCAATTCCTTGTAGGGTAACAACTTGTCCTTTATTTGAAATTCATCTAGGACTTGTTTGATAATCAGCTGTGAATCTCCAAACACTTGCAGTTCTATTATGTTCCACTGGATGGTTGTTTTAAGGCCCGAGATGAGTGCCTCATATTCTGCAATGTTATTAGTACATGGGAATCCCAATATAAATGATTTTGGAATATAGTCACCTTGAGGTGTGATGAATAGGATTCCTGCCCCTAATCCATGTGATGTATAGGAGCCATCAAAATATAGCTTCCATATTGGTTGTTCTTCGATCATACAAAGAAGCTCATTAGGGAATTCCATGATTAGTGGATATGCATCCACCAGTGGTGCTTCTTCTAGCTGATCGACAATTACTTGCCCTTTGATTTCTTTCTGATCTATGTATTGGATGTCAAACTTGTTGAGTAGAATGACCCATTTTTTCATACGGCCTGTGAGAGTTGTTCTTGATAACAGATACTTGAGTAGGTCCACCTTTGAGATGAGCTTGATTGTGTGGCTAAGCATGTAATGTCTAAGATTTTGAGTGGCAACGACCACTGCAAGGCATGCTTTTTCCATCAAGGAATAATTGAGCTCATAGTTGATAAGTGTTCAACTGATAGAGTAAATGACTCTCTCTTTTTTGTTGTCGTTATGTTGCACTAAGAGTGCCCCTAATGTTGTAGTGGTCGGCAAGATGTAGAGTATGAGAGGGCATTCTGAAACTAGTGGTACAAGGATGGGAGAGTTAGCTAGATATTCCTTTAGCTTTTCAAAGCTTCTCTGACAGATAGGATCCCATTTGAAGCTTGTATCTTTGCGGAGCAGATGCGTGAAAGGTTGGCACTTGTCTGCCAGCTCTAAGATAAATCGACGCACTGATTGAAGATTTCCTTGTAGGCTTTAGATCTTCTTGAGTGTTCTAGGAGGAGGCATTTCCGTAATGGCTTCAACCTTTTTGGGATCAATCTCTACACTGCTTCATGATATGATAAAGCCTAGAAGCTTTCTAGATGTTACACCAAAGACACATTTCTTTGGATTCAGCTTCAAGCCATAATAATGTAGACAATCAAACACACTTTTAAGGATGTCTAGGTGTTCACCTTGTGTTTTAGATTTTGCAAGAATGTCGTCCACATAGTCCTCCAATATTTTATGTATCATATCATGGAATATGGTTGTCGTTGCTCTCTAATATGTGGCTCCTGCGTTCTTCAGCCCAAATGGCATCATGTTGTAGCAGAAGGTACCCCATGGTGTGGTGAATGTTGTTTTGTGTTGATCTTCTTCTGCTATCTTGATCTAATTTTATCCCCAGAAGCCATCCATGAGTGACAACATCTCATGGCCCACTATAAGATCTACGATCATGTCTATGTTTGATAGAAAGAAATCATCTTTGGGACATGCTTTGTTTAAGTCCCTAAAGTCTATGCAGATTCTTATTTCTCCTGAAGGTTTGGTGACAGACACCATGTTGGAGATCCACTTTGAATATTCTATAGCTTTGATGATTTTGTCATCCAAGACCTTTTCCATTACTATTTTTACCAATGGGGCTACTTTAGGATGCATTTTGCATAGCTTCTACTTTACTAGCTTGACACTGGGGTCCACAGCAAGATTGTGCACAAAAAGATTTGGAAAAAGCCCTAGCATGTGTGCATATGACCATGCATAATTGGTGGTGGCTTCTTGGAGAAGTGTAGTGAGAGCCATTTCTTCACCCTTTGTTAGAGATGCTACAATGTAGGTGATTCTCAGGCATTCTTCTCTGCTCAAGTTGATTGATTTAGTTTCCTCAATGATGATAGGTGATTGCTCTGGTCTGTAATCTTGGATAGGAGGAAGAGGCAAGTCTCCATCTTCTAGCACCTCAAAAATGTTTTCACTAGAAGATACACTCTTTATTTTCCCTTTTTTAGAGTCAGAATGCACCCCAAAGGGGTTTTCACATAAGGAATCATTCTTTTCTTTTTCTATTTTAATTTTGTGGCTAGAGCTTGCTTCTTCTCTGAAATATCCTTTAGGGTTGAGCTTGCAAACATGGACTGATTCCTAATGTTGATCTATTTGTTGGCCTAATGTTCCCATGAACCTTAGGAGTGCTTTTGTGCTTTGGAACTCATCGATATGTGTGACGCTTGGTTGGTCCCAGTCTATGAGTTTGGGATGGATGAGGGGACGTTATATGACATTAATGGTGAGTTAGTGGAGGACAAAATTTCCTAGGAGGGTATCATCGTCAAAGATGTCATCATAGCATTTCTTTTCTTTCTCTTTAGGGATATCTTTAATCTCTACGTGGTTATCATGGCTATATAAGAAGGGAACATTGGTCAAGTTAGTGCCCCCAGTCATGGTATTGGGTTCTTGTGTGGGTAGGCGAGGGGTATTAAAGCCAAGACCTTGATGCTTTGGATTCTTTAAGTCTTTGATTGGATCTTTGCTTCCGCCTTCTTGTGGTCCTAGACCACAGCCTTGGTATTTCCATTGTTATGTGGCGTAGTTGTGTGATGTTGGATATTTCTCTTTGAAGTAGCCAAGGAGTTCAATGTCAGGTGGTGGGGGATCTTTGTATAACCACTTATTGATGTCAAGGTCCATTTCAAGGCTGTCTATATTTCCATGGGATAAAAAAGTCATAGGTCCCATCTACTTGATTTCATGCTTGGCCTCAATAGGCCTGCTTTGGTGGCTTGGGCGCCCTTGTGTATATGGATCAAGAGGTAGGGCCCCTATTGCAAATGCATCAGTCAAGCTGTATTCACCACAACCTTGGTTGTTGATCTTGATGGAGGAGAGAGTGGAGGCGAGGATAGTCTCTGGATCGCTATGGGATCAAGAAGAGCTGGCAACAAAAGTGCCAATTTTAGTTCCAGGATAATGAGTGGAATGAGGGAATGAGGATTCCAATGTACCGTAGTATGCGAAGGGTTGGGGGTTAGCGTGGATAGTGATCTCAGTGCCTTGATGCAAAAATTTGATGCACTGATGGTAAGTAGATGGTATAGCCTTGATGGAATGGATCCACAGTCAGTCGAGGAGGATGTTAAATGGTAGGTCAAGATCAATAACATGGCAGATGGTGTCTTGAGTTGCAGGGCCTAGCTTGATAGGCAAAAGAATGGTACCTTCAGAGGTGCACTCCAATTTATCATATGCCTTGATGGTGATGACTTCATGTGATATGTTAGCCTTTGTGAACCCTATCTACTGAATGAATTTCAAAGTACACAAGTTTAGGGCTGAGCCATTATCTATCATGACCCTTTTTATGGAAAATTCTCTGACCATGACAACGATGCGGAGAGGGAGATTATGGTCAGGCACAACAATTGGTATATCAGATGGCTTGAAGGAAAGATCACAGGGTGTTGATAAATGTCCCACAAGGTTCTTGAATTGGATGGTGTTTATGCCTATGGGGACATGTCCCTCATGGAGGGCTCAGTTGAGGATTTCTTGATGGATGGGTGAAGTGCGGAGAAGGTCAAGGATGTATATTTGGGTAGGTGTATTCCCAAAGTGTTCTATAAGGTTGTATTGTACATTATGTGATCACCTTGGATTTGCACCAATGACAGATATCTAGCCTCTACAGGTAGTAACAACACACTGACTATCTGCTCCTTTGACATGGATGACATTGACTATGGGCTCAACTTGGGTTATACATCCAATAAATTTGTCATAGTTTATATGAGCAGTAGTGTAGTCTTTTTGGTCAGCATGGTCTTCTTTTTTTCCTTTGCCTTGATTCTGGGGTGGAGGATTGGCATTTTCTTGGTTCTTCCTAGCATTGTGTTGAGGGAGCACATTCTGATATATTTGCAAACTGGCATTAGGCGAGGCTTGGGTTCGTGTGTCCACTTGGATCTCTTTCCTATTAATGAGATCTTGGATGTAATGCTTTAGCTTTATGCACCTTAGGGTAGTGTGTCCTTTGACACGATGATAATCATAGTACTTGTGATCTTTGTACCAATTAGGTTTGGGAGTGGCATCATCAAATTTTTGAGTTGGTGGGTACATGATTAGATTTTCCTTGGCCATGCGATGAAAGATTACATCCAGAGGTTCACCAAGAGGTGTGAAGGTTCTCTTTTGGTGGGTCTGGGTTCGAGGCCTATTTTGATTGGGAGTTGTTGATATTGCATTGGCCTAATTGGTTGGATTTCCTTGGTTTGCTTGATGTGCTTGTTGCTGATAATGCTGCATGGATTGTTGATGGATCTGAGATTGCTACTGATATGGTTGTGGGGGTTGTTGATGGTATGCAGGAGTTGGTGTAGGACTGACCACAAAAATTTGGACATTCTTGGTATCGGTGGCTCCATCAGTGACAACATTTTTGTTTCGATTCCAATAATGCAGTTTGTCATTACTAGGCTTGTTGTGGGAATCATCCTTGTAGTGTCGGATTGTGCCTTTGTCTAGGAGGCCTCTTTCAAAAATCTATCCCCTTGCATTTGATATCTTGGTAAGTTTGGATGTAGTTCATACTCATGAAGTGGGATACTTTGGAATGTAGGTTATCGATAAAGATCTTGGTTAGATGCTTCTCAGGTGGTTGGTATGATAACCTGGTAGTGAGGTTCTACCATTGTTGCAAATAGTCAGCTAGGCTGTCCTCCTTTCTGCTTTGAGTTGCAAAGGTCCAACAAAGACAACTCATTCTCGACATTATGGGCATACTATGCAACAAACTTTTCAGAGAGCTTAGAAAAGGTTGAGATTGTCCCATAAGGTATTTTGTAAAACCACTCAATAGCAGTTCCTCCCAAGATTTTGGGGAATAGGAACATCGGTAATTATCACTGTATACCACTTCTTGAAATGCCATATATAACTCTTTGACATGGCTTACTGGATCTCTATTTCCTTGATATTTATCAAATTTGGGTGTTTCAAAATGCTTAGCAAAAGGGATAGCTATGATTGATCAATCAAAAGGATAGGGAAATACCTCCTCAAATTTAAAGGTCTTGCTCTATGTTCCAACTTTTAGCTCTTTAAGAGAATTCTTTATCTCTTCCCACTAGGCGTTGATTGGTGTTGGGGTGGGTACTCCCATTGGGAAAGGATCTAATGGTGCTAGTGGATAAGGGTGATTTGGTGGAGGGTATTGTGGAGTGGGATATGGGGATTGCCCAACAAGGTAAGCAGATTGAAATGGATCTTGGGGTGATGGTTGCTAGGGAGGATATTGCTGCTGATGTGCAGGAGCATGTTAATGTGGAGGATATGGAATGGTTTTTTGTTGCTGGGGGATGATGGGATGTTTCTGTTGTGATGGGTATGATGATGCTTGTTGTTGTTGTGGAAGAATATGATGTTGTTACTGCTGTACTGGGAAGTATTGTTGCAGTGGAGAAGGCTAGTGGAATGGTGCAGCTTGCTGATAGAATGGTCCTTGGTGTACTTGGCTTTACACTTGGTTGATGTAGGTGGGATGCATTCTTGCATTGCTTAGAGGTGTAATGGATGTTGGAAAAATAGAATTAGGTGGTGGTTGAGCAAGGTGGCTTGCGAGATGAGATGAACTCTGCTATTGGGGTGGTGGAAACTTTTGAGATGTAATTGGTGGTGCAGATAGATAGTTAGTGTATGAAGGGAAGGATGAAGCTGGTGGAGGTTGTGATGTTTGTTGTTGTGCTACTTGAGGGAATGTAGCTTGTTGGTTTGTAGGTGTGGATATGGGAGATTGGGTTGGTATTCCCAAGGCTTGCATTTCTGCTTGAGCAAGGTCCCAATGAGAACCGATTTGTGGTGGAGGTTGTGATGTGGAGAATGTGGAGAATGCAGATGTGGGGATTTTGGATGTAGATGGTGGATTCTAAGATCCCATAGAGGGCATCCCTATTGTGAAGGCAGATTGTTGGGTCTATGCATTGGAAATGAAAGGTGGAAGTGGAACATATGCTTAGAAAAATCCCGGTTGAGAAGTGGAAGAAGATGCTTGTGTTCCCCTTAGAAAAGGTGATGCTGATGTGGAATTTTTTTGATTAGGAAAGGGGAACGATTATGTTATCCCTAGAAATGATGATGATGATGTAGAGGCTTTTTGGGAAAAAGAAGGAAATGATTGTGTTTCCCCCAAAAATGATGATGTTGCTTGGCCCATGGAAGGTGGAGGAATTTCCTATGTGGCTACTTGTGTGGGAGGTGTAGGTTGGTTTTGTGGGAAGCCTTGAGTGTGAGTGATGGCTTGGGATGCTATAGAATATGATGGTGTTCCCATGATGGAAAATGGAATGGATTATGTTACTACTTATGTTGTAGGACTTGTGAAGCTGCTTTGCAAGAAATGGGGAATGGATGAGGTTTCTTGAGACATTTGTAAGTTAGGATCAGGGATTTTTTGGATGATGGGAGTATAGGCTTCTGCTGGGATTTGGATGGTGTTTATAGGGATGCAAGGTTGGAGATATGGTGGAATGGGAGTACCTTCTTGGGAAAATTAGCCAATATGTTTTGTCAATTCTGATCAATAAGTGCACTTACTATTTGTGCATGCCCTGGATGGCTCATGAATGTTTCCATGGAAAATAGAGTGGGGGGTCCATTGGGATCGTCTCATATATTATCAACACTTGGGATCTGGGGATTGTTGGTTATCATCACACTAGTGGGATTATTAGGATTGGATGAACTAGTATCCTGATTGGAATCCATGTTCCTTCTCCTCTTGGATCTTGTCTCGACAGGCATGTAATGCATATTTAAGGATGGAGATGTGGATGATGGGTGGATGCAAGATGTTTCTAAGAAATATAAACATGATAGATGAAAATCTAAAGAAATATAAGGATGGTGGTTTCCTAGGATATGATGCAAGGATTTGGATCAACTTTGAATGTTGAAGGATGGTGAAGGATTAGTGGGAATGTTGAAGGATGGTGGGATGCTTTAATTTTGATTAAGGATGATGGAGGATTGGGTGGAAGATGATGAAATTCTTGAAGATGATGGAGGATTTGTGGAGGATGGTGAAGGATTTACTAAGTGTCAACAAATGAGTTGCTACTTCCTGATGTAGGATCAATGTTAGGATTGTCAACCTAAGATAGACTAATGATCTTTGGAAGACTAGATTCTTATCAATGCATGTCAATCTCTTGCTCGAGATGATGAGGCTAACAATAACAAGTAAGGATTCCTTGGACAATGCTTAGTCACAGGGTGGAGATTTCTGGTTTGGGATAATGATTTGAAGCAACTCAAAGGATAGGACAAAAAGTGGATGGATTTAGATCACTAGATTTGGTTCAAGGATGGTGTGTTTCTGACTTGGATGATGGATGCTAGATTTCAATCAAGGATGATGGATGATGAAAAGGATGATGGATCAAGGATTTGGGATTCTGATTGTGGATTGCTGGTGGAAGGATGATGAAGGATGATTGAATGATGCTATTTCTAAGAGGATGACCTAGATGTAGCTGAAAAGAGATGACTTATGATGCAACTAGGAAGATGATAAAAATGCACCTAAGGATGGATGGTGATGCAATGATGAATCTAAGGATGATCTAGGATGCAAAGGATGCCAAGATAGGATTGTGGGATTCTGAAGGAATGGTGGATATACGATGGGCCACACTAGTCTTCTCTCTCTAGGTTGACATAGCAATGATTAACTTGGAATCAATAAGAAAATTGCTTCACTCTTGCATTATATTCCACGTTGTCAAGTTTTTGCTAGTACTTCTCTTCTGCTTGGGTTTCTTTTAGGGAAGCTTAGTGATCTTTGAGGTTCCTCTCTACAACTATCTTCTCTTGATAAACTTGGGAATTGGGAAGCTTAGCTTTCTTGTGTTTGGTCAAATCGGACATAGCTTGAGAAGATTTGGTAATTGGATTTGGAGCAAAGCTTCGGGTGTCTAATTTTGAAGGATCTCTTTTCAAGGATGTCTGAATGACTTTGGCTAGGTTTTGGATCATTTTGATGTCTCCGATGGCAAATGAAAAAATCAAAAAAGATTTTCTGAAAAGCAATCCCAATAAAGGACAAGGGAACTTTGTGGGATACAAGCAATATGACTGACCTCTAATTCTGATATTCTTTCAAAAAGAGTGTATGTTCTGATAGATGTTTTCACTGAGTTTGTAACTTTGAGAACATTTCAAAAAAAACTACCTAAGGGAAGGCTAGTATCAGAATATTTGCCCACAACTTGATACCCCCAAAAGGGATACATATGGTGATCTAGGAAACCACAGGGGTCGGTCCTTGCATAAAGATTTTGATACCTTTAGGAATAGATCAGGTAGCTTCTGATTAACAAGTATCTGATTTGGTATATGGAGTCCTCCCAATTAGTTTGTACATGTGTGACTCACTTAAGAGCCTAGTTGACCATGCCGAAATAGTAGGGATATTCACCTACCTTGAGCTACCATCAAAACACATCACCTGAGCTTGAGGGGATGAAGTGAGAGTTTTCTCAATGCTTTATTTCTATACAGGCTGGGAAAGTACTGGTTTGAAGTCGTTCTCCAAAGAGGAAGTGATTTTCTCTTTGGACAGGGTTTGCTAGAAGTAAGAAAAATGAACTTGTCCAAGTTCAAGTGTCTTACGTCACTTAGATTAAGAATATGCTGAAATGGGAAACTCCTAAATGCACACCATGAAGATTCTTTCCAAATTGATTAAGTGATTGAATTTAAAACTTGCAAGAACAAATGATTAAGGTTTTTATTTGTTCTTTTCTCTTTGAAAACAAGAAACTTTAAAGAGATTTATGCAAATTGGGCATTCAAGATTGAGTTTGTGCTTCACTTAGGAACCTGATTTGAACTCTGAAATGGAAATAACTTTCTTTGTTTTCACTTTAAGTCATTCAAGATTTGTGTGTTTTATTTTAGGATCAAAATAAAATGACTCTTTGGACTATGGTTCAATTTTTAGATTCACTCAAGATTTGGTGTTCTAGATTTCAATTTTAGACCCAAAGAGAAGTTCCTAGATTGATTTTATGCATGAAAACTTAGGAAAACATTCAAGATTTTGCAACAAAACAATTTTTTTTACCAATATCAAAGCTTCAGGACTGAATTAGGAAATTTTATGAACCTTTAAGATTTCTTAGGAATTGAATAGGAAAGAGATGCAAATTTGTTCGTAGACTGCATAAAACTTGAAATTGCTTTGAGACTTTGTAAATGAGATTCTCTTTAGTTTAGAACAATGTTTAAAGATTGATTTAGGATTTATTTTTGAACAAAATTGGAATGAAATGCAGCTTTGAAGTTCTTTTTATGCTTCCAAAACTTGAAATGTTCCTAACTTGCATGAATGAACTCAAAAAACCCTAGATTTGTATGAATGATGTTCTTTTTATACAAATGAAGGACATTAGGGATGATTTTTATTTCTTTAGGACTAATTAGGAATGACTTGAGTTGATTAGGATTGATTAGGAAAATATTAGGAACAAGATTTGTAGATTTTCCTTTAAGAAATTCAAGAGTACATTAATGTTCGTTGTAAACCAACCAAATAAAAATTTGAAGTTACTAATTAGCCAAGCAAGTTGATGAGACTTAAGGCCTTAAGGTTATTTATTTTTAACATGATTTTGAGGAGCACCTGCAAAAGATGGGGTCAAAAACTAAAAAATTGCAGCTAGGAGGCACCAAGAGGCCCTAAAGACACCTAAAAATCAACTCGCACTTTGATCATGGCCTTAAAAAACCCCCTATTTCCCATATGAGTAAACAAGGCAGGGTATTTTTTTTTCTTTACTCGTACGAGTATTGGGTAGTGCCAGTATGAGTTAGTATGACTCCTGGTATGAGCAAACAAGGCCTCAGGACAAAAAATAGGCTTAAATTGCATAGAAAGTCCCCATACGAATATTGGGTGATCCCAATATGAGTCTGGATGTTTTATAATATGAGAATGTACTCTAGTGAGTTTACTCATGCAATAATCCTCCAAGAACAAGATGATTTTATTGAGAAAGTGAGTTTTTTGCTTGGAAAACCCTAAAAAATGCAGTTTAGGAGGCTTGTGGGGTCCCACCGGGCGTGCCAAAATATGTGCAGAGTGAACCTAACTTGTTCAAAATAGGCATAGACATTCAAAAATTAGTTAATCAAATTCTAACAGCATATTCCTAAACATATAGAAAAATCTATTCGCAAGGACATTTAGATAGAACCAAAACGGGAGCACCCTATCACCGTTTGATTTGTTCTTGATTTAGGGATGTGGGTGCGCTCTCAAAACACTTGGAGCATATCCCTAATGAAGATTAGGGAGGATAGGATGGATTAGGGACCATAATAACCTCATAGTGGCACAATATCAGGTATAGTTCACCTGATTTTCCCTTAAGGCCTTTAGGATCCTAATGAAGATGAAATTCAAACTGATGCAAAAATGATTAATCTAGAGTTGATTTTAGTCCAAATGAAACATGATATGATGAAATTCAAAGCATAAACATGAAATAAACTAATTTAATCCATTATGCTATGCTAATGTGAGTTAGAAAGCATGAAAATGAAGTAAACTAACAAATATGCTAAAGCTTAAGATGATTTAGAATTAAACTAGCATTATAACACTACTATGAAATGATTATGTGAATTGGTTCTAAATTTCTCTTGGAAGTGAGGGTATTTATATGATTTGAGAAAGGGCTTGGGTTAGGAAGTGGAGTTAGGGTCAGAGGTAAGGTTTGGGGTAGAGTTTGAGGTATGGTTAGGGGTAAGGTTAGATAGACCTTGGTTAAGGTTGCTCACACATGTGTGAGCAACACTAGGGAAGTGTGCAAGGGGAACAAGGATGAAGGAGGAGACATGAGTCTCTTTATGAGGTTGCAAGATGCCTTAAAGAGTTTGCAAGAGGCTATTAATGAGTCTATAAGGCTCATTAATGAAGGGGTTTGACCAAAATTCAAAGAAGACTGGTTTAGGATAAGAAATGTAGGAATCACTTCCTAAGTAGATTTAGGAAGGGTTTAGGAAAGTTTAGGTTAGTTTAGGAAAGTCTAGAAGATTCTAGGGTTTTGAGGGATTAAATAAATATTTTATTTATTTAGGGAATGTGACATCATTTATCAAATAATGATTCAATAAATGGGGGAAAATTACTTAATTTTGATTTAAGTAGTTTGGGGAGGGATTCTTTAATTAAATTTGTTGAATTAAAATAGGAGGAATTAATGGCATAAAAATAAATAAATTAATTAATTAATGATGATGTCATTAGGGGTTTTTGGAAAATAAAAACTCTTTTATTTATCAATGAATTTTTAGGTGTCTAAAGATATTATGATGTTATCAACAAATATAATATAAAATTGGTATAAACTAAGGTTTAGTAGAGTGACAAATGATATATTTAGCTTAATATTGGATCTATACACCAAATATTGAAGTTAATAGGAACCAACATCAAGAGTGATGTTAGGATACATTTGGGTAATGTTGTAGGGAAAACGTCCCATGTATTAGTACATTTTCTTATGATCTTAGATCCCATATGAGTGTGTTGGATGGTACTACATTGCATGATCTTGTTGCTAGATGAAATTATGGTAACAATAAAAATAAATCAATACAATAATAATTGAATGTGAAGTTTGGATAAACAGTTACATTATACAATGTTTTACTTTTAAATTTTAGAAGTACTTAAAAAAAAGCTAAAACATATCCTTGACATGTATTATCATTAGATATCTGCATTGCATGAGAATTAAAGATTTAAAATTTATCCACTAACCTAAATACGATATCAACATGGGGACTATGAACCTCGGTTGGGTGACTTCTGTATGCACCCAAAAATGGTCGCCTAGACTTTGGGCCCCATTTATTTGATTTATCAACCCTAAATCATTTTTATCGATAATCAATATTTTCAACATTATCAATTTCTTGATCAAGTCTTAATTTCGATCATATATTGGATTTTTATCCTTGGGCTAACCATTTATCCTAAGTTTTTATTTAATTAAAAGGAATATTTCCTCCCCTTTTGATTAAATAAAAAGCCCCACTTTTCCTCTTATCCTAAGTTGCACAAATAAAACATTATTCTTATTTCACAAAAAAGAAAAAAGTATTTTTTGTCTCACATGAGGCTCAAAAGTCAACACTTCACTCTCATTGGAGGATACTTGTGCACATGGATTGCTCCTTTTTCAACCTCCACTGCCGATTAAGACTTTTGCCTCTTAATCTCAATAGTCTGTTCCTTTGCATTTCTTATAAAAGGAAAGCTCTCTCCTCCATTTTCATATCATGTTTTGAATACTAATCTTATGCTGCAGGAATTCTTGGAGACTTTTTGGAGCTTTTGGAAACCTTATTGTTCTTAGTCTTTCATTCTTGCATTTTAGCTTTCATGGCATCTAGTTTAGTTTCCTTTGATGCAATAGATTTAACTCACATAGCTTAATAGGAGGGATTTGTAACACTTGTTCTTTCCATTTCATAGCTTAGTTGCATTGCATTTTCATTTCCATAGACTAGTTTGCATTGCATTTTCATAGTTATTCTTGAGGATATTGGCACTCTTGCCCTTGTCCTCATTCGAATCTCTCATTGTGTGGTTGACTAGCAAGGTCATAAGCTTGTAGCTCTAGCTGAGAGAAAACACATCATAGTCCCTTGCAACTCCATGCATAGAGAGCACCTTGCATGTAATGGTTCATAGAAGTGCACCTTTTTAGTGTGTACATTTTTGGCGCCCAATGTGGGGCAAGACAGCTCTGTTTTGTCCTTTTTTTCTTGCATTTCTACTGCATTTTAGTGTGTACAACTTCCAGGGGGAAGTTCATGCCTAGGGGGGGAGGATGGAGACCTCACCCCAAGCCCAACATAGCTTTTTGATCGATCATTAGGATAGACCTAGTATAGCCCTAATGTTTTGGATGGTTTAAGAGATTTTACCCTCTCAATAGGGAGATTGTTTCCATTAGATGATGTACATTATAGTTTATGACATTTTCCATACTCATGATGATTGATTTAGATAATTAATGTGATGTTGCAACTTGGGTATTTATGCTAATATGAGTTATTAGGAAAAATTCCAATTGTGATTTAAATTATAATGAGTTGTGAATTTCATTAAATGTTAGGTGATGAATTATTTATGACTATTTTATGATACCAATAATGATTTTGCATTTATGGTTATTTTGATTTAATGAATGTTGTGAGGGTGCGATGGTTTAGGAAATGGAGAGTTGATTCAAGAATGATACAATGAGATTTCTACTATGATTTGAAAGTTAATTACTTAAATAGAGTTTATGAGTGCATATGGTTCCATGAGTGAAAAAGTTAAATTATTATGCAATGTGAATTCCAATTTTTTATGTGATGTTGTAAATAATTTGTAAAATTTGAATTGAGTTTATTTCATATATGATTGTGAATTATATATTTCTTGGACTACTGATGTTGGATTTAGTGTGTAGGGTATAAGACCATCGTATTAAATCAGGGAACCAAATCTAGGGCAATGCAAATTCAGTGCAAGCCAAGGTTGCATCTAATAAGGGACAAAAACCTCATTGTCTTGTGATTTATTTGTGAATGTGATGAGCTTGTATGTTTTCTATTCTATTTGTGAACTTGTAATTTAAATCATGTGTGTGTGCTCAAGTGGAAATGCCATGTATCTTGTGAAGTGTAAATGGTGTGTGTGTCACTTGACACTTGTATTGTGTACATGTGGCCATGACATGTTCCACTTGGGGATTGGGTTCCCACAAACCTAGGTAAGTACCTTTTACGATCCCCAAGTGAATCCATTGGTTAGGGAGCTTGAGGTAAGGTCTTGTCTTGGGATTTCGCAGTTAATCTTTAAGTGAACTTTTGGGGGGTAAGAAAGGTGCCTAGGGGAGTGTTTGGGTCATTTTTAGGAAGCCCACTTGGTATACCTATGGGTAAGGGTCATTTTCAACTCTAGGAAAACTCTTAGTTGACCAAAAGACCCTTCCAAACGTTGGATTTTTAAAATGGCCGAAAATCAGCTTTTGGAAGCATGGCCTTGGATAGACAACCTTTCCTTTTAAGTGCAAAGACTTGCTCACTTTTTGAGGTCACCTTTCTAGAACCCATTTTTGGTAAGTTTGTAAGAGGCTTAGGGAAGACCAGCCAATGAGATGGCTTACCTTATCCCTAGAGGTTGTGGGGAGATGTGTAGAGGCCTTTTTAGTAGAGACTCTCCATTGTGGAGAGTTTGAACACCCAATCTCTATCTTAGAGACTAAACTAGATTTGGAGAAGCTTGGAAAAAGAGGAAAGGCTTGGACAAAAGAAGCTCATCTTCAACACTTTTCCATAAGCTTGGACTTAGGTTGGTGGCTCTAATTTGCGGTTCTTGTTGATTACATGTTGTATGAGAAAATGTTGATGTTTTGTGTAGTTGAGTTCTTCATGTTTGTGTTGGAAACTGCAATTAAAACAATTGGTGTATTGTCATTGATGTCAAACCTTAATTGGTAAGACTGTTGCTACTTAGGAAAGTACTACTATATCTATTTTGAGTGTTGCTAAGGGGATAGGCAAGGTTGGTAACAATAGCACCTAGGGAAAGGTTGAGTTATCTTGATACTACAAAGTGTACTTGACTATGTTGTACAATGATGAGACAATGTATTATTTATCTTAGTAAGACTGAAGACTAAACTGGTAGGCTTGACTAAGCAAAGAATGGAGAAATCATGTTTAAGTCGAGTAATGTTAGTGTCAACTAAGTCAGTGTATGCTAAGCAAAATTCTAGTGTCGACCGAACAATAGTTAATTGTCGAGGAAGACTGTATAAGCCAAGGAAACATTTTTAGTAATGACCGAGCTTTCTACATGAAGACCGAATAGTTGATCACAGTATTGACCGAGCATCAACATTTTTATATTTGAAGAGAATTTAGTTTTGGAGCCGACATTGTTGAATTCTTGGATTATGTAAAACATGTTGACTTTATTTATTGATTGTTTGAAAGCATTAAATGCACTGTAAAACATTTTATTGTAAATCTTTAAGAGATTTGAGATGATGAAGCTAAAGAACATGAAGCGGTTAGATTCAATGAATCTGACCTAACCCTAAGATCTATGAATGAGATTGAGCGGCATAAGATGAGTTAACCTAATTGAGGAAAGTATAAAAGGAACCTGAGCATTAGATATGTGTGTGCATGGGTGAACAGAGAATACTAGAAGATCAGTAAAGTTTTATTGACTATCTAAGCAGAAAAGGCTGAAGGAGAATTGTGGTGGTTTCTTGAAGAAAAGTTCTAAGCAGATCAGAGATGGAGATGGAAAAGTTTCAAAGTAAATAAACCAGCATTAGTGTATGAAATCGGATTTGATATTTGCAAAGGTTGACTTTTAACTGAGCTCACTTCAGAAGAGTGAAAATAATAGTAGCATGTTACAAAGTGGTTTTTCCCACATTGGGTTTCCACTATAAATCCTGGTGTTAATACTTGTGTGAATGTTTTGGTTTGAACATTTCTGTGTTTTACAAGTTAAGTTACAGCTGGGTAGTGGACTACATTGTTATATGTTTCTATTATTGAATCAGTGATGACCGAGTTTATTTTGGTTAGTGGATCTGATTTAAGGAAAAGTTTTTAAGTTTGTTTTATACATCAGGACCTGAGAACAACTGATTCACCCCCCCTCTCTATTGTTCTAAATCATATTAAAAATTGGTATCAGATCTTTGTTGCTTATTATTAGTGTTTACAGAAATCAAGTTTAAAGGGGCTTGAAGCAAATGATCAGGATGTCTAAGAAGGAGGTACCAAAGCTAAATAAGGAAAACTTCCCTGCATGGAAAAGCTTGATGAAGCTGCATATGGCCGGTATTGGTGACTCTACAAAGTACTACATTGAGAATGGCTATGTCTCACCTGTCGCACCTTTGATTGCCGAAGAAATGAGAGCTAAGCAAGAACATAATCAGGCAATGCTAGAAATTGCATCTGCCCTAAGCTATCTAGAATTTGAGGACATTAAGGATTGCACAAATGCTAAGGAGATGTGGGACAATCTTTCAAGGATCTATGGTGGTGACTTAAATGTACTGAAAGAAAAGGCCGAGAGTCTTAGAGGTAAGTTTGCTGAAATGAGAATGCAAGAAGGTGAAAACATTGCACAATATTGTGGTAGAATAAAAGTTGTGAATGCTATTAGAGGAGCAAATGGGGTTATTGATGATGAAACTATAATTGGGAAAGTACTAAGAACCCTGCACCCTATATATGCTATTAAGATCTCAGCTATTCAGGAATCTAGATGCAACTCTACTAATGTGCTTACTTTGGAAAGTTTGGTTGGTAAGCTGACTGCTTTTAAACTCTCTAACTATGATAACTTCACTATTGGAAGCATTGGTAATGTTGAATCTACTTTCAAGTCACAACTAGTTCTGGACAAGCCAAAGAAAGAAAAAGAAAGATGGATCAGTAAAAGTGAAAGTGAAAGTGAAAGTCACAGTGACAGTGACACTTCTTATGAAGAACTGGAAGATCTAGAAGCTCTTATGGCTAGAAGACTGAGAAGAGGAAAAGGAAAGTATAAAGGTAAACTCCCTATTATATGTTTTGCATGTAATAAAGTTGGTCATATAGCTGCTAGATGTCCTGATAGGAAGGATAAAGATGATGAAAGAAAAAGAAAACACAGACACAAAAGATGACAGAAGCTATCGAAGGAACAAGGACTAAAAAGGAAAAGGTAAGAAATCTTGTTACATTGCTGAAGAAGAGATTGACACTGATAGTGATGATTTTGAAATTGAGGTAGTCTATGTTGCAATGAAAGATGAATATGATGAGGATGAGAAAATTGCATTAATATCCTATGTGAACAAGAATGATAAATGGATTATTGATAGTGGTTGTTCACATCACATGACTAGTGACAAAAATAAGTTTGAGACCTTACATCATTACAGAGGTAAAAGTGTAAAATTTGGTAATGATGCACCATGTCCTGTTACAGGAAAAGGTTTGATTAAACTGACTGATAAGATATCTTGTGAAAATGCATATTGGGTTGAAGGTCTTAATTATAATTTAAGTGTTGCTCAACTCAACAAAACTGGTTACCGAGTGGAATTTCATCACAAGCAAGCTAAAATATTTGATGCTACTAGAGAACTAATTGGAAGTGGAGATCAAACTAAAGGTAATTTGTTCTATCTTGACCTATCTGAAGAAACATGTTTAATTGCACAACTTGATGATATTTGGTTATGGCATAAAAGGCTATGTCATGTTAACTTTGACAATCTGGTAGAGATAAGTAAGAAGAAAAAGGTAAGAGGTCTACCTAGATTGAAGAAACCTGAGAATGTGATGTGCAAGGAATGTTAGTTAGGAAACATGACAAAGTCAAGTTTTAAGAGCAAATCCTTTACTTCTGAAAACATTTTAGATTTGGTTCATACTGACCTTTGTGGACCTATGGGTGTACAAAGTTACTGTGGTGCTAGACACTTTATCTTATTTGTTGATGATCATACTAGGATGATGCATGTAATGTTTCTAAAAGACAAATTTGAAGCTTTTCAATTCTTTAAGTGGTATTTGGCTAAGGTTGAGAAGGAGACGGGTAGGAACCTGAAATGTCTTAGATCTGACCGAGGTGGAGAATTTACATCAAATGAATTTTAATCTATTTTGCAATGATAGAGGAATTAAAAGACAAATGTTTGCACCTAGAACACCTCCATAGAATGGTATAGTAGAAAGGAGAAACATATCTATCTTGGATTGTGCAAGGACATTGTTGATTGAAAAGAATGTGGCACATAAATACTGGAAAGAAGCTATAAGCACTACTATCTACACTCTTAACCGGGTACAGATCAAGAAAGGTACAAATCTGACACCCTATGAATTATGGCATGGGCATGCACCGAGTGTTAAATACTTTATAATCTTTGGAAGTAAGTGCTATATATTAAAAGACACTAGGAATGGAAAGTTTGATGCTAAGAGTGATGAAGGCATATTCCTAGGATATTCCACAAAAAGTAAAGCTTATAAGTGTTTGAACTCTAACACTAACAAAATTGTGGAAAGTGTGAATGTGAAAATTGATGAGTATGCAGAAAGAAATGAAGCTGACAGCAAAAGAGAACCAAAAGATTATAAATCTTTTGTGTACATTGAGGAAGAAGAAGAGGCAAGTAATAGACTTGCACCTGATGTCGAGTCTCAGGTAAGCAATGTCAAGCGACAGACAGATGCTACTGAGCATCAGGAAAATAGTGCCGAAAGAGAACAAGAACATGCCGAGCTACAAGAAAATGCTGTCGAGTATCAGGAAGAGGTTATCGAGCATTCAAAAGCTGAATTTGACAATCTTGTTGGGGAACCTTATGAAATAGAGGAGAGAAGTGCTAAACCTATTTTGGAAAAATATGTAAGAAGACATCACAAGCCTGAACAAATAATTGGAGACAAAAATACTGGAATTCAGACCAGAAGTAAGACTAAGGATCCAACATGCCTACTGTGTGAATTTGAACCCAAGTCAACTAGAGAGGCATTAGAGAATGAAGACTGGATACAAGAAATGAATGAAGAGATTGACCAGATTGAGAAGAATGATACTTGGACTCTGGTGCTGAGACCTGAAAACAAAAATGTTATAGGAACAAAGTGGGTGTTTCAGAACAAGATGAATGAAAATGGTGAAATAACTAGGAACAAAGCTAGGCTGGTATGCAAAGGCTACACACAAGAAGAAGGAATAGATTATGGGGAGACATTTGCCCCTGTAGCTAGATTGGAAGGAGTAAAAACTCTGCTTGCATATGTTGCTTATAAAGATTTCAAGGTATATCAAATGGATGTCAAGTCTGCATTTTTAAATGGTATACTAGAAGAAGAAGTTTACATAGAACAGCTAGAAGGTTTTATTGATCGAAACATAAGACACATGGTGTGCAAATTGAACAAAGCACTGTATGGATTGAAACAAGCTCCCAGAGCATGGTATGAGAGGTTGCACAACTACTTGATATAGATTGGATTTTCAAGAACAAATGACATAAGCAATTTGTACATGAAAGATGAACAAGGTAAAGGTATCCTGTTGGCAAAAAATTTTGTGGATGACATTATTTTTGGTGGACAAGATGCATTGTGTAAAAGATTTTCAAATGAAATGCAAACTTAATTTGAAATGAGCATGTTTGGTGAGATCAAATTCTTTGTTGGTTTACAAGTATATCAGAGGAAGAATGAAATTTTCATTACACAGTCTAAGTATGTTAATGAAATACTGAAAACTTTTGGGATGGAAGATGCTAAACCAATAAGTACTCCTATGGTTACTGGACAAAATTTATCTAAGAATGATGATGCTGCAGAAGTGAATCAGACTTTGTACAGATCCATGATTGGAAAATTGCAGTATGTTGTACATAGTAGACCAGATATTGCACTAGATGTTGGGATTGTGGCAAGATTCTCTGCCAATCCTAAGGAAACACACATGATGGTTGTGAAAAGAATTATGAGATACTTGAAAGGAACTGCTGACTATGGTCTATATTATAAGAAGGATGACAAATTTGAACTAAGAGTTTATACAGATGCTGATTGGGTAGGAAATGTAGACGATAGAAAGAGTACTAGTGGTGGAGCTTTCTTTCTTGGACAGAGATTAGTCTCCTGGACAAGCAAGAAACAAAATTGCATTTTCCAATCTACTGTCGAGGCCGAGTATGTTGCTGCTGCAGTAAACTATTCAAATTTGGTATGGATAAAACAATTGTTGATAGGCATGAAAGAAGAAATCACTGAACCTGTTGTTATTTTTTGTGACAACACAAGTGCTATCAATATTTCTAAGAATCTAGTGGTGCACACTAAGACCAAGCACATAGTAATCAAGTATCACTACTTGAGAGAATTAGTACAAGATAAAGAAGTCCGAATGGAATATGTGAATACAAAAGAACAATTAGCAAACATATTCACTAAAGCTTTACCCAAAGAAGCTCATGAGTATTTGAGAAGTTAATTAGGGGTCCTTCCCCTAACTGAGGCTGCCTAGTCAAGCTAGGAGCACTGCATCAAATTTGCTACAACATAATATTTGACAAATTGATGCAGAAGATTGTCACACTTTAGGGCTGGCCTAGAGTTGTGAAAAAGGAGAAAAGACAAGAAATCAGTCATAAGCAAGATGACAGAGGGAAAAACACTGAGCTGCATAGATATTATCTACATCTGATGGATGTATGTTTTAGTTGCTGCTTTGGAATTTTTGTCAAAGCGGGAGATGAACTGATATGATAACACATGACACTGAAAAGTAAGGGTGATGAACTGAAATGAATGATCAAGATAGAGGGAGATCTGAATACTTCTGATGGTCACAGAAGTGAGGCTTATAGGATTCTGAATCAGAATGAAGCTAAGAATATTATAAATAATTCTCTGATGAACAGATAAGTTTTTTGGATTGGTTGGTAATCCATGTGTTATTCAGGTGATATCATATGGTGTTGCCATCAATGCCAAAGAGGGAGATTGTTGGAAACTGCAATTGAAACAATTGTTGTATTGCCATTGATGGCAAACCTTAATTGGTAAGACTGTTGCTACTTAGGAAAGTACTATATCTATTTTGAGTGTTGCTGAGGGGATAGGCAAGGTTGGTAACAATAGCACCTAGGGAAAGGTTGAGTTATCTTGATACTACAAAGTGTTCTTGACTATGTTGTACAATGATGAGACAATGTATTATTTATCTTAGTAAGATTGAAGAATAAATTGGTAGGCTTGACCGAGCAAAGAATGGAGAAATCATGTATAAGCTGAGTAATATTAGTGTCGACCGAGTCAGTGTATGCCGAGAAAAATTCTAGTGTTGACTGAACAATAGTTAATTACCGAGGAAGACTGTATAAGCTGAGGAAACATTTTTAGTAATGACTGAGCTTTCTACATGAAGATTGAGTAGTTGATCACAGTATTGACCGAGCATCAGCATTTTTATATTTCAAGAGAATTTAGTTTTGGAGCCGACATTGTTGAATTCTTGGATTATGTAAAACGTGTTGACTTTATTTATTGATTGCTTGAAAAAATTAAATGCACTGTAAAATGTTTTATTGTAAATCTTTAAGAGATTTGAGATGATGAAGCCGAAGAACATGAAGCGGGTAGATTCAATGAATCTGACCTAACCCTAAGATCTATGAATGAGATTGATCAGCATAAGATGAGTTAACCTAATTAAGGAAAGTATAAAGGGAACCTGAGCATTGGATATGTGTGTGCATGGGTGAACAGAGAATGTTGGAAGATCAGTAAAGTTTTATTGACTATCTAAGCAGAAAAGGCTGAAGGAGAATTGTGGTGGTTGCTTGAAGAAAAGTTCCGAGCAGATCAGAGATGGAGATGGCCAAGTTTCAAAGTCAATAAACCAGCATTAGTGTACAAAATCGGATTTGATATTTGCAAAGGTTGGCTTTTGACCAAGCTCATTTCAAAAGAGTGAAAATAATAGTAGCATGTTACAAAGTGGTTTTTCCCACATTGGGTTTCCACTATAAATCTTGGTGTTAATACTTGTGTGAATGTTTTGGTTTGAACATTTCTATGTTTTTCAAGTTAAGTTATAGCTGGGTAGTGGACTGCATTGTTATATGTTTCTATTATTGAATCAGTGATGATCGAGTTTGTTTTGGTTAGTGGATTTGATTTAAGGAAAAGTTTTTAAGTTTGTTTTATACATCAGGACTTGAGAACAACTGATTCACCCTCCCTCTCTGTTGTTCTAAATCATATTAACAGTTTGTTGTCATGTAAAAATTGATACTTCTTCTTTGTTGTGTTGTAAATTCTTCCTTTGTAATGTGCTGCAATTTTTACTTGTTTGGGAGTCTTAAGGTCCACTCACCTTTGGGAGGGAAGAGTAGCCTTGGGGGTGAAGGGTCTTTAGGACAGCCCATGGGTGTAGAGTCTCTCCTTAAGGAGGAGAGGGAAAAATCATGGATTATGGGATCCATGAAGCCATTCCTTTGGGAGTCATAAGGGTGTATTTGTTTTGTCTTGAATGCCTTGGGGGTTATAAGGGATGAAGTTGAGTATGGAGGTAGTTTTGCTTGTGTTGAGATGTTGCTATTTGATGCCCTGAGGAGGCTTTTTGTTCTTTTTTTTGGTTTGGCTATCTCCCCATTAGAGTACTTGGTCCACATTCACACCAATTTCAGGGTCTTTGTGTGACCCATTGTGAAAACTGTGGGTAGGGATTTTCTTGTTGTAAGTTATTTTCATTGTGTTTATTTTGTGAAGCTTGTGTGTAACCCACCTTGGTTTTTGTTCCCCAAGCTCGGGGGTGGCCTCTTAGAGGCCTAGGATGGGAGGTGAGCATCCCATGGTCTACTTGAAGTTTTTCATTTGCAGCTTATTGAAGCCTTATGTTTCTATGAAGAAAATGAAGGAAAAAGCAGAGAGCTTCTGATTTTGGAAACCTTGTTTTCCTATGTATTGGTTGTGTGAACATTTTGTGGATAGTCCTTTGAAGATCCCTTTGAAAAGGGCTTTGTAAAAGAAAAAAATGATGATGTAGATACATTTTAAAGAAAGTCTTAGTTTTCATTTATAAAATGAGTTATGTAGTTTTCATTAGTAAGCTAGACTTAATTTTTTTTGTGATACGTGAAATTCTGTCTGTAATAGTCTTTTGAAAAATGCAATAAGATATGAGAACAAATTTAAAGCATATGAATTTTCCTTTGAGATTTAATTGGATTGTTATTAATTTCATTGAAGTCATTGCATTGTTAAAATGGGTTTTATGTAAATAACGATATTAAGTTTTGAAAATATTTCTTAAATAAATAAGCACCTTGTTGGTTATGTTGTTTCAAAAGGGTATTGAAAAGAAATGATTAATTTATATTGTTGTTTTATAACAAAAAATGAAAGTATTGTTTGAGCACTTCATTTAACAAAAAAAATATACATAGCAAAAGTTTTAGCTCTTCTTTTTGTTACCTTGTTCATATGCAAAAAAAATAAAATCAGATTTATAGTTTCTTTCAAATGTGTTGCTAGTTATGGATAAATCTGGAAGAAATACTCTTATTTCACATCTATATTTGATTTGATTTTATACTTATTATATATATATATATATATATATATATAAAATCTATTTTTACACATATAGATGTATATATATTACATATATGTTTATATGCAACCAACTTTAATTTTATATATATATATATATATATATATATATATATATATATATATATATATAATATTTTATCTTTCATTTAGATATTACTGTTTTATTTCTATTTTGTATATTCTGTATGTAAACTTACATTTTCTGCCATATATATATATATATATATATATATATATATATATATATATATATATAAATATTTTTGTTTTTGAATAGAAAATATAAATATAAAAGGAAAGTAATAATATTTATAATAATAATAATAATAAACTTTTATTGTTTGGTTATGCGAAACCTTAATTCGTGAGGGTAGGGCTGGTCGCGTTTGTGGTTGGTTCATAAACTGTGGCCACCACAGCCATGGGAATCCATGGTCTATGGCGACGATAGTCATTGGTCTTCAGGGGCTGTGGCGACCATGGTCATGGGTCTCCACGGACTGTGGTGACTACAACCATGGGAGCCATGAGCTATGGTAGTGCCACAGTCATTGGCTCATGCTGGGGTTGGAGGTGGATTACAATCCCTCCAATCCCACCACATTTTATTAAAAAAATTTTATAAAACAATACAAAGAAAAGAAAAGAAAAAAGAACCCCCAAACAACAAACACAAAATAAAATAGTAGTAAACAAAATATGAAACAAGGATTTAGAGATTATACCTTGAACCGACACCATTAATCAGATTTGATTTTCTCCATGCTTGTTCATGCATTTAGGTATATAAATACATATATACACTAGTAGATATGTATATATGCTCTTAAATGGATGAGCTAATAATTATTCCTCCATGTCAAGCCTTCCCAAGCACCTACAACACAAAAAAATAGCACAACCCATGTAGGGTTTGAAGGAGGAGAGAAAGGAGAGGGAAATGGAAAATTGAGAAAGTCATTTGGATGATGATAATTTCACCCTAACTCTAATTTTGAAATTAGGGTTAGGGCAAAAAGAGTCAACCCCAAATTTGACTTCTCTTTTTCCCTCCTCTTTTCTTTTTGGTAAAGTTTCTTTTCTTTTTGTACAACTTTATTTATTTATTTATTAAAGAGAGCTGAAATCTATTTGATGAAATCTTTTCCCCATTTTGTTTTACTTATTAAAAGAATTTTAATGTAGAGGAGATCTTAACTTATTAATGTAAATTTATTAATTTCCAGTAAGGTAATTTACCTATGGCTTTATTAAATTGATTATTTTATTATGGGTAGTTTTATAATATTTAATTTTAATTTGGTAATGTGATGTATGCAATTTTATTATGAGGGATTTAATGAAGTAAAATTTATGGGTGGTGAACATTAGGGGATAAATTTAATTAAATTTCGTTAATGGAATTGTGTTATAGAGAATATATTGAATTTAGATTAAATTCTAATTATATTTTAAATTATCGTCTTCACTATAATAGTTTTATTTAATCTGTTAATTAATTAATTTTAACCAAGTTTAGAAGGAAAATGTTTAATTTATTAAGTTATATTAACACAGTTGTGAGTAATGGAATATTCAATTAATTAATCAAGATAGGTTTTGATTAAGTTAGTTAACCCTAGGTTATGATTGGCGATTTATCATGCGAGGGATGTTGGCAGGTTTTGATAACCACTTGCCATGATTCCGCTCAATCGGATGTAACTTAACCTCTCTCAGTTTTCAACCGTTATGCTTAAGTCAACATCAAACCTTAAACATTAATTAATGGCTTCAAAAAAAAAAGTTGGTGTGTTTGGCCTATTAAATTATGGGCATCACAACTTCTCTAGAAAACTTACAATGTGCAAATTAAAAATTTCAATAAAATGCAAATGGTTTTAGTTTGCTAAAAACACCAAACAAAGTTGTGAGGCTTTGAACAATGACACAGGGGCATATGAATACGTGGATAATTTCAAAGAATAATTTATTTCTCATGACAATCATTAGATAGTGAAATGTTCATCACCAAAGTGAGCCATTCTATATCCTATTTGAAAATATGCAAATAAAAAACTTTCCTAGAACCCTCCTTGTTATTCTAAAAAATAATCAAATCAAATTATATGAAGCTAAAAATAGATGTCCATACTTACTCGTGATGGATGATTATGTCCCCAAAGTCATTTTTCTTGATAGCTAAAGGAACTCAAGTTATTCATCTTTAAAGTAGGCTACTCAAAAAGGTTTGCAGAGGTGTATTCAAAGTGTCACAACTGAATTTCACATCATAAGCACTTCAAATTTCTTTGAAATTAGAACGTGCTAATACAACCTCTGGGTCAACAAATGAAATTCCTTTATCCACCTGGGAAAATATGGTACCTTGTAGTTTGTCCACAAATGTTGCAAGTCCTTCTGAGAAAAAGGAACCCAGGTCGTAAGTCGAGAAAATAAAGGACAAGACAACAAACTTCTGATTGGAATCGGAAACAACAACATGTTTAGAGAAAAGATGTGATGGGGAATCCCCCAGGTCCCCCCACCAATTATTCCCATTAGGAACTTGTGCAGAATAGTACTAGACTCTAGCAACAACTCGAAACCCTAAACCCTGACGAAGCTCTCACACATTGGAAACACATTATTTTTATTGGGGAAAATATTAATTACATATGACTAATAAAATAAATTTTTGGAAAATTAAAATGCATTGTGCCTATAATTCATAAAATTCATGTGATTTGGCCTCCTTGTAGTGAGTAATATACTAGCCAGTTTCAATATTTCTGATACAAACTATTCACCAATTAGGAAAAATTTGCCACTAAAATAATCATTGGTCATCATAATCCACTCACTAACTTGGGCACTCTAAATTCACTCCATTATCTCCATTCATCAATGCTTTATGGCATAAGATACCATATGCCATAAGTTAGTTAACAAGTCATCTCAACAATGTAATTTCTTTCTACATATGCTTACATGTGTCATAGAATCTCTTACAATTGTTACATATTACTACATTGGCATAGATTCTCTTACGCATCTTACATCACAAGAGATTCTCTTACACACATCACACCAATGCATACACATGGAAAAATAGTTGTCATAGTAGGATGTCCTTTTCTATGAGAATTCACAAATAATTATTAAACAATATATAAATCAATTATTAGAATTTCATGTTAAATGGCACATGTAGCCCAATAATATAAAATAATCATAAAAACATCAATATTTGTATAAACCATAAAAATATTATCACATCAACAACATGTTCACATCTCCACCTTGTATAACATGTCCTTAATGAATCCTCATCAGCTTAATAATTAGTATATTAACAAAAATATTATAAAAATTACACATCTTACATATTATTTGATTGGCATTGATTTTCTTACACACCTTATCTTACAAGAGATTCTCTTACACATCACCACTAATGCATACACATAGAAATATAGTTAGCATAATGAAATGTCATTTTCCATGAGAAATCACAAATAATTAATAAACAATAAATAAATCAATTATTAAGATTACAAATCAAATGACAATTTTTTTCTAACAATATTAAATAATCATAGAACATCAACATTTGCATAAACCAAAATATTATCACATCAACATATTGAACACCTCCAACACTTGTATAACATGTCTATAATGAGTGTTCATAAACGTGATGATTTAATATATTTAAAAAATTATATAATTTCCCCAAAAAATAATGCATTCTCTAGGCATCTATCTATTTTTAAGAGATAAAGAACTAGTAAAGAAAAAATATATAGGAAACAAATTCATATAAGCGAAATATAAAAAAAAACCTAAATCACGTGTGATCTCATTCCAAAACAATCCAAATTACATTATAAAGCTATTATAATATAAACAAATAATATAAATCTGCCAAAAAAATCAAAATCTCAATTATTAAAAAATGTACATAAATAAAACCAAGATCCATTAAAATAACTCTTAATTAAATTTAAAAACGAGATCTTACTTACCTACTTCACTTATTTTTAAAATGAACAATAGACCACATAGTATCTTTTTCTTTATGTTAGCTTCCAACATAATTATTAATAAATTAGGTGGGGACTAAATTCATACAATATTTAAGACTTTCGGTTCTGAAATGCCAACTCACAATAATTCATACAATAATTGGACCACTATTTTATAATAATAAAAGGAAAAATAGAGACTAGATGCATGTGATGTACAATGAGGCATGCATTAAATTATGAACAAGAAAATAAGTGTTGAGCATAACTTTAAACTTAAGAAAGTGTGGAGTGTATGGTCTCATAGTGGCATAATCATTATTCTAAATTAAATCTCCGCTACTATTATTGTAGACATAACTTTCATTCATGTACACCTTTATATTTTAAATATTTGTAATTAATTTGTATATATGTTAGTGTTTTTAAGGTGATTTGAGATCTTAGAAGGTATCATGTTTATTCAAAGGTATTATTTTAGTTTTTTTAAGATGCTAAATGTCGTATCATAGATTTGATCATTTATTTAGTATTTGTTTAATTTAATATTGAATAGACTCTTTCTTTATATTAGTGGTGTCTATTTTTGCTTAGTTAGAAATTATATCATTGAAGGTAAATCTCTAAGTACAAGTTTATCCTTCCACAAAATTTCAAGGATGGTTTATTTCAAATTCTATCATTCTACTTCTAATGTATCCAATCTTTAGCAATTATAGGTTATTAAAATCTATAATTGAAATAGTGAAAAACTCTCTATCAATCATCAAAATAAATTAAACTCTCTCACTCTTAATTACTAGATTTCTAATCTTTGTTAATATATAATATGTTATATAGCTTTTTTATCTAGAATTTTTTCATATTTAATTGATTTTATTCATTTAGTTATCTTAAGATATTTTAGTAAAGTGTGTTTTATCACTACATTTTGATGGATTGTGACTTCAATTATATTACTAGTGTTTTGTCTTAATTATCCTCCAATCCCTTTTTAGTATCTAGTTTTTCCTATCTTTAATTCATTTTTAAAATATAATGAATCCATATTTTCTACTCATACACATGCATGCATACAACTCAATTGATGACGATGATGATCATTCCTTCATTAAGGCATCTTTCATGATTCAATTGGTAACAATTGAGTTTCTATGATGTTTTTTTCTTAATGTCTTTGCTTCTTCCTTGTGATGGATGCTTGCTTTCTATGATGCATGCATACTAGAAAACCATAACGAGTACATTGGATTAGCAAAGTTTACACTTACATGTGCTTTAAACAATATATTTTCTTCCATATATAATGCTAGCTCAAAGATTGATTCATTGCATATACATTTCATTGTATAATAATATGATATGTTTATTGATCTATTTGTTTTTTCTTTTATCATTTAAAAACTTTCATTATGTAAGTTCATTTGGTGGCCTAGAATGTATTTTTATTTGTTCCATATGTTTCATCTACCATTTCTCATTCTCCATAAATCATAATATACATCTTCTAAGGATTTCCATTATTGTTATCATCTTGCATCAAATGATGTTATTGTAACTAATGATGATATCCCTCATATAATCAACAATAGTCTTGTCTCTTCATCTCTAGTGATTTGATAATTGTTGGATGGTTTATATATTGAGTTTAGCAATACTTATGTATTCAATGAACATAGCTAGTATGTTGTGTCACATAGAGTGTGCTTGGATACCGATTCTAATATTTAAACCTCTAGTGCCCACTGTTACAAGCAGTAGTTGTCGTTGCACCAAAAGATCAATTTGTTAATGCCTGATACAACCACTAGACTTATAGAAGACACAAGAGGTGGTTAAACCATGTCACAAATCCCGAGGGGAGTGCTGACCATTTTTCCAACAATCTCCCCCTCAGCATTATCCGAGGGGATTCGAACCTATGACCAAGCTCTGATACCAATTGTTACAAGTAGTAGTTGTCATTGCACCAAAAGATCGACCTGTTAATGCCTGATACAACCACTAGACTTATAGAAGACACAGGAGGTGGTTAAACCATGTCACGAATCCCAAGGGGAGCGCTGACCATTTTTCCAACACCCACTTCATAAGAGGCGTTACAGATCTATCTATGTTTTATATTAGATAAAACAACCTTAGATATCCTTGATGACTCTTCTATGAAATATTTAGTTCCCTCCCGTGTTGGATTTTTTGAAAAATTTGATTATCATGTGGTCCCATTTAGCAGGTTTGTCCACATGAGCCAAAACATGGATTATAACTACATGAAGAGGAAGAATCTTCTAGTAACATTACTCTATTTTTTATTTTTCTCACATGAAGATTATGTCCAATTTATGGATGATTAATTGATTAAATATTCTCAATACTTGCATAAGGCATTATACACATAATTCTGGTTGATGGGATTATAGACAAAGTTTAATTCAAATAGAAGTAGTGAAAAACTCTCTATCAACCATCAAAATAAGTTAAATTATCTCTCTTGAGTTCTAGATTTCTAATCTTCATTATATAATATGTTGTAGCTTTTTTATCTATAATTTATTTTATATTTAATTTATTTTATCCATTTAGTTGTCTTAAGATATTTTAGGGACATATGTTTTATCACTACATTTTGATGAATTGCGACTTCAATCCTATTTCTAGTGTTTTGTCTTAGTTATCCTCCAATCCCTTTTATCACTATATTTTGATGAATTGTGACTTCAGTTATATTTCTAGTGTTTTGTCTTAATTATCCTCCAATCCCTTTTTAGTATCTATTTTTTTCATCTTTAGTTCATTTTTAAAATATGATGAATTCTTATTTCTCCTCATACACAATGGATGCATACAACTCAATTCACGATGACAATATATATATATATATATATATATATATATATATATATATATATATATATATATATATATATATATATATATATATATATATATATATATATATATATATATATATATATATATATATATATATATATATATATATATATATATATGTATATATCTATATATATGTATATATGTATATATATATATATCTATATATATGTATATATGTATATATATATATATATATATATATCTATATATATATATAGATATATCTATATATATACATATATATATGTATATATATATGTATATATCTATATATATATCTATATATCTATATATATATATATATATATATATATATATATATATATATATATATATATATATATATATATATATATATATATATATATATCATAGCTTTATTTCCAACAAATCATTCCCTCATGATGTCATTTCTCATGATTCAATTGGTAAAAATTTAGTTTCTATGATGCTTTGTTTCTTCCTTGTGATGTATCTTTTCTTTCTATGACACATGCATATTGCAAAACCATAAATAGTATTAAAATAACAAAGTTTACACTTGCATGTGTTTTGACAAATATATTTTCTTGCAAGTATATAATGCTATCTCAAAGATTGATTCATTGCACATACATTTCATTGTATAATGATATGATATGTTTATTGATCTATTTACTTTTTCTTATATCATTTTAAAAATTTCATGTGTATGTAAGTTCATTTGGTGGCCTCGAATGTATTTTTTTGTTCTTCCATATCTTTTTTTGTCACTTTCTCATTCTCCATAACTCATATTGTATATCTTCTAAGGATTTATATTCTTGTTATTCTCTTGCATCAAATGATGTTATTATAACTAATGATGATATTCTTCATATAATCAACAATAGTCTTCCCTCTTCATCTCTAGTTTGATAGTTTCTTGATGGTTTGTATATTAAGGACTTCAGTAATACTTATGTATTCAATGAACATAGCTAGTATCTTGTGTCACATAGAGTGTACTTGCATACTAATTCTAATATTTCAACCTCTAGTGCCCACTCTCTAAGAGGTGTTATAGATCTATCTATGTCTCTTATTTGATAAAATAACCTTAGATATCCATGACGCCTCTGTTGGAAACTGCAATTGAAACAATTGTTGTATTTTCATTGATGTCAAACCTTAACTGGTAAGACAGTTGCTATCTAAGAAAGTATTATATCTATTGGTTGATGAAAGGATTAGGGAAAGGGAGATAACAATAACACCTAAGGAAAGGTTGATTTATTTGATACTTCAATGAGTACTTGATTGTTTGGCACTATGATAAGATGATGTATTGTTTATCTAAGTAAGAAGAAAGACTGAAGAAGTAGGCTTAACCGAGAAAAAGTGAAGAAATCTAGTTTAAGCCGAGTGATGTTAGTGTCAACTGAGTGCCAAGTATATGCCAAGTAAATCTAGTGTTGACCGAACATCAGTTTATGCCGAGTGACAAGAAATTATCGAGCAAGACAGTGTTAGCCGAGGAAGACAATTTGAAGAGATGACCAAGTTATATAGTGATGACCGAGGAGATGAACATAGTATTGATCGAGCGTCAGCAATTTACATTTGGAGGAAGAATTCAGATTTCTAGCCGACACAATTGAATTCTTGGGTTATGTAAATTGTGTTGACTTTATTAATTGATTGTATGGAGAATTTAATGCATGGTAAATCATTTTATTATGATTTCAATAAGGAGATTGAAGATGTTTCTAGAAGGATGTATGAAGGACTTAAATGTTGGAAAGATCTATTGGATCCTACCTAACCTAAGATCTACGAAGGAGATTAAGAGGTTAAAGACAAATCTACCTTTCTGGAGAGGTATAAAGGAAACCTAATGGGGAGGTTACTGAGTATGCTGGTGGTGTTGATGTTATTGACCGATAAGTCTAATCAGAAGGCTGAAGGTGAATATCAGAGTTGTGATTTCTTGAAGCGAATTCCAAGTAGATCAATGATGGAGATGGAAATGATACTTAGTCAGTAAATTAGCATATATGTATGAATTGGATCTGATATCTGCAAAGTGAGTTGCATGTTTTATAGATCAGAAACTACTGCTACTTTCTAACCATTGTAACAATCAAAATCCTTTAATCAAGGTTGACCTAATAGTCATTGATAAATCCTTTAATCAAGGTGGCATTCTAATGGAATGTACTCAAGTCCTCTGACTAGGCCACTCCTAACAGGGTGATTGAAATCCTTTAATAGGGTCACACCTAATAGTGTGTTTGTATACCTTTAACAAAGTTGGCTTTTCATAGAGCTCACTTTAGAAGAGTGAAAATATCAGTAACATGTTACAAAGTGGTTTTTTCCAAATTGGGTTTCCACTATAAATCCTAGTGTCATACTTATCTGAATGTTTTGTTATGAATGTTTTGATATTCTACAAGTTAAATACTATTGGACAATGGACTGCATGTTATATGTTTTCTAATATATGTTCTTTAGAGACTGAGTCCAGTTGGTGATTAGATCTGAGTTTGTTGAAGTGTTTGAATGTTCAATTGGTACATATGGACCTGAGAACAACTGATTCACCCCCCCTCTCTGTTGTTCTAAATCATATTAATAATTGGTATCAAAGCTTTTGGTGCTTACAGAGAAATTTTTTAAAGGTACTTGAAGCTAATGATCAAGATGTATAAGGAGGTACCGAAGTTGAACAAGGAGAACTTCCCTGCATGGAAAAGTCTGATGAAAATGCATCTAGCTGGTATTGGTGATTCGGTGAAATACTATGTTGAACATGACTATGTTGCACGTGTTGCACCTATGACTGCCAAGGAGATGAAAGAAAAATAGGAACACAATCAAGCAATGTTGGAGATTTCATCTGCCTTAAGCTATCCTGAATTTGAAGACATCAAGGACTATACTACTGCAAAGAAAATGTGGGATACTCTTGCAACCATATATGGTGGTGATACAAATGTACTGAGGCAAAAGCTAAAAGCTTGAGAGGTAAGTTTGATGAAATGAAAATGTAAGAAAGTGAGAATATTGCTCAGTATTGTGGAAGAATCAAATAAATAGTGAATGCTATTAGAGGAGCTAATGGAATAATTGATGATGAGAATATCATTAGAAAGGTATTGAGAACTCTGCTTCCTATATATGTTATCAAAATTTTAGCAATTCAAGAATCAAGATGTAACCCTGGTAATGTTCTAACTCTGGAAATCCTTGTTGGTAAGCTTACTACTTTTGAACTATCTAACTATGATAGCTATATTGTTCCTAATGTTGAATTTGTATTCAAGTCACAAATGGTTTTACATAAATCTAAAAGAGAGAAAGATAAATGTGTGAAAACTGAAAGTGGAAGTGACAGTGACACTTCTGATGAGGAACTAGATGATCTTCAAGCACTCATGGCTAGAAGATTGAAGAGAGGAAAAGGCAAGTACAAAGGTAAACTTCCTATAATCTATTTTTCATGTAACAAAGTTGGCCATATTGTTGCAAGGTGTCTTGATAGGAATGACAAGGATGAGGACAGAGAAAGAAAGTACAAAGATAAGAGAGATAACATAGATCACCAAAGGTACAAAGATTACAAGGAAAAAGGTAAGAAATCTTGTTACATTGCAGAAGAGGAAAATGATAGTGACAGCGATAATTTTGATATTGAAGTAGTTTATGTTGCTATGAAAGATGATTTTGATGAGGATGAGAAAACTGCACTTATTTCTTATGTGATTAAAGGTGATAAATGGATTATTGATAGTGGTTGCTTACATCATATGACTGGTGATAAAAGTAAATTTGAAACCCTAGATCATTACGAAGGTAGAAGTGTTAAGTTTGGTAATGATGCACCATGTCCTGTGAGAGGTAAAGGATCAATTAAGCTAACTGATAAGATCACTTGTGAAAATGCCTATTGGGTTGAAGGTCTTAATTATAATTTTTTGAGTGTTACATAGCTTAATAGCACTGGTTACCGAGTGGAATTTCATCACAGAAAGGATAAAATATTTGATGCTACTGGTGAATTGATTGGAAGTGGTGAACAGACTAGAGGTAATTTGTTCTATCTAGATCTGAAGAAACATGCTTGTCTGCACAATTTGATGATGTATGGTTATGGCATAAGAGGCTATGTCATGTTAACTTTGACAATCTGGTAAGTATTAGTAAAATGAAGAAAGTTAGAGGTTTTCCGAGATTGAAGAAACCTGATAATGTGATGTGTACAAACAATGTTAGCTGGGAAAAATGACAAAGTCTAGTTTCAAGAGCAAGACATTTACTTCTGAGAACATTTTGGATTTGGTTCATACTGACCTTTGTGGACCTATGGGAATACAAAGCTATTGTGGTGCTAAGTATTTTATTCTATTTGTTGATGATTACACTAGAATGATGACTGTAATGTTTTTGAAAGAAAAATATGATGCATTTTAGTTGTTTAAGTGGTATATGGCCAAGGTTGAAAAAGAAATAGGTAGAAGCCTAAAATGTCTGAGATCTGGCCGAGGTGGAGAGTTTATATCAAATGAGTTCAATCTGTTCTACAATGATAGAGGAATCAAGAGATAGATGTTTGCACCTAGAACACCTCCACATAATGGTATAGCTGAGAGGAGAAACAGATCTATTATGGATTGTGCAAGAACACTAATGATTGAGAATAATGTTGCACAAAAATACTGGAGAGAAGTTGTAGGTACATCTGTTTATACCTTGAACTGAGCACAAATAAAAAAAGAGAAAAATGAACAAGACAACAACAAAGAACCTGAAGACTATAGATCTTTTGTCTATATGGAAGAATGAGAGGCAAGTAACACACTTGCACCGAATGTAGAGTCCCAGGTAAGAAATGTCGAGCATTAGGAGGATGTTGCCGAGCAATCAAAAGCATAATCTAATAATTTTCATGATGAACCTGAAAAGAGATCTAAACCTACATTGGCACGGTATGTGAGAATAAATCATAAGCTTGAGCAAATCATTGGAGATAAAGAATTTGGAGTCTTGACTAGAAGTAAGTTGAAAGACCCTACATGTTTATTGTGTGAGTTTGAGCCTAAGATAGTAAAAGATGCTTTGGAGAATGAAGATTGGATTCAAGCCATGAATGAAGAAATAGATCAAATTGAAAAGAATGATACCTGGACTCTGGTGCCAAGACCAGAAAACAAGAATGTTATTGGAACAAAATGGGTATTCAAAAATTAGCTCAATGAACATGGACAAGTCACAAGGAACAAGGAAAGACTAGTATGCAGAGGTTATGCACAAGAAGAAGGAATAGACTATGGGGAAACATTTTTCCCTATAGCAAGATTAGAAGGAGTGAGAACTCTACTTGCATATGTTGCTTACAAAAATTTTAAGGTATAACAAATGGATGTCAAATCTACATTTTTAAATGGTATATTAGAAGAAGAGGTATATATTGAACAACCTGAAGGATTTATTGATCCAGACAAGAAAAACATGGTTTGTAAACTGAACAAAGCACTATATGGATTGAAATAAGCCCCTAGAGCATGGTATGAGAGGCTGTACAATTATTTGATCAAGATTGGGTTTGCAAGGACAAATGGCAACAACAATCTATACATGAAAGCTGAAGAAGGTAAAGGGATTTTGTTAGCATAAATTTTTGTAGATGATATTATATTTGGTGGACAAGATGCCCTATGTTAGAAATTTTCAAATGGAATGCAAACTGAATTTGAGATGTCTATGTTTGGTGAGATCAAATTCTTTGTTGGTTTACAAATCTATCAAATGGAGAAAGGTATCTTCATAACACAATCTAAATATGTCAAAGAGATACTAAAAACTTTTGGAATGGAGGATTCAAGGCTAGTGAGTACTCCTATGGCTACTAGACTGAAATTGTCTAAGATTGATGGTACTGCTGAAGTGAATCAAATCCTCTATAGATCCATGATTGGAAAGCTACAATATGTTGTTCATAGCAGACCAAATATTTTTCTAGCAGTTGGGATTGTGGCAAGATTCTCTGCCAATCCAAAGGAAAATCATATGATGGATGTGAAAAGAATACTAAGATATCTGAAAGGGACAGAAGAGTATGGATTGTACTATAAGAGAAATGAGAAATTTGAACTAAGAGTTTACAGTGATGCTGATTGGGCAAGAAATGTTGATGGTAGGAAAAGTACAAGTGGAGAATATTTCTTTCTTGGATAGAGATTAGTCTCCTGGACAAGCAAGAGACAAAATTGCATTTCCCAATCTACTACAGAAGCTGAGTATGTGGCAACTGCAGTGAACTGTTCAAATCTGGTATGGATCAAGAAATTATTGAAGGGAATGAAAGAGGAAATTACTGAACTTGTTGTTATCTTCTATGATAACACAAGTGCCATTAACATATCAAAGAATCCTATGATGTACACAAAGACCAAACACATTGCAATTAAGTATTATTACTGAAGAGAATTGGTACAGGAGAAAGAAGTGAGAATGGAATATGTGAACACAAAGGAATAAATAGCAGACATATTCACAAAAGCTTTACCTAAGGATGCTCATGAATATCTAAGAGGTAAATTAGGGGTGCTTCCCCTAACTGAGGTTGCCTAGACAAGCTAGGAGCACTACGTCAAATGTGCTGCACACAATATCTGACAAATTGATGCAGGAAAGGTCACACTTTAGGAGATGCCTAGAGTTGTGAAAAGAACAAAAAAGATGATAATCAGTCATAAGCAAGATGGCATTTACATATGAAGATGTAGGTTCTAGTTGCTGCTTTGGTATTTTTGTCAAAGAGGGAGAGATTTCGGAGATGAATGAGATGAATATGCATCAAGCACATCAAGAGGATATAATCAAAGAGCGAGAGGTAGAGAAAAGATTCAGAGGGAGTTACTATGTAAATAGTCAAGGCTAAGTTATTGAGAATTAGAATGAAGCTAAGGATATTATAAATATTTCTGATGCAATGACAAAGTTTGGATTGGTTGGTAAATCATGTGGTATTCATGTGGCATTGCCATCAATGCCAAAGAGCAAGATTATTGGAAACTGCAATTGAAAAAATTATTGTTTTATCATTGATGTCAAACCTTAACTGGTAAGACAGTTGCTATCTAAGAAAGTACTATATCTATTGGTTGATGAAAGGGATTAGGGCAAGGGAGATAACAATAGCACCTAAGGAAAGGTTGATTTATTTGATACTTCAATGAGTACTTGATTATTTCGCACTATGATGAGATAATGTATTGTTTATCTAAGTAAGAAGAAATACTGAAGAAGTAGGCTTAACTGAGCAAAAGTGAAGAAATCTAGTTTAAGCCAAGTGATGTTAGTGTCAACTAAGCGCCAGTATATGCCGAGTAAATCTAGTGTTGAACAAACATTAGTTTATGTCGAACGACAGGAAATTATCGAGCAAGACAGTGTTAGCCAAGGAACACAGTTTGAAGAGATGACCGAGTTATATAGTGATGACCGAGGAGATGAACACGGTATTGATCGAGCATCAAAAATTTACATTTGGAGGAAGAATTCAGATTTCCTGCTGACACAGTTGAATTCTTGGGTTATGTAAATTGTGTTGACTTTATTAATTGATTGTATGGAGAATTTAATGCATAGTAAATCATTTTATTATGATTTCAATAAGGAGATTGAAGATGTTTCTAGAAGGATGTATGAAGGACTTAAATATTGGAAAGATCCATTGGACCTGACCTAACCTAAGATCTACAGAGGAGATTAAGAGGCAAAAGACAAATCTACCTTTCTAGAGAGGTATAGAGGAAACCTAATGGTGAGGTTACTGAGTATGCTGGTGATGCTGATGTTATTGACTAACAAGTCTAAGCAGAAGGCTGAAGGTGAAGATCAAAGTTGTGATTTCTTGAAATGAATTCTGAGTAGATCAGTGATGGAGATGGAAATGATACTCAATCAGTAAATCAACATATATGTGCGAATTGGATCTGATATCTGCAAAGTGAGTTGTATTTTTTATAGATCATAAACTACTGCTACTTTCTAACCATTGTAATAGTCAAAATCCTTTAATCAAGGTTGACCTAACAGTCATTGATAAATCCTTTAATCAAGGTGGCATTCTAATGGAATGTACTCAAGTCCTCTGACCAGACCACTCCTAACAAGGTGATTGAAATCCTTTAATAGCGTCACACCTAATAGTGTGTTTGTATACCTTTAACAAGGTTGGCTTTTCACAGAGGTCACTTTAGAAGAGTGAAAATATCAGTAACATGTTACAAAGTGGTTTTTCCCAAATTGGGTTTCCACTATAAATCTTGGTGTCATACTTGTCTGAATGTTTTGTTATGAATGTTTTGATATTCTACAAGTTAAATACTATTGGACAGTGGACTGCATGTTATATGTTTTTTGATATATGTTCTTTAGAGACCGAGTTGAGTTGGTGATTAGATCTGAGTTTGTTGAAGTGTTTGAATGTTCAATTGGTACATCTGGACCTGAGAACAATTGATTCACCCCCCTCTCTGTTGTTCTAAATCATATTAACAGCCTCTTCTATGAAATATTTAGTTCGTTGTCATGTTGGAATTTTTGAGAAATTTGATTATCATGTAGTTTTTTTATCCGGTTTGTCCACATGAGCAAAAACATAGATTATAACTACACAAAGAAGAATAATCTTCTATGTAACATATTTCTATTTTTATTTTTCTCATTTGAGGATTATCTCCAATTTATGGATGTTTAATTGATTACATATTCTCAACACTTACATAAGGAATTATACACATAACTCTTGTTGATAGGATTTTTCATCAATTTTTAATTATATCTATATCTAGTTTATATAATTTGATATTAAATAGTCATGAACATGGAATCAAGTTCTACTCACCAGAGAAAAATATAAGACATGTGTGGTATCAATAGTGAACTTGTGCCACTAAAAAAGAATAATGATTAGGATGAGGCATGCCTCAAATGCATGCCTATATGACTATTGCTATATTAAAATGTTATTCTACATCACACTAAAATGTGTTTATGATGAAAGAAGGGTGCCAACAATAATAGATGAATACTATGAAGTATGGTGAAGATGAAATAGTGCACAAGAAAATATGAAGAATATAGTTTGTAATAAAGAAATAATAGATGAAATATATTATCTCTAAATATTGTGCATTGCACGAACATCTATTGTAATTACTTCTAACTACAAAAAATAAAATTGCAAGTTAAATTGTATGGTCAAGTGGAAGTAGAATATAAGGACCCTTCTTAATTATTAAAGATAAAATACTAGCTAATTTAGATCATTTTTTACTTCTCCATTGTGTTTTACTAATCCATATCAAAATTCATATATTTTGCATAATTGATTGTCCCCTCAAATAAGTCTTTCTGACAACTTTAGTGATCCCTCCTGATTTCCTAAAATTTGATTGGTTAATGCTTCAACTAAAGGTAAATTCTCAATCTTGAAAACTAGCATTAAGGTAGATAAAAGATATTGGGAGAAGAGACTAAAATATAATTTACAGTATAAGTATAAACTTGAACTATTACTCCATATCAAATGATTAGAACAAATTATTTAATCCATGAGATAACAAATATTGACAGGCATAGGTCTATCTTGGACCATCAAGGTGGTGGAACCCATGGTAGGTAGAGAAATACCATCGTGTATGCAAACAATCATCATATTACTATCAAATTTATCTTAATGAAATCCATTAATAATGTGTATTTTATTTGTTATAACATTTTATAGGTGTGTAGGATCAATGAGAACACCATCAATGGTCATGTATTTGTGTAAAGAGTTTCATCTTATACATTATAAGGTCGATCATTTAAAGAACATGATATTATGCACATGGTCATGTCATAAACTTGAGGTGATTGGTTGTAGACATCAACCATGTTTATCATTTTTTGTATTTCATTTTTAGTAGAAGTAGAAGGTGAAATTAGTGGAATGTGATGGAAATGGATTTGTGAAAAATTATAATTTATTTCTTTATAATCATAATGAGCCTAGTTAGAGTTTGCATTGATGCGGTCTTACACCAAATGGAAAAGATGCATACACCATTTAGTGTCATGAACATGGACACAATAAAATTGGCAAAAGGATTGCAGGTCATAGGAAGTTGACAAAGTTTGATTATTCAAAAGTGGTCTAGTTGAAGGAAGTGTAATTGGATTGCCATTTAATAGCTATTGCATTATAGTGTATTAAGATTTAGTTAATTTTGTAAACTATTTGTGCTTTGAAGGAGCTATATTTTAGACCTCAAAAGGTTGTGATGCATTAATTATACTTGTTGAAAATTGTATATCTTTTATTATAACTGTAGGATTTGAGCAATACAAATCCACAAAACCCGAAGATCACCTGCATACAAAAACCTGTTACAAGGAAGTAGAGACAAGAAGAAGGCAAGGGTTTGACTCAAAAATATGAAGAAGAAAATATCCTCAATTAATGAATGAATTAAATGTACAATGGATCATCCTTATAAAGGAGATCAAAAGCCTTGAAAGGCAAACCCTAGTGCATGTAATAATTAGTTAAATTATTACAAGACTAATGCATGCAAGTTTATATTTAAAACAACTAGTGCATGAGTTTAAGACAACTCATGCATGTGTGTTTAAATATAAACAACTAAAGCAAAAGAGTTGACATCTTAAGAAGGGAGTAAAGATTAATTAACATAATTAATACTTTACTCTAACAATAACTTGTAAAAGAAGAAGCACCATCCTAGTTATTAGAGTGTGTATATGAGGATGAGCCCCCATATTGACTTAAAATTTAGTTATAATGTAATAAAGCGATAGAGAAATGAGAAAAAAAGTTATATTTCACTAGTAATATTGTATACCACACTCCTCATTGTAGGTTTTTAATGAATACATGTTATGCATTAGAATATAGGAGCACATAGGGAATTTTAATAAAATAGTTCCTAATATCTAAAAATAGAATCAATTGCAGGTATGTACTTACAATGGATAAGATTAGTAAAAGTGACTTGAGATTCAATGTTGACTTGGAAGTGGTGGATAAACTAATTAATTAACTATTCAATGTATGAATAGAGTTGCCAAGTAATGGTTAGAATCAATCTAATGCAGTATCTTTGGAAAACTACATGAATAGTTTTACTAATAGTGCATCTAAAAATAGACGAATGTTACATAAAGTAGTGAATGCAGAAACACAAAGGATCTCCTTTTCCACTATACACTTTCCAAATCAAGGTACTTGAGAGAGGTATGAAAGAATGTGCAATGTAATTGGACTAAATTTGTAATATGTTGTAATTAATGGTTGCAAAGAGTTGGTGGTGAGATTAGCAATTTGGATTTTTAGTTGACCAAAATTTTGTAGAAGTTGTCTTAGTAAAGTATATATAGTATGTGTATGGAGAATATAAGTTTTTGAGGCTCTTTAACTTATGTGATATATCCTTTCTACAAAATGATTAAAACTATAATTTAAAATAAAATATTCTATTATAATGCAATGTATATCTAGTTATAGTGGTTTGGTGAAAATATATCTCTATAACAATTATTACAAATTGATAAGAATAGTAATGGAAAATACAAGTCTTAAAGATGCTTATGTGAATTTTAAATGGTCTCTCCCATGTACAATAGTGTGTAGCATGGATGTCCATTACCATGCTTTCATGTGCATATGTAAATTTAGAAGTTCAAAATCACTCTTAATCAATGTTTATACATGTGCAAGATAAAACCCTGAGATAATTGTGTATGAGAAATATCTAAATTAAGGAAAATTAATGCAAAAATCAAACTACAATAGCAACACAAATTCATTGAAATATTAATACATATCACTAGTATTTCACTTTCTCTCATTCTTGAATAACCTACACACAAGAAAATAAAAAAATGATTGAACTATTTAGGGTCTTGTCTAGGTTTAAACTCCCATTTTGGTATTTATAGCTCCAAAGACAACCATATTTTTAGTAATATTAAAATAAATATTGAAATTAATTGATTGAAATAAAGATGTACTACCAAAGATATAAAAATGTATTAAATGTATTGTTCTAGTTCACTAGATATATCTAACTATTAGCATAGGAAAACTATACAATAGGAAAAAGACAAAAAAATAGACTATGCTCACTTTGAAGCTACAAAGAACTTGCAAAGGGGATTCCAAAGCTACAACAATGTTGTCACACTCAACCCCATCATGAAAAGATAACATACAATGTACCAAAATATTTTTTTTAATTTGAAACTTGAAAGCTTTTTCAAGAAAGTTGCAAGCAACAAAAATGTGTGAGCTTTAGCATGAGCATATGTGTGTGAGAGAAAATAAAAAAATAAAAAATTTCTTACTTTTAAAATAATAAGTTGCTTCTTTTTGTTCAACATGACTTCCATGTAGAGGCACTACTTTCAAAATATTTCTGAGAAAGTAATGCTATAAAAGCCACTTGAATCATGATTTTTCATGAGACACTAGTGTGTCGCCTATAGGTCCACACATGGATTCTAGTCTAGAAAATATGAATTCAAAAAGCTAAAATTGTTCAAAAATTACCATATAGAAGATATTTTGGTGTTAATGATTTGTATTTGAAATATTTTTATATCATGAATTAAAGAGGCAGGCATCTTCTAGTATGAAATTGCAAGGAAATGCAATTTACAACACTACAAAATTATTTTTATTTTTAATGAGAGCTAATGAGCGATCATGATGGTAAATATCCTCAAGGTGTGTTTTGAGAATGAAATCCATTTCTTGATTGTCGAGAGATTGATAGTTGTTGATGTTGACAAGGGATTATTGATGATTAGGACATCTACAAAAGAAGAAATGCTTTTGATACCTTATGATCTCCAATTTATGATTATTTGACCATTTAATAATTTCTTGCCCTATTAGAGTTTAATATGATGACACCAAGTTATACATATGATACTATACATAAACTTTAAATTTTTATGCCCATGTTGAAAAGTAATGCTTAGATCTCCAAAGAATTTTGGCCTCAAATTGTAAAAATTCAAAATTCAAAATTTGGGTTAACACCACTTAAGTAATTTTCTAAGGAACATAACTACAATTGTAATCTTGTGTAAGATAAATAAACGACTAGAAATTGGGTCTTTTAAAAAAAATTAAACAATTTAACATAACAAATTAATAGATTCAACTATGGAACATTGAATACATCTTATACCCAAATTATATGTTAGCATTATAAATCTAAATTTTTTATCAAAGAGTAATATTTAAAAATGTTAAAGCATAATACACTTTTATCCTACTAAAAATGTGCTAATAAAAACTTGAATAGGGGAGAGGGCCCAATAGAGGAGATGGTCATTGTGATTGTAACAATACTTGTACATTTAAAGTCCATAATTTTGAATTGTATATAGTTATGAGAGATTACTCAATAGCTTAAGACATAATGCTAACAATTAAATAAAAATGTGCACATTAAGTTTAAAATAATAAATCATGTAATGCCCTATTGACATAGCAACAAAGTATGACTTATTAATTAAATTCTATTGTACTAGACAAACATTTTAGTGTGTTATTATGACAACTCAACAAAAAGCATGTGATGTCATATGCTTGATGGGTCATAATAATAATAGTGAATTAAAAAAAATTAATATTGCTAATAATTGAATAAAATATGTCTGTTAGATCCAAAAAGCAACAAATCATGTGATGCCACATTAGCATATCAACTAAACATGACTTTAGGCACAATTGTTAATTCCTAATGTACAATGATTGTTCAAATACTTTTTTGGGTCTCTTGTGATACCTCAATAAACAAAATATGATGATATAAGTTTGATGGGCTATAATAATAGTGAAACAAAATATTTAAAATTGCAAAGAATTGAATAAAATGTACTCATTAGATGGCCTATCATGATCTCAATAAAAGCATGTGATAACATCAGTCTCACAAGTAATAATATCAATGATACATAAACTTTAAATAGGCTACATCGATAAGTACTTAACAATTTAATATTTTAATATTAATGTCATAAATAGACTAACATTAAATCAATAAAATTAAGGTACACCACTAGAAAACCCTCTCTCCAAATCTCACCATTAGAAAACATAATTTAAAAAAATAAATTATATATATTTAAAAATAACAATTGATTACGTTGTAAATCAATAGAATTAAGATCATCCACCACTAAACCCCCTCTCTTAACCTCCATTTAAAATAATAAAAGAATTTAGACTACTCTTGTAAATCAATGAAATGAAGACCCCACTATAAAATCCTCTCTTGACCTCATCACCATTACACAAACATTACATAAACGAATTTTTTTAAACATTAATAAATTACCGGTGCCTATCCAACTAAGATATTCAATGTAATTAAAAGGAGTATTTTTACCTTAACAAAAATATTTGAATTGAAACTTACATAATTTTTATTGGTAGCGATATTTTAGGATAGTTGTTTCTAGTACAAATAGAAAATCGTGCATTTATGTTTTCTGTATAAAGAAGACAAAACAATGGTCGTAGTTAGTGCGGCTGGAAGACCAGCTGAAACCTATTCACACTTTGATGATAAAATAATAATTAAAAATTAAAAATTAAATTAGTAATAAATTGAATTTAAGATTATAGAATTGAATGAATTCATTAGAAATCAAATATTGTTGATTGTAAGATCTCAATATTATTAGGAATGAGGAGCACATTCTATATATTATGACAAATGAAGTTGACATTATTTAGATTTTTATTGTTTTATTGAGCAAAGTTAGATAAAAAACATAAAATTGAACTACAAATTAGAAGAATGCAATAGATCTTAAATTGAATTATGGAAGTTTTTGTAGATTAGATTTTTGTGGATTTTAAGATCTTAATATTATTAGAAATGAGGAGCACATTCTAAATATTATAAGAAATGAAGTTGACATTATCTAGATTTTTTAGATTTTTTTTATTTAACAAAGTTAAACATAAAACATAAAATTGAGCTACAAATTAGAAGAATGGAATCAGTCTAAAATTGAATTATGGAGGTTTTTCTAGATTAAATATTGGTGGAGTTTTGATTATTAATTGAAAGAATTTGAACCTTTACTTTGCTACTGTAATACCCCAAAAATGGGCTATAAGTTCATTAATCTCTTACATATTCAATTCGAACGAAATCGACATCAAAGTCCTAATCTAAGGCACATCTAAACATCATCAAATCTAATTGATTATCTTAAATTTTGCATCGGAGAATATTCCTAGTAATATTCCTAATTATCTTAATTATCTTTAATTTTATAATTATTTGACAATAAATCACATTTATCCTAAAGTTTGATTAATTGAATATTTTCATATTTAATTAATTAGATTTAATATTTGCCACTTAATTGTGTAATTAAATTTAATTATATCTATTATTAATTGTATTATTTAATTTTGACAATAAATCTAATATCATATGAATAATTGATTAAATTCTTATTTAATTAATTAAAGCAAGTTGTCATTATTTAATAATATAGTTTTTAATAAAAGTTTGATTAAATAATTGATTAACCCATAAATCAATTGTTTTATTTTTAAAAGCAGTTAAGTTGGAAATAAATCACTTTATTATTAAATTAATTCATAAATAAAACATGCACAATCATAAAAGCAAACAACTATCAATTATCAATTAAAGCTAAACTCTATTTTGAGTTAAAGCTTAGCTTTTGCATGTTTTTGTGAGTTAATTATCTTTTATTTAAAAATAACTCAAAAATCAAGTTGAGTTATTTGAGTGATTTATAGCTTTTCCCATGCACCTCCAAAGCCTTAGATTTCTATAAAAACAAAGCTCAGCTCTTCACAAATCATCTCATATTTTGCACAATCACGCTGGAGAATTGGAATTGAAGAATCAAAGCTCTTGCGAATCGACATCTTTGTGAGATCAATCTTATTTTAGCATTCATATCATATCAGTTTTTATCATTCTTATTGCATAGAAAATATCAAAAATATAGAATAATTGCATTCAATCTCATATCTAGATCAATTGCATTCAAATCTTTCATTTAGGTGTCATCTAGGTCACTGATCTCGATTACAATCTGAGAACATTAATCTCGCACCTATTAGAAGGCAGTAAATCGCTTGGTTAGATTAGATTTCAATTTTGCATGATTTTGATTTTTGCTAACCTCTAATATTTTACTGAGTGTTGTGTCTACAGATCAGGTACAATTTTCACACACACATTTCTGGCGCCCACCGTGGGGCAACCCATCTTTGCATGCTGGTTTTGATTTTTTTGGGAGCTAAAACCCCAAAGTTTCAAAGATTTAATTTTATCTCCCAAACGGCTTGGAATTTTGGTCTGAAATTTTTTTTGCAGGTTGGTGACATGTCATGGAAGCTACAGTAAAAAAATTTAGAATTTTCTGAGATGTTTTAAATTTTTAATAATTTTTTCTTTAAATTCTAGAAAAAATTAATATCTGACGCAAATCAGCATATTTTTCAAAAATTTTTATATTTTCGGAAAGCTCTTTAAATTATATAGGGGGTCCATTCTTTGTGTTTTAAATTTGGACATGATATCATAGCTCAAATAGTCAATTTACAAAAACTGGTCTGTTTTGATAAAATGGGTCTCTAGGGCACAAATGAAGAGGTTTTTCTAAAATTTTTGCATTTTTGGAAAACTCTCTATTTTTTAGCAGGGGTCTCTATTCTGAATTTCTATTTTTGTGGCCAAAATCATTTCAAAAAAATTAGATCTTGTTGACTAGGTCAAAAGCAAAAAAAAAAAAAAAAGTTTTGTGATGGGTATGCACTTATTTTTTTTACATGGTTCAATGAATGATATGAGTTGTCATTTGGGTTGATTGCTGGTTATTATTACTAATAATAATTAATTTTCAGAGCTAACCCTATGGTTTTCATAAGTTGAATATATTTTGCATATCTTGTTTGCTTGTTTGCTTGTTGGAGAGTTCGTCACTTGCTTGCATGGAAAAGCTCAACAAAAATTGCTAAAAATCAAGTAAAATCTACTAAGCGCGTTGCAAGGATCCCAGGTATTCTCCTTCATCTAATAATATTTTAATTTGGGACTTAAAATAAATCTCTTATGTGTCAAGCTTGTGTGCATCTTTTCATGCTTTTGATCTATTTCTACACACTTGCATAATTGATACTAGGTTGTGAACCCTTAAGGATTCATTAAGTAGTCTTAGAATACTTGTGATTGATCTTGATTGCTATCTTGGGTTATTGGACTCGCTAATCCATCGGCCCCTCATTTCCGCCCCGTGGTTGCAATCTCAGCGCCATAAAGGGGAGGGGTCAACAGGACAGAAGCGTTAAATGTTCCACTTGGCAACCCTTTTGTGCTTTTAGGAACTCCCTTGTTTTCTAAGTTGTGGACTCGTTTTTAGCTTGTGTGAGGTGTTAAGTGTTCCACCTTGTGGACTCATCTCATATTCGCTTTAAACGTTAAGTGTTCCTCTTTCTACTTTTTGGATGCTTTTGGTAGATTTGCTTTCGGAACATACATCTGTGCTCACATAGTAATTAGGCCCTATGAACACTATTTGTGATTCTTGAGAGATTGGATTCCTAGCGAAATCCTTCTTGACGATAGAATCCTTGTAGGTAGGGAGGATACTTAGTGCGTTTCACATTCAACTTAGTTAGTGAGTCTTCTCTTATTGATCGACACATTCTCTCTCCGGAGAGGTTGATAGATCACGTGGGGTTGATATCATGAGCTTTGGTGAATCAAAATTGGTTAGTGCGTCTTCTCTTATTGATTGATACATTCTCTCCCCGGAGAGGTTGATAGATCACGTGGAGTTGATATCACAGACCTTGGTGGAACAAAACTTTGTCTTAGCGTGTCGGATTAATCTGCTTGCTTTGTTTGGGTTAAAAGTGAAGAGGTGTCAAAACCTTGAATCTGGAGCCAAGTCCCCTTGTGGTATACTATTGTGAGTCATCTTTAGAGAGGGTTAACCGTAGCGGACAATCCCTTCACAGGGCAAACTGCATTGACGGAACCTCAAGCGGTAATAGCCATTTTCGCCATGGTAGTGACAACCGCTATATAAATGTCCTTGTGGAAGAAATCTCCACGGGTATGGTTCATTGTTGGGTTGTCAGATCTCCCTAGCAGCTCTTGAAGATTAAGTTCTCGGACTGTGTCAAAACCCTGGTGCGCCGGGATTGGAGTTCACCCCTTTGAATCATAAAAGTTGCAGAGTCAAACCATTACTAAAAACCCTAGAGAGGCCAATTTTTCACTTTCAGGTATATGTGTGTTATTGCAAAACTTTTCAGAACATACACAATTAGTACTCTCAGGGATTAGCACAATTTGGTCACTTGATTGTTCATGCGCAAGGTTGCTTTTGCCCTTGTTCATTATTTTCAGACGTGCTTGGAATCACTTGCTTGCTGTTCTGCATGCTTATTTATCTACATGGCTATTAAAAATGATCAAATCTGGTATAACCTTCAAAATCTGGACAATACAATTTGCAAACAATCCAAAACTGAAAACCTTAAAATTTTGCAAAAATTGATGTAAAGTTCTTTCTGGAGTCAAAAGTCGTTTCAAGAAGTCAAAAGTCATATGACTTTTTGTCAAATGTCATTTCAGTAAAGCCCATATGTCGTATGATTAAGAACCCAGTGTCGTACGAGTTTTCAAACCAGCAAAATTCAAGAAGCCAAAAATTGTTAGCAACTATCGTACGAGTTTCTCAACTGTCGTTTCATTTATACCCAACTGTCGTACGAGTCTGCAGAGTGTCGTTTGGAAAAATTTGAGAAAGTTGTCAGAAATTGTCAAATTGCAAGATATCCAATGTTTCCAGCCTAGTTCCAGAATCTATCAAAAATATCATTGTGTCAAGAACAAATCAGTAGCTATTGAGAATCAGTACACATGTCTCAAAGAATCTGTAAACAAGAGGAAGAAGCTCTGATCGCCGCTATAATGAAACAGATACATGCTATGCAAGTCCAGCTTGACAAACTTGAGAAAGAGAAGGAATCTAAAAAGTTCTCCATGGAATCTTTATACTCTTTTCCATTTGATAAAGACTTGTACATGTCACCATGCCCCCGGAAAAAAATTGAGCAATATGATACCTCTTCCACGGAGAGTGACACATCTAGCTTTGAAGACTATGATGACTATGATGACAGAAAATGTAATGATACCTATGACACCTCTATTCCTAAGAGTCCTCCTCATCGTTCATTCCTGCTTACTACAAATGGGCCATCACATTGGATAGATCAGAAGAGTGATCCATATGATTCTGATTATCAAAGAGACTTTGATGATTTCTATGCACAATACCCAGATGATCCATGTGTTTCACTTGAGGAAGAGAAAGTTTACCATGCTGATTATAAACATGCATACTATAAGGATCTCTCCTCTAAGAACTCTCAGACTGAAAATAAAGATTACACTCTCAAGAAAGATCATGTTAATGTTGGACCTTTATCTAGTGATGGTTCCCTTCCATCCCCTACTTCCTCCAATACCCGTACATTTCTTAAAGCTTCTGATTCTTTCAAATCTTTCACAAAACCTTCATCCGACACAAGCCTTGATACTTTTCATGTGGTTCCCTATAGTTATCCTCCAGGGCTACCTCTTAAAGAAACTCAAGCTAACCTTCACTTGGCTGCAAATACTTTCAATAATGCTAAACCTAAAGAGCCTATGCCTTCATATGTTACAATGCCTACTTCAACTAGTCCTCCACCATCTCTTCCCAAGTCATCCATACAATCCCAACATGCTTCCTTGTCCTTAGAAGTGGTTCCATGTCAAGAGGATTCCAAAAATGATGAAGAAAAGAACATAAAGAAAGATCAAGATCAAGAACCCTCCATGTCATCCACTCCTTTTCCCAATGTCTCTTATCTGCCTCAGGGTTCTTTTGATCCTGTACCCCCTTTTTCATGCATTCCACCATGTCTTAAGTCTTCGCCTAAGCAAGATCAAGCTACTACTTACACTGTTGAGCTTATTGACAATCAAAATAACCTTACTACACTTGCGCTTTCCAAAGATGATACTTCCATTAAGGTTGGTAAAAATAGTGTTGTTACTTCCAATGTTAAGCCTATTGAAAATCAAGAGACAAATTATGTGCTGGTGCTATCCAAAGATCCTTGTCAAGATCAAAGTCTTCCATCTTCTTATTCTACCACTCCATATTCACTTCCACTTTCTACTCTTCCTAAGTCTTTGCAAGCTTTGAAAAATCCTATCAAAGAAGGTGCTCATATTCAAGATGTCCATGATTCTATTGAAAATTCTAATGCTCACTCTAAAGATGTTGATATCTTTGGTTGTCATATAGATGCTGATGAACTTATTGATTATCCTTTTGCATCTTCCACTTCCATCCTTGGACCTCTTCCACCACTACCAAGATCTTCACGCATTCCTTCCATCTTGGGTCCTTATGTCCCTTCACTTTCCCCTCCTAACTTTCCTAATTCACCATCCATCTTGGGCTCTTACATACCTCCATCTCCTATCTTTCCTCAAGATCAACATAGATGCATACCCTTGAATCTTTTTCATCCACCCACCCATCTAGACCAGTCGTATCCTCCCTCTTCCACAAATCTCAAGTCCTTTGGAAGTAACTTGAATGTTCAATACAAGAAAAAGAAGCAATACAAGAATCCATCAAAAAGAGAAGATCACCATGTCTCCTCTAATAGACATGGAAGCATAAAGTCCAAAGAGATATCTAAGAAAAAAACTACAAGACAAGTATGGGTTCCAAAATCCATCATTGAAGATATTATCTCTAAATCATCAAAAGGAAATAAAAAGCCTACAACTATATGGATTCCAAAGTCTCTCTTGAAAGAGTTTGGTGTTGAACAAAAAGTAAAATTGACATTCAAGCTTCCAAAGGCTTCCACTACATCTCCTTCCAAAAATATTCTTCCATTTCATGCGCCCAAACCTCAACCTCTGCTATCCATTCGCCATATTCCTTCACGTATTCCCTCATTCACATTTCCTCCACCCTCTCGCCACCCTTCAAGGTATGTGTTGACGTTGATCTTACCTTCCTTTCCATCTACCCTTTCACAATCCTTCCATTCATTAACCTTCTACCTTCTATCCTTTTTTCTCATTTTCCTATTCCTCCTATCTTCCAACCTCACTCGCTTTACATAAAACCCTATCCTCCATTTTTCTCTTCCATATTCCTTTCCCTATCAGCATCTTTGAGCATATCATTTTGAATCCTTGGCATATCATGGTTTATCCTTTCAAGGAGCATTATCTAAAAAGCTTGCCTTCTTCCAAAAAAGAAATGAAAAATAAAATAAATTAAAAATGTGCCTTGGTGAAAACCTGGAAACAGGCGCCTTGGTAGCAAAAGTAAAGAGAAATAAATTCATCCTATGGTGAAAACCACTCCCTTGTGGCACCTTGGATAAGTACCATGATGAAAACTTGGCAATCAGGCATCATGCGTAGTTCTTCTACATATTTCATCCATTCCATCTTCTCTCTTTGATCTTGACAATGTTGATCTATACATGAATATTTGGCTATTTTGTGAGCTATCTTACGGTGATCTTGCTTTCATTCCTTCCATGTTTAGCCTTCATATCCATCTTCCTCCATTCATTTTTGCCTATCACTATCCTTTTCCCCTTTGGTCTTGATCTAATAAAAAAAGAAAGAAAGAGTAAAACACGATGCTATGAAGCCTCTTGACATGTCTACTCTTTTGGACTGCATCCTTTCCTTTTTCTGCATTACACTTTGGTGACTTGTCCTATGCTGGCATTTCATTGCTTGTCCAAATATGCTTTACATGACAATTTTTCCCTAGCTTGGGTATTCTTGAGGAGTTTCCCCTTGAGGATTTCTTCCCTTCATTTTCCTTCATTCTCTTATCTTCCATCTCTTCCACCAGCTTGCTAATCCCTTTTGTTCTCCACCTTGCTAGACATTGGGACTGCACGATATGATCTTGCTTGGGAGTTTGCAAATGGAAAAAGATGCTATCAAGTATACCAAGTATCAGAACAATTATCAGAACAAGTATCAGAACCAGTATCAGAACAATTATCAGAACAAGCATCAGAACCAGTATCAGAACAATTATCAGAATCAGTACCAGAATCAGTATTAGAACCAGTATCAAAATAATTATCAGAATTAGTATCAGAATCAGTATCAGAACCAGTATCAGAATGGGCCTACATAACTAGTATCAGAACACCTACAGGGGCTACACCTTTCACTTTAGTTTATGGGTCTGAAGCGGTACTGCTTATTGAGGTTGAAATCCCATCACTCAGAATCAAAATGCATGGACTTGTCACTGATGAAGACTACAGAGTGTCGAGGTTACAAGAACTTGAACTACTAGATGAGCGCAGACAAGCAGCGTATGATCATCTCAGAGTGTATCAGAAAAGAATGTCTAGAGGCTACAACAAGAATGTCAGACATAGAGAATTTCAGGTTGGCGATCTAGTGTTGAGAGAAAATCCTAAAAATCAATCACATCGAGAACGCAAGGGGAAGTTCGAACCCAACTGGCTGGGTCCCTTTGTAATCACTGCTACTTTTGGCTCTGGTGCCTATCAACTCTCAACAACTGAAGGAGAACAGCTCCGAGAACCAATCAACGTTCTCCATCTAAAGAAATTCTATGCCTAAGGCATTCAGTGCTTGGTAAATGTCCTGAAAAAAATCTTAAAAATCGGAAAAAGTCCTGAAAAAATGAACATCTTGGTGAAAACCTAGCAATAGGCGCCTTGATGATTCACAAAAAAATCAAAAAATATCAAAAGTACAAAAAAATTGAAAAAATGAAAAATACAAAAAAATGAAAAAAAAAGAAAAAGAAAAAAAAAGTGCCTTGGTGAAAACTTGGAAACAGGCACCTCGGTAGCAAAAATAGAATCTCTACCAAGATGGTGAAAACTCGACAAACGGGCACCACTTGTTCCAAAATGCTCCATCTATCAGCACAATCTTGGTCTTTCCCAGCTTTCAGTCTTGCTTTAGTTTGTACATATCTCCCGGTTTGTTCTTGCATTTCCAGTTTTCAATAAGTCGGCCTGTACACCAACCAGCTCAAGCATTTGCATCCTATCAATGTTCACACTTGGGGGCAATCAATGTCATATCCTATGGTCTCCCATGTATCTTAGACGTGTCATATCCACTCAGAGTCCTTTGAAGCTTCATTTGAGTCAGTCAGTCAGTCTTGTCTCCAGAAAGGATTTTGCATTTACAACAACGCAATCAAACATCAAAACTCAACTGAAAATAATCTGTGCTTTTCATGCTTTTATCTCCTTGTAGGCATACTGATTCGCATTGAGATTTTTGCATATTGTGTCCCTTCGAGCTCTTCGATGATGTCTTTTATAGGATTTAGAGAGTGATGACTGGGGGCATAATCTTTTCTTTGTCTTCTGCTTGTATGTGAAAATCTAACATCTTTGGAACTTCTGGATTGAAATGGTGTCCGACTGTAAGAGCCTCTATCTCGAATTGGATGGCCATGCGTACCTCGACCATTGATACCCAGACAATTCAAGGAAGTTTGATCTAACTATTATCTTTTTGAGTAAGTTCTTTCTCCTACTGTGGAATGCAATCTTGCCTAAGGATGTGAACGATAAAGGGTCACTACGGGTAATCCACATTGGATTTAGAATGATCTCTTGACTGTTTGATGTGTTTGTAATGCAAGGCGTACTCAGGTCATCACAATGTTTATGTTTTGATGCTTGTACAAATTGCTATATCAAAATGGACATGATATTCAGGTCATCCTGGCGTTTGTGCCTTGATGCTTATATCTAATCCGACATTCAACAACTAAAATCAATATTCATATGTCCATGGTTGTTTGACCAGTGGGTGTTGTATTGATTCTTGCACATACAAATTGATATTCATATGTCTATGGTTTCATGGCTAGTGGGCATTGTATTGATTTATCCGGTTACCTAAAAGTTCAATGATGATAACAAATCGACATATGATCAGTGACTAGGTCCTCGGTCTTAGGTTGCATTTCATTTTGCATGTCTCATTTCATTTTGCATGTTGCATGATCTCACAATGATTAAATGAACTCCAATGCTTAAACGATTCTTCGAATCGCATCTTCCAGTCTAACAAGAGTTGAATCTCACACGAAAGTTCCTCCAATGAAATAGCAAGTAGAATCCTTTTTCGGGATCAAAATTCAAATCTGAGATCATTCATATTATTAATTGCTTGCATAATCAACCTTCAATCATCACAGAAATCTAGTATTCAACTTAACTGATTATTTAACATCAAACTATCAAAATTTCAACTTGGTCAACCATGGTCAACTCATGGTCAAACCTAGTCAAACTTGGTCTTTTTGGACCTCCAAACGATGCAGAATGCATTCTCGGACGTGTATAACCACACTTCTCAAATCAATTAACATGCTTCTAAACTATAACGCTGACTTTTCTTGTCAGATTTCAATTTTAATCCCGAAGGGGGCATGGTACTGCACATTATTCAAAGTCTGTAAATCAAATTCTATCGATCAAATCTATCAATATCTTTCATCAGTGATCAAGACAACAATCACGTCTAGTCACTGATTCATCAAAAGTCCTCATCGCTCGGGGCAAATCTATCATCACTTGGGGCATATCAGATTCATCGATCCATATCAATCTGGTATTCTCCTAATCTTGTAAACTGTATCAGTTTTTGCAACCATCAGATCATAGTGTTCTTTCCTTGGTTCTTCGACAACTGAAGGGTTTGGATGTGATACTTGCTAGTTCTGCTACGACAATCGAGTCTAGAACGGGTCACTCACTTCTTATCAATCCTAAGGTTCAGAATCAGGTGTTTTGACACTTTTTCGCAATCATAGGTTTAGTTTCTGCTACAGTGAACATTATCTCTGGTCATTTAGGACCTCCTATCTCAATATCTCTCAATTGGTTTCTATCTTGAGATCGGTTTATCTTTTGAATCAATTTCATATCTCTATCAAACACAGACTATCTTTGAACCACTGCGCTTCGCACAGTAATTCAAAGAGGGGCAAAATGTAATACCCCAAAAATGGGCTATAAGTTCATTAATCTCCTACATATTCAATTCGAACGAAATCGACATCAAAGTCCTAATCTAAGGCACATCTAAACATCATCAAATCTAATTGATTATCTTAAATTTTGCATCGGAGAATATTCCTAGTAATATTCCTAATTATCTTAATTATCTTTAATTTTATAATTATTTGGCAATAAATCACATTTATCCTAAAGTTTGATTAATTGAATATTTTCATATTTAATTAATTAGATTTAATATTTGCCACTTAATTGTGTAATTAAATTTAATTATATCTATTATTAATTGTATTATTTAATTTTGACAATAAATCTAATATCATATGAATAATTGATTAAATTCTTATTTAATTAATTAAAGCAAGTTGTCATTATTTAATAATATAGTTTTTAATAAAAGTTTGATTAAATAATTGATTAACCCATAAATCAATTGTTTTATTTTTAAAAGCAGTTAAGTTGGAAATAAATCACTTTATTATTAAATTAATTCATAAATAAAACATGCACAATCATAAAAGCAAACAACTATCAATTATCAATTAAAGCTAAACTCTATTTTGAGTTAAAGCTTAGCTTTTGCATATTTTTGTGAGTTAATTATCTTTTATTTAAAAATAACTCAAAAATCAAGTTGAGTTATTTGAGTGATTTATGGCTTTTCCCATGCACCTCCAAAGCCTTAGATTTCTATAAAAACAAGGCTCAGCTCTTCACAAATCATCTCATATTTTGCACAATCACGCTGGAGAATTGGAATTGAAGAATCAAAGCTCTTGCGAATCGACATCTTTGTGAGATCAATCTTATTTTAGCATTCATATCATATCAGTTTTTATCATTCTTATTGCATAGAAAATATCAAAAATATAGAATAATTGCATTCAATCTCATATCTAGATCAATTGCATTCAAATCCTTCATTTAGGTGTCGTCTAGGTCACTGATCTCGATTACAATCTGAGAACATTAATCTCGCACCTATTAGAAGGCAGTAAATCGCTTGGTTAGATTAGATTTCAATTTTGCATGATTTTAATTTTTGCTAACCTCTAATGTTTTACTGAGTGTTGTGTCTACAGATCAGGTACAATTTTCACACACACAGCTACCATGTTAAATAGTTGAAACCATTATGATTTTATTGCATACTATTTTTGAATTTGTCAGTAAATTTTCATCTCATCATATTCTTCTCTTGTTTTAACTCATTCTAATGATAGATCATGGAGTATGATGCAAAACATTAATGATTCAAAAAATTGCATAGTCAAATCTACAAATACTATCAACATGTTTGATTGAAATTCAAAATCATCTTTATTTATTTTTATGGAGGATTTCATATCATTGATGAGCTATCATCACCCTTCCCAATCATGCTCAACCAGTTTAATGAACTAATTAAACACCATTTCAGAAGCCCTAAGAATGACAATATTCTATGGTCAAATAAACAAAATTTTTTGTGATTTTCTAGCACAAAACCATGAGAAACCTTTTCCTAAAAATCCATTAAAAATAATATGAATACATTAAAAATAAGATTAATGTTTCAAATAAATCACTGATAAGCCATTAATCACAAATTTGCCTCTAACAACATTGACTTGGATCTGAAGGTATTCGAAGAATATTCTCAACAAATAAAATAAAGTAATTACTTGCTGGGAAGGCTAGAAAGGAAAGAGCTCATTTGATAGAATGAACCACTTACACCCCCGAAAGAGTAGTATTAGTATTTGCATCTCATATGCAATATGATATGTAGTGTTATATTTACTTGCCACAAAAGTCTACATTGATAGACATTTTTTTGGCTCTATAGAATTGGAAAATTATCATTTCAATTCTACCATCACAATAATGAATTATTTAATTTAATAAATCATAAATAAGAAATTAATGTTTTTACTGAAAGATGAAGTGTCACAATTTAAACACTTAGATTAGACAAAACTGATATAAAAATTTATAACAACATAAATATAAAACAACCTAAAAAGAAATAACATTACCCAAAACTAAAATACAAAACTCAAAATAAAAATGATTCACAATTATAAACAACCTCAAACAAATCTTACAATAAGAAAACCATTCGCTAGCACAAAAACTGAAACTTAATTTCCTCCAATAGCTTGTAATAGTCAACATCTTTAAGAGGTTGGTGGTTCTTTATAAAACCGCTTTCTTGAAACATCCAAACTTTGACAAACTCCTTTTTGGACAAACTTATTAGGCCATGTATCAAATTTTAACTGGTATTTGAAAGTTGGTTGGAGAGAGTACAGTCCATAACAAGGGGGTCCTAATGATGACGTAAGCAATCATCACCCCACCCACGTTTTCTTTCATGAGGTTGGGCCTCGTCAACAGTCCAAATTCAATGAGTCAATCAACAAAAAAAACTTACGAGTAATTATCATCGAATTCGCCAGCATGGCATCAATATAAAACCTAAGACCCATGACTCACAACAGTAATGTTGACCCTGTGGTAAGGTAGGTCAGGACTTGAGGTTAAGCTAGAGTCAGTGTGACCATCAAGTGAGCAACTCCTTCCCATCTAACTCATCTCCAACTACCTCCACTGGGATGCCCAACTCACCAACTCACCAACTTCTCAATGTATAATATACCCATTTGAATGTAGAATCCCAAGAGTAGAAGTCTTGTTAACTTGTCTGTGCTATTGTCTACACCTACCCACAAGAAAGTTACATTGAACTACTGAATAAGAAAATTGTATACTTGCCTATAAAATCTCACCAATCCTCATATTCAGCAGGAGGCCATTGCAACAAAGATTTGCTGCATTCTGCCTCCTGTTGAAAGAAATATATTGGTCTGTTTCAGTTTCCCCCTGCAAGCTCAAGCTCAACAACAATGGAGGCCCTTACTGGCTGTTCAATGGTGCCACACAGTGGTCTTCAACATACTCCTAAGCAGCCCATGCCCTCTTCAATGAAGCTGGCAGGATCATTGCCTGTACAGACTCAGAAGAGAAGGGTGGTGGTTAGAGCAGTGCATGCAGCTGAGCCAGTGAAGAAGACTGAATCAGCTAGCAAAGCAGGGTGGAGTGTAGATAGCTGGAAGTCAAAGAAGGCTCTGCAGCTGCCAGAGTACCCTAACAAGGAAGACCTTGAGACAGTGATCAAGACCTTGGAGACATTCCCTCCAATTGTGTTTGCAGGGGAGGCAAGGCACTTGCAGGATAGGCTGGCTGATGCTGCCCATGGAAAGGCCTTTCTCCTTCAAGGTGGGGACTGTGCAGAGAGCTTCAAGGAGTTCAATGCAAATAACATAAGAGATACTTTCAGAATTCTGCTGCAGATGGGTGCTGTTCTTATGTTTGGAGGTCAAGTTCCAGTTGTCAAGGTATGTGGGATACACAGAAATCTTCGTTTTCAATATTAGGGCATTGATAATGTAAGTTTGAGTATCTGGTTATATGTGGGGTTGTGGATCATAGCTATCTTGTAGATCAGCTTTCAGATGATTGTTGTAAACTTGGTGGTTTGACATAAATCCAGACTTAGCTTTTTTACTTGTGCATTTTTGGTTAAGATCTGTGCTAGCAATGATCCTATTCTCTCGTTGGGTTGTAGATTCATTCATACGTCAAAACCTTCATTAAACTTGGATGTAAATGCTGTTTATCATCAATTGTGTTTTGGATTGTTCCTTTTGCATTTACCCATTTCGAAATACCTAATCTGGGTCACAAAACTGGTGTCTGGTGTATGCTTTTCGTCGTCAATTGTATTTTGGATTGTTCTTTTTGCATATACCAATCTTGAATTGCCTAATTGTGATCTTCCACCATGGGGATTCGCTCTGTGCATCTTTCATGCAGAGGGACGTGTTATTTGTTGCCACTTGGTTGTGGAAAGTATGCTAAATAACTAGACACTTAAGTCGTTTCAAAGAAATCCAGAACATGCCGTTTCTCCAAAGGTTTATCATGTCATTTTAAAATATCTGTTCCAAAGTTCATAATGCAATTTGGAAAACTTTAGAAAATCTGTCATCACATTTTGATATTGATCATGTTAATTATAAATTCTCCATTTACTATCTCAATCTTGTTTATATCCTAAATTCAGGATCATCTTATGGAAAAGCCCTAGATCTTTTATGTTTTGCTAGTTTTTCAAGAATGGATCTTTTTGGAAATGTTAGTTTTACTAACTTTATCTCTTTTCGATATCCTCTTTCTTTTAAGTTTTTAAACTCTAATACTGTCCTTCTGGATATCAGGTAGGCAGAATGGCTGGACAATTTGCGAAACCTCGATCTGATCCATTTGAAGAAATAAATGGTGTAAAACTTCCTAGCTACAGGGGAGATAACATTAATGGAGATACCTTCGATGAAAAGTCTCGAATTCCTGACCCAGAGAGAATGATCAGGGCTTACTGCCAAGCAGCGGCCACACTGAATCTGCTTCGTTCTTTTGCAACAGGAGGCTATGCTGCAATGCAACGTATCACTCAGTGGAATCTAGATTTCACAGAGCATAGTGAACAGGGGGACAGGTATTTAGCTTTTTTTATTGTTTGTTGACTCAGAGGAATTGGTTTATACTGTTTCCAGCAAGCTGTTTGACTTACTGGCTAGTTTTATATGTGGCATCAATCATTTGATTTAACATAACTTGTTTTACTTTTCCCATGAATCAAGTGGTTTTTTAATATGATAAAGGGTTTGTGTTTTAACATTTAAAAATGTGAATAGGTCCTATGATTCTTGAATTTGACAGCCAAATTGGCTACCATAGTCTCACCAATGGTTAGTTTGCACATACTTTGTTGTGAAATTGCTTTTGAAGAAAACTCTGATTCTATTGCTATCATGTTCTACCTGCAACTTGCTTGACCCCTAGGAAGTGAATACTGAAACTGTTTAGTTATATGCTATTATGTGACCTACATGAAATCACACATCATAGCAAAGTTTTGGATGTTAGTCTATGGTTGTCCAACTGTGGAATTTGGCTGCCTAGATGCAAATTTCTTTCAGCTTAAAAAGCCCAATAAAATATGGGTATCAAGATCTTATTATCTTGTTATCCTCCAATTATAGAAGAAAAACCTGTCATGGCAGGACCAAGATGAAAAAGGAAATGTTAAGTTCAATTCTTGCAGTGGTACAGTCCCTCCTCCATGTTTCTGGAAATGCAACTAATGCAACATAATGTTGTGTATTTCAGGAATTTTTCTAAGGGACCATGCATTTTTGTACGTTCAGAAAGATTGGACAACTTTATTCTAACTTTGAACATAACATCAAAGCCTATATCTTTGATATAAATTAAAAAACGCTTTTCATTTTGCTTAAGTTTATATATATTCAAGTAGATTTCCTCTTCTTATAGATTTACTTGGCTCTGTCAAAAATCTAGGGCATTTTTTAACTGGCTTGGGGTTATAGATATAGTGGCCTTATTAGGGAAGGATAGTCTATAGATAAATCGTACACTTAAATATTTGCATTTGTTAAGAGCTTTGAACTTTTAGAGAACAGATTATGTTCACGTGTTGAATCAGAATGAATTTAGACAGAGATTCTTACAGTTATACTATTATGCTTGAAGGTATCGAGAACTTGCACACCGGGTTGACGAGGCATTAGGGTTCATGTCAGCTGCGGGATTAACAGTAGATCACCCCATCATGACAACTACTGAATTTTACACATCCCATGAATGCCTCCTCCTTCCTTATGAAGAAGCACTTACAAGGAAGGACTCAACCTCAGGTCACTACTATGACTGTTCTGCCCACATGCTGTGGATTGGTGAGAGAACACGCCAGCTAGATGGTGCTCATGTGGAGTTTCTTCGTGGAGTGGCTAATCCCATTGGTGTTAAGGTATTAACTCTGATACTCTTTATAAAGTACTTCGACCTGCATCTCTCAAAAGTTCGCTTTGGTTTGCAAGTCTCTAAGCTGACTTGTTAAGCATACTCCCTAACTTTGCTTTGGTACTAAGGTATTCTGTGTGCTGTATGGCTTCTCTACTTGTGGTTGCCTTTGTGGTACTTAACTAAATGTCGTTTTGTTGATGATTTGTTCCACAGCTTATATTTGAATCCATTCTATTATTAAGAATATTTCTCAGTTTCTTTTAGATGTAACTCATGAATTGTTTCCATATTTGAAGGTGAGTGATAAGATGGACCCAGGGGATTTGGTGAAGTTGGTAGAAATTTTGAACCCCCAGAACAAACCTGGTAGACTCACTGTGATTGTACGCATGGGAGCAGAAAAGCTCAGGGTAAAGCTACCTCATCTCATACGAGCAGTGCGCCGTGCTGGGCTTATTGTCACATGGGTCAGTGATCCCATGCATGGTAACACTATTAAAGCTCCATGTGGCCTCAAGACTCGCCCTTTTGATGCAATAAGAGTAAGTGAAATTTAAGCTTTCTAAATATGCAGTTTTCTATGTTATCAAAGACAGCAATCTTTAATAGTCCCTTAGCAACACACATCATATATGTGATCAGGAAGACACTATGATTGTGCAAGATAAAATATATGTACAAAAACTAAAAAGCTAAGATGGAGGGCAAAGGGCTTGAATTTATGTGGAACTCATTGTTGAGAAAGTAGCTAATTGGATGTTGGAGAATAAACACAATTCTTTTGTATATTCCTTCTACAAAGAAATGTACAAACTCTGACATATTTGTGAATTTTTCTCAGGCTGAAGTGCGGGCTTTCTTTGATGTTCATGATCAAGAAGGGAGCCACCCTGGTGGTGTGCACTTGGAGATGACGGGACAAAATGTGACAGAATGCATAGGTGGATCAAGGACTGTGACCTTGGATGATCTTAGCTCTAGATACCACACTCACTGTGATCCGCGTCTAAATGCATCTCAGTCCCTTGAACTGGCTTTCATCATTGCAGAGAGATTGAGGAAGAGGAGGATGGGCTCTGAGATATCTGGATTGGCATCTCACTTTAAAGGACTTATACCAATATAGAGAGTGGTGTATTAAAATAAGTAGGGAAGCATGGGAGATGCTTTGGGATAGACGTGGAAGCTTTTCTTGCATATTATCAACTTGTGTATTTACCAAATGTAGCCTGGGAATAAGTTAATGTCATGGGATTTTCTAATTATAAATACATTATCTATTTAATATATCAGATTTTCAGTGTGCTTTGAACAGTCTTCCAATATATCTCTATGAAAAACAGGAAATGATTGATTTGCATTAGCACGTAAAAAATGGATCTCTAGCAGTTGATATTCAAAATTATCTTAAAAATATGTATTGAATAATGATTTGCAAAGCAATTTAAAAGAAAATTCGACTTTCAACAGGCATTAAATAGATTTAATTACCATTTGTGTGGAAAAGTAATAACTAATAAGTGATTTGAAGGAATAGATTTTTACCATCTCTTAACAAATGCTAATTTTGAAAGAATAACCCCCTGCACCATTCATAACTTTTTTAATCACGACCACTCCACAATTTCTTGATCGGTAAGCATTATGCATGAGCAGTTATTTTTAGTTGATATTACAACAGAATGGGGTTAGATTCAATGCTGGATTGCATGCAATGACATCCCATTCTATGCTCACCCTACTCACGGGGATGCATTCCCTTTTCATTTTACATGTATTGCACTTCTGTAAAAAATCAAGCCATCTTTTTAAGGATGTAGATTTTTGTGACTCGTTACGAATGACTGGCCTGGACCAACCAAAGGCAACCACCTACACTGAGAGCCAACGGACCTGAAGCACTTTTTCTACCACTAAATGTTTGGAGCAAACTGATGTAAAACTCTTCAACTACCAACAATTGTTCAAATCACTATTGCATAGGGCTTTCTATCAGGAAGAGTACTTTAAACTGTATCTTATCATTCTGACAAGCAATTAGATTCTGGTTCTTAAAGCAGATCATTTGACCTTATACTTAAACATCTGCAGAAAAAGTAAGTTTAACAGTAGCTGTTCAGACATGCACACTCACTGCTATGTGGCATATCCATATGGTGAGAGTTTATTCCCCCTGTTGTATGTATTTCGTTAATAATGAACTACATTGATAAAAAGTGATAACAGAGGCATTCCACCCTCCAAAAGCCTTCCCCATTTGAGAGCAAGTTTTGAGCTGCACGTCCTCATTTTCCTTTGCAGTCCCATAGGTTACCAACGTTGCTAACAAAAGGTGTGCTTTTCTTGTAAGTGAATATTATTGGTGATATCTCTACTTTCATTTTGTCCCATGAAAAACTCTGCTTTCCAACCCTCCCAAAAAGAAACCATTTTTTAAGTTGAACTTTATACAGTGCCTATGTTTATAATGTTGTTGATTTTCAGCCTGATTTGAAGAGATTCCGCCCCATAATACTATAGACAAAGTTGGGTGATTTTATAAATATTATTCTCTAAAAAATAATTCCTTTTTTGGTAACATATAATGTGGGAAGAACTTTGGCAAGGTTAACCTTCAGCCTGATTTGAAGAGATTCCACCCCTTAATAGCATAGACAAAGTTGGATGGTTTTATAAATGTTATTGTCCAAAAGATGAATTCCTTTTTTTGGCTAACAAATGATGGGGGAAGAACCTTTGGCAAGGAAAACCAAGGTAGTACATTCATTCTTGGAATTTATGTTGGGCGAACTTTAACAATAAAATGAGGTGATATATCTGTTGCTTAAAGATTTTACATCCCATCGATGTATGCTTTGGTGATGGTATTGTTGGAGATGTTTTTTAAAAATGTCCTGTGTTCTTGACCCTCAGAAAGATCAGAGCTTATTGCCAACCAGTGCCCACATTGAATCTATTTTATGTTTTTGCAATGTGGCGTTTACTGCAGTGAAAGAATCAAATGGATTGTTTATGCTAGAGAGCAGGGCATTATACTGCAGGACATTATACTACAGTGCAAGAAATCAAATGGGGGTTATGCTAGAGAGCAGGACATTATACTGCAGGACATTATACTACAGTGCAAGAAATGAAATGGGTTTTTTGTGCTAGAGAGCAGGGCATTATACTACAGTGCAAGAAGTCAAAAGGATCGAGAACCATTTATCATCTAGAGCCCATTACCCCTAGCTTGATGAAAAGACACCAGCAATTTAGAAGAAAATTACAAGCCCATCCTAAAAGGGGTAGAGCAATTATTTAGGCCTTGGCCAAGCAAGGAATATCCAGGTTGGATTGTGACGGCTTCCTTATTCACCCTTTACATAATGGGATAGAAATTGGCAGGATTACTAATGCAGTTGAACTTATTGAAACACAGGCAAATTTTAAGGATCCATGTAGTTTTAAAAGTGATCAGTTTTACTTTTATTTTAGTTCTGAACATCCACTTCTATAAGCTCCCAAGGCATATTGATCTTTTCTCTCAATTACCACTAGAAACTATACCAAAAACCCATTCCACTAAATCTTAATTTGCATTTGGTAATTAGTTTTTAAGTTTATTTATATAAATAACAATAATTGACAGACAAAGAAAGAAATGCATGATACATTCTTTTTTTAGTAAGTAGGTACAAGGTTCATGAATTATCAACCTCCACCCACTTTTCTCACCAGTACATCAACAAACACTTTTAACGCTTATTTTGATATTTCGTACTAGTGATCATTGTAATTGCCCCTCTCCTTTCTACAGTTATTAATATTCAAGCACATTGTCTCTGGTTGCTTTAGTCACGTGCACATCTGTATGGTATGAGTTAAAATTTGATATAACATTTGAACTTACTGCAATACTAAAGTTATATCTTCTCAGACCATCTGAATCCCTGATTTTGAAAATCAAAATTGGGTTTTCCCAAGCTAACAAAAAGAATAAATTAGGATGGAGTTGTTTGAGATCATGTGCAGTATTGAATTGCCTTGGGGTTAGTAATGTGGTGGGCATATCTGGGTAGCCTAACCTAAAAATAAATATTGCAGAGGGTCACTTACAGTTGCAGAGTAAAGTAAAATATGTTCATTGTCAGCACTGTGAGTAGTTGAAATAGATTGATTCGAGGGGTCCTACTGCAAAACAATAGAAAACCTAATTTAAATATTTTTGTCTGCAAAGTGATCCTACCGCAAAACAATAAAAAACCTAATTCAAATATTTTTATCTGAGAACTAGTACAGACAGCTTGGGAGAAAGATTTTTCAAGAGAGATAGAGATTGGGCCAGGGCTCCGTATCAATTCAGAGATATTCCTGCACTACATTATCAATTCACAATCACTTAAATTGTATCTTAATATCTTTCACGAGTAACATGACCTAACTCTAGAGGTTTTCTCTGGAATTGTTTCAGTGACAACCAATAGAAATTATGTTTGAAATTTTGAAATTTAGAGATCTTTAAGCTAAAGACGTACTCAAGAATCATTTGAGCAACAACCCATAAGAGATTTAGCTAAAGATCTACTTTATAATCATTTTAGAAAAATAGTTTCAAGGAAGAACACGCCAGAAGAATTTTTGTATATGTTTCTGGTCACATTTTGTAGTCAAATCATTAAATAGAATTCATATTGTGTTTTTTTCTTCAGTTCGTAATACCTGAACAAGAATCTTAGGACCACGCTTGAAAAGATTGATTTCCTGTTCACAGATACCAATATAATTTTGTTTTTTAAGTTTATGTCATTGCAGGGATTCTATAATAATTTATTCAAACAAAATTAAAATTAGTTAATCATACCATTGTATTTTTATTATTTTCTAAGTTCTTGAATATATATATATATATATGATTATTATGATTTAATGAAAATTATTATAATGACCATCATAATTATTTTGTCTTCTAGTTGTTGAGTTCAATTAATATGACAATTACATTTGTTCTCAAAAGAATAATCTTCTTTAAAAATTACTTCTAATTTTGTGATTTTTCTTATATGCACACATCTTAGTCAACTATTCATTGAAACTAAAATTTCAACTATATTTATATTCTATATATGATTGAAATAATATTGACGATGAAATAGAAGTCATGCTAATAATAATTGCAATTTATTTCAAGCTTTCTAATATGCCTAACAAAAGTAGTGACATTAGTGGTGCCTTGCAATGCCATCTCATCTTATATTTTTCTAATCTTATTTTTGTATTTAGAGAGGTTGTTGAGACTAGGTGCGTCGTGTCCTTACTCTCCACCATTGGCATGACCTCTAAATTATATATTGGGTTCAACTACTCTTCTTCTTATTGTGGAATGTTTTTGGCATGTAGAGTCATGATTTGGTTAAACTTGTCCAAATAAAATGAACCATACTTTTATCCTCCAAATATATTACACAGTACTTAATAATTATATTTAAGTTGGTTAAATGAGTGCCCTGCTAGGGTTTAGTCTGCTTTAATGTATAGTCTATGTTTTTTCATTTCCCAGAGCCATACCACATTTATTACAAGATTTTTTTCCATCTTTTAATGGCCTCAACCAATCCCAACCCAACAGGTGATGTTGGTGTTGGAGCTTTGGCGACCGGGGACCATGGCATCCCTAAACAAATGACCCCGAAAGTTTGTCTTAAAAGTGTTTCACGAGGAGTGTCTTTTGGTAGTCCAAGAGTTGTTTTGCATGTTCAGGGCTTTGATAGTGCATGCCAATGGCTTGAAAAATTTACGTTGATAGCATATTTTGTGGGGAGGGTTCTGCCTGAAAGCATGCTTCTTGACAAGATTGCCAAGGCCTAGGTCCCTCATGGGCTCCAAGTTGACATCATCCAAATCTCAACACAGACTTCTTTTTTTAATGTTTTATTTTGCTAATTCTACCCATGTTCAAGATATTTTACACCATGGGCCTTGGTTTGTTCGGTTTTTCCTACATGTTTCTTATCCATGGTCATGAGACTTCACTATTTCTGATTATAAGAAGCCCAAAGTATGGTCTAAATTGAATTTCCTACTCTCCCCTTTCCTTGTTGGCCCTTTTTGCAGACCATTGTTCAATCCATTAGCAAGGTGGTCTACATGGAACTATATATTTTTTCCATACCCATCCTCAAAAGAGGCTATGCATAGAAGTGGATGTGTCTCGAGACCTCAAAAAGACTGCATAGATTTAGATGGGAGGTTTGTGATACTCTCAACGAGTGCTCTATCTAAACTTTCCCAATACTTGTTATTGGTGCCAATCTTCAAAACACAAGATTGAGGATTTCCCTTTGGTTTAATTGAAGGCTAAAACTCCTCCCAAGGAGTCAGCTCCTTCATGCTCTTTTGGTGATCCTAAAAATGAGGATGGTTGGAATATAATTATTTGTAAAGTGTTCCTTTTCTGCTTCTCAAAATCAATTAAGCACCACTATTGTACAACCACAACCCCAAGCTTAGTCTTAATCATAATCGAAGGTGTATCCAGTTTCAAACCCTGGGTTTCAAGGGAAAAAAATGGTAGGCAATGGTGGTTCCCACTTAGCTATTTCATACCCCACAACCAACCTCTATTTTATTAGCCCCATCAACCTCTTTACATCATTCTCATATCCCTTCTAGGTGCATGACAGATGGTGATGAGGCTCTAGAGAAGCATAGTGTGATTCCATTGGTTCCATGCCCTAGTTTCTAACCAAACTCAAACGTCTTATATAACAGTTTCTCCTCTCTTGAGGATGAGAATGACATACACTAATTTGAATCATGAATTTCATTTCATGGAATGTTCAAGGCCTAACTAACCTTGCTAGGAAGTATTTTGTCTGGGATACTTGACAAAAATATCCTAGTATTGATATTTTTTGTCTTGAGGAAATCAAAATAGCAACTTTCATGTTCTTCGTTGCATGTCATGTTATTTGAACAACTGGCCTAGTCTTTTCTTTAGAATATGAAGTTGGTCAAGGAGGCGTCATCACCCTCATCTTTCCATGTTGTTAGTCCTCTATTATGGCTTATGGGTTAGATCCCACTCAATAACTAGTGTGGGTTGTCGTGTCAGTTAATACTCATTATTTTAGTATCATTAATATTTATGCTCCCAATGATGTCATGGAAAGATCTCATCTTTGTTGGTGGATTGTTGACTCATTGCCACTAGCCACTTGGGTTTTTGTGGTAACTTTAATATGGTTAAAGTGACCTTAGATAAAGAAGGGTTATTGGCTTTTTGCTAGATAATTGGAGAAAGAGAGGCATGGTTTTATATGCAAAATGAATTAGGCCATTTTATCCTAATACCAACCATTGCCATCCTCAAGGTATTTGATGCAATTGGAGTAATTATCGATCTGGTATTGACATAATTTTCAAATGGCTTGATCATGACATGATCTCGACTCAATCTTTTTTATCTTTTGTGGAAGGCCAAGAGTTATTGATTTTACCTCTCCTCGAGGTTACCTTATCAGACCACTATCCTATCAATTTTAACATTGAATGACAAGTGGTTCATGTACAACCATCTAAAACTCAATTTTTTTTCTAACACCTCTTTGTTGAACCACCCACCCATGATGGCCTACATTCAAAGGGTTTGGAATATATAAAGTTGACTCACTCAGTAGTTTAGCTGGATTATATGGTGGAATGATGGTATCCAATGCACAACTTGGTTTCTTTGCATTTATGTGAGGAAACTGACCATGTATTATTGGTAGACATATGAGGCTAACACTCTATATTTTTGCCATGCCACATAAGCCCTTACTGCAAACCCTTTCTATCCTAACTTGTAGGTTTAGGTTGTCATGTAGCTCCACCACCATAATAAAATTTCTTACAGTAATGTTTCTTAGGGATCCCAAATCAATGCCAGGCTCTACTGACCTAAAGTGGAGGATCGTGCATCTAAAGAGTTTTTCACGGCTTTTAGGAAATCCCACTCCTCTCCTAGCGTTAAACACATCAAAGAAGACCAAACAATGCTCTATATTCTATTGTATATTTTATAGGCTTTTGTCAAGCATTACAAGAAGGTGTTCACTGCATAAGGAAATTCCCTTGAATGAGGCCAAACCTTGAGAGAATTTATTTATTTTGTTCCCTCTCGACTCTTTAAGTCTCAAAAATTATTTTGCAATCAAATCATTACCCTTGAAGACCTCAAAGAAGCTATTTCTCCATGGATGATGATAAAGCCCCTAGTCGTGATGGCTTTCCTTGTGAATTCTATATAGCATTGTGGTCTTTTGTTGGTCTTGACTTGTACAAAGTGTACCTGGAAGCATTCCCTTCACAATCACTTGGGTAGCTTATTAACAATAGAAATATTAAATTCATAGGAAGGGGACCTAGAAGACATTTTCAATTAGAGGCTTATCGCCTTGCTCAACGTCTCTTATAAAATCATTGCTAAAGTGTGGGCTCTTAAGATCTGCCACCTCCTTCCATAATTTCCTTCCCTAGTAGATTGGCTTCATAAAATCCAATCTTATCTTAGATGATATTATCACAGTTTGGGAGGGTATGGAATGGACTTGCCTCTCCAAAAAAAATTACCATTTTTGCCAAGATTGGATTTTCCAAATCTTATGAATGAATTGAATGACCTTCACTCTTATTATTCTTAGATCTCTAGGGTTTGGCCCCCATTTCATTCAATTTTTGAAAATTATTTTTGGAGACGCTTCAACATCTATTACTATCAATGGTCATCAATCCTCTATTTTTGGATTGTTTGGTCCATTCACTAGGGTTTCTCTTTGTCCCCTTCCCTATATGTTCTAGTCATAGAAGGATTTGGTAACCTTCTCTCTACTACAATTTTAGCATCACGATTTAAGGGAATTTCCCTACCAGAGTCACCTTCTCATCTTGTTAATGACCACTTTGCAAATGATTCTTTCCTCACCTTGATTGATGATGAACACAATGTACAGGAGTCACTCCAATGCCTTGATACTTTTTGTTTGGCTCCCGATTCAATGATTCAATGGCACAAAACCTAGTGTTACAAGAAATATTTTCTCCCGGTTCCACCTTGCATTATTCAATATGGGTGGAAGTGGATCAAGCACAAGGGAATCTTTCAATTTATGGGAATTCCATTTTCTTTTCAAGGATCCTCTATGGATCTTTAGACTGTGGTTATTGAATATATGAATAGAGAAGAAGCTTTATTACTAATCCAAAGTATGTTGGGAGTAGTCCAGAGCAATATGAGGAAAATCAAGTGTGTGTCAAGAGAAGTAAGGAACTATTATGAGAAGATGCAAAACATAACGAAAAATACCTATAATAGTTTGGGGATGGTCCTGATCCATTTGGGAGTAATCCAAACCCATCAAGATTTGACAAAACATGCAAATATGGGAAACAATATAAATCAAATCTTTGTATTTTCTACATCTTACTAATCAACATATTTGGAGATCTCTAGAGTGGAATTTGGGGTCGAAAGTGTCATTGGTTCCTTGAAATGATTGTTGTAGGCATAGTTCTAAGAAAATAAAACTAGACCACTTTGATAGCTCTTTAATGATGTAGACAATTTCAAATTTCAATCACCGAGTAGAAAGTTATGGCCTCACCAAGTTGGGGTTCCTAATTTTTTATTTTTCTAAATATTTGTAATTTTGGTTATTATTTTATTACTTAAAAACTTTTTAGTTTAAAGTTGCTTGGGATTCTGAGACTTTTGGGATCTTAGATTTGTATTTAAAACTCATTTTGGAGCAATGAATGATAAATTTTCATGAGCACAACTCTTCTACAGGTTTTTCAATCGTTCATTTTTTCTTAATAATGCTTACAATTTTTTGCATACAAGGTCTAGTATTGTAACTAAATTCACCATTTTAATTCAAATTAGCGATATCAAAGAGGGTACACTCTTCTATGTCACATCACATGTGATTTTTTTTAACAAAGTTTGGGATTGGAGACACACACAACCTATCAATTTATTTTCCTATGAAGTTTGAACCAATCAAAGATGGCAGATGTAGACCCTTTTAAAACCTTGGTGGAAGAAGCATTGACAAAATAGAGGGGAGAAGTGATGAGACAGTTCACTCAGATTCTTCAAAAGATTCAACTAGCAAGCACAAAAGAAAAACCATTCAATAGCCATGCTCCTTTCAAGGTACAAGTTAGTTTTGATATTCCAAATTTCAAAGGAAAAATCGATGCGCATGTGGTAGATGAATGATTAACAAAATCACATAGATATTTCTCTATTAATTCCTTTTCAAACACTAAGAAGATAACATTTTCCCTCCTCAAAGCTGAGGCACATGTGAAGAAAGAAAAGGAAGGAAAACTTGCATTGAAGAAGAATGATTTTTTAATAGGTGAAGATGAAGAGTTGGATGGAGGAATAGATACCAACCCTACATGGGGGGATTTTGTAGAATTCATCACATAGGAGTATTATCATGATGTATGCAATGAAAATCCCTATAGCTGCACCACAAATCAAAGCATGAAAATACAATAAATGTGAAGGATTTGAGTTAGAACAAACATGTTAAATAACTTGAAATGCAACCAATTTTCCACTACAACTTCTAATGAGCTAAAACAAGGGCACCCAATCAACCTTATTTGATTTTCTCTTAGAGATTTTTGTGGGTGTGCTCTCCCAACACAATACAATAAATCCCACTAATGATTGCTTGCAAGTGCAAAATGGAAAATAAATCTACAATGCAAACTAAAATGGATGAGTGAAAGAATATGATAAACAAGTACAAAGAACTTTCCCCAAATCTTCATCAAATGATTGCAAAATACAAGATCTATGCTAAGTATGAAATGCAATAGATTAATAAACTATATTCAAATGAAAGATGAACTAAGAATGGAGATGCAAGATAATCTATGAAAGCAAATTTAAAGTAAAAATGCAAGAAATTAATCTAAACTATGAATGAAGGTGCAACAACTATGAAAATGCTAAGAGTACCCTAGTGCTCAAGTGCTCAAGTACTCAAGTCCTTAAGTCTCAAAGATGTCTAAGTCTTCAAATGAGGAGTGAGGCCTCCTTTTTATAGAATGGCTTTAAGAATGGGTGGCCAAGATCAAGAGGAAAAAGAATGGATGGTCAAGATTAAGAGGCAAAATAAATGAGTAGCTAGGATTAAGGGGAAAAACATGTAAAAGTCAAACTTCACTTTAGAGGAAAAGATGAATACAAAATGATCGGAGGAGACAAAATATGGAGAGGTGGCTACCTTGGAAAAGGTGATTGTGCACATGATTAGAGGTAATCCACCTTTTAATCAAGATTAGAAGAATATTAGTAAAAAGAAAGATTAGGAAAAAGGGAAAATGGATTAAATTAAAATAAATTTAATTTAATCAAGGTTTAGAAGAACTTTAGTCTATTGGAGAAATAAAATAAATGAAATTTATTTTATATTAAGAGATGGAGGGATAATATATTGAAATAAATTTAATATATTATAATATTTAAATAATATTTAAATACCAAGGGAAAATGAGTTTATTTAATTAAAGTAAACTTAATTAAATAAATAGAAGAATATAACGATTATAGTCAATTAATAAAATCAACTATAATGTTAAAGGACAAATATTAATAAAAATTAATATTAGAGTGCAAAGAATTTTTTTAGGTGTCTACATTTTGCCCCTCTTTGATGTGGTGTCAAAATCAGCATCACATCAAAGAAAAAGAAAATGAAGATGCCCCAATCATGGAAGGATGAGGAAGGATGGTGAGGAGGTAGGGGTATGCCCCCTCGAGAGGACATGTAGGTGTGGAGAACATGGGTGTTCTCTCAAAATGAATAGGAGGAGAACAAATATAGTAGGGATAGGAAATAAATAGGATCCTCGATGCAAAATGCAAAATGAAACTAACTAAATGAAACAAGATTTTTTGGGATTGTATTGTGTTAAGAGAGAGAGAGAGAGAACATGTCCTAGTTTTGATATTGTACTTGACGTTATGCACCAAGGTATGAGGAACCGGGATGATCATGTGCCAAGTACATGATAAAAAAGGTCAAATACAACCATATATCTTATGATGCCACGATATGGAAAACCATGATGCACTTATGATGATAGGATGCTAAGACCATGATAGATGTGAAAAATACTAATACATACATCAACAAGAAAGCATGTACAACAAACCAAAAGAAAACCAACATATTGCCCCTAGTCAAACTGAAAACCAATTGATTGATTAGGAGGGAAGGGCCTCAAGTATTGGTAAGGATACATCCCACGATGATGATTGGATTTAAAATTGATCAATTGATTATCAGCTAATTTGGTTTAAGATGTTGGCTTGATTAAAGATTAACATGCTAGATTGCAAGGTTGGAGTGCATGGATTAGTATTGATTGCACTTAATTGGATTGGCTTGGGATCTTTTGGATTATAGCGATTTTTTATTTTTATTTTTTAATTTATTTGGATGAGTGGATTGGATAGATTGGGATAAAAAAAGATAAGTGGATTGGGACCAATGACAAAGGAGAACTAAGGAATGATAGAGGATGAAATGATGGAGAGATGTTTGGTTAGAGGATGAATGGATGGAAGGGATGGATTGGATAGGAGATAAATGGAATGAATGGATAGGTAACAATATGATATGGAAGATTATAGGATGGGGTATATAGGGATGGAGATCCAAGAACTATGTGGAAAAGGAGTTAAATGCCCCACACTAGAAGGAGGAGAATAAAGGATGAAAATATGGAGGATAACAATGTATAGGATGGAAGGATGGTGATAGGAGAGGGGGATGATGGGGAGGAGGTGGATGAGGCTCCACAAACCATGTTGCAAAGGAGTTAAATTCCCAAAACCATAGGTAGGAAAATGAAGAATGGAAAGATGGAGGATAAGGATGTATGAAATAGAAAGATGGTGCATAAGGGATACATGAAGGAGATGAAGGCTTATTCATTGTCCAAAGCGGGGATATTTTCTTTGTATTTTAGTACCTCTAGTTTTTTATGAAGGGAAAAGGTATAAAAGTGGAAGGTGGATGGATAAGGGATATGAGATGGAGGTTATGAAGAGGATATGGGATAACTATACGGAGGATATAAATGGAATTGGATAATAGATAATGGATGGAGGATTTTGTATATGATAATCAAGATCAAGGACATAGGAAGGCATATGGACTCAAAGAGTATTATGAATTATGGATTAAAATAATCAATATGATGAGGACTATGAGATGGAGGACATGGATTTCAAGATAAAATATGTGAAATGGATGGAATTATGCAAGAAAATGGATGGATAAGGAGTGAGGGTTATGGAAGGTACATATGGATAGAGGGGATGAATAGGATAGTCAAGATCAAAGATGGGAAAGGAAATGATAATGAACTTAGATAGGAAAATGGATGGTGGATAGGGAATGTGGAAGATATTTATGGTAGCATAGTATGAATGGATCTTTCCCACAAGTATAGAGTGCAAGGGGAGGTGGATAAATGAATGGAAAATATATGATATGTATGTGAAGTAGATGATAGGGAAGATATTATGGATGGATAGCAAGAAGGAATTGCCACTAAGTATGAAGAAAAAATGGAGGGAGGATGACAAATGATACATGTTTGTCTAGTTTTCATCATGGTACTTGTCCAAGGTGCCTAAGTATCAAGTTTTCACCATTCGACAATTTTTTTTAATTTTTTCTAATAATGTTTTTGACCTTTTTTTAAATTTTTTTTGGAGGGAATGATAATGGGGAAATGGAAGGAATCAAGCATCTAGTTCCATGAATGGTATCCCTTTGATAATATGCTCATAGATGTTGGTAAGATGGTCGAAAGGGGGATGAATGATAATGATTTATTCAAAATACTAGATTAGAGGGGTGGATAGGTGTGAAAGGATTGGTGGATAATGGATGGTAGGCTAGAAGACTTGTGAATATATAGAGGAAGGATATGGGAAGATCATCATTGAAACACACCTTGAAGAGTGGTGGTTTAGTAGAGGGGGAGATTTTGAAGAAGACGGGGGAGAAAATGTGGATTTTGGGATGTAGGGACCCAAAATAGATGAACATGATGGAATTAGGATAGTGGATTTTGGGACATAAGGACCCAAAATGGAGTTGGAAGATGGAGGATTGAAGGATTTATGAGTGAAGGAATCTTTTGAATTAGCAAAGTTAGATGCTAATTTGGATTTTTCTTTGAGATGCATTGATTCAATAAGTAGCTTAGGAATCCACATGATTTTTTATTTTTTCATTTTGGGCCTTCGTGGCCTTTTGAAATTTTCTTTATTTTGGATCATACTTTTCTTTGATTGAACTTGTCTTTTAGAGGGGACATATTGATCCTTGGTTTTTTTGGTTTTTTTGTTTGATGTATTTTAACTTTGGCATCCCATATGCTTCCATTAGCCATGGTAGAGGTGCATGAGGATGGATGATATATAGAGTTTATGGAAGGAATGATGAATGGTGAATGTTGGAAGGAATTCAAGGATGTGTGCCTTTGTTGATCTTTATAAGGGATTTGAGGTGATGAAGTGGTAGACTTGGATATGATGGATAGATGTATATAAGGACCCAAGATGGATAAAAGGGATGAAGGGTTTGGTTTTGGGATATAAGGACCTAAAATGGACGGATATGTGGAAGGAATGAAGTTTTGGATATAAGGACCTAAAATGGATGTGGAATGTGGGTGATGGGAATATTTAGATTTGGATGGAGAGACTTTGGATTTGGAATGAGTGGAAGGCTTAACAACATCTTGAGAAATTATTTTTCCAATGGGATACTTATTGTTTTGAACCCAAGATGTGATTCCATGTGAATCATGAGGAGAGGTGGAAGGAATCATAAGCTCTTGAAGGAAGCCATGTTGGATAAAGGGGAAGGAAACAAGTTTATATGTATGGGGTTTGTGGATGGATTGGATAGGTGTGATGGGATCTTGTGGATGATTATGATCATGAGGAGGACTAGGATTGTGAGGGGTATTAGGAGGAATAATGGCATCTTGACATGGATTGGGATCATGACATGGATATGAAGGGGTACTTTGATCTTGAATTTGGGGAGGATTATGTGGTGGAGTGGAAAGGGTGATTAGATCTTGAGATGGAGGGATATCATGGAATGTAGTAAAGGGGATGGAATCATGAGATGGGGTGATCTGATCTTGACATAGAGGAGAAATAGTGAATTGGGTATAATAAATATATTCATAAAATGGAGGGGGAGTGGTTGATAATCCCTTGGACAGAAAGGGCTCATTCACCACTACTACATTTAGGGCCAAATTTTGACAGAAGTTTTTGACAGGTAACTTTTTATTACGAATTTCATGTTTTTTTTTTGTAATAGGCCCTGATGATGTTGGTATTTTGATGGGTGTTTAATTGACCATCGAAATTCTGAAAGATTTGGGGTATAGATAAAAAAAGAAGTGAAATGGTCTCATCATTTTTATTTCAATTGGATAGAGAAGGAGCGAGAGAAAAGGAGCGAAAGCTGAGCATGGGAGAAGGTATGTGATTTCTTCATCTTTCAAGCCTCTGGCATCATATTCGAATGCATTTCATTTTATTTGATCATGAATGCTCTCTAAAATGACCGCATTCTACTGGTGTCGTGACCTAGATAGTGCTTTATCTCTATTATTTGATGTTATTGGTGCTTGTGCTCAAGGATATCGATTCACTGTATTCAAATGTTTGGATTCATGTTTGTTGATATTACTGGCATATATGTTTAATGACGCCATTGTATATTTTTGTCACTGAAATGATCGCATTCTACTGGTGTCGTGCCCTAGCCTATGCTTTAACTCCATTATTTGATGTTATTGGTGCTTGTGCTCAAGGATATCCATTTTTTTGAAATGTTGAATGTGTTTATCAAATGGACAACCCGTGAGCTTCTAGCTAGGAGCCATTTGTATTGATAGCTTAGGGCATCAAATGTATTGTATCATTGATAGTTGAGACTTTGTTAAAAGGAAATAGGACAAATAATGATTTTTATTTAGTTTCTCTATTTTGATCCCTAAGTGGCTTACAACCCTAGAGAAGTATATGCAGATTTATGGATGTAGTTGCATGATACATATCAGCTGAAAATTCACAAGAAATCCATGCATCCAATTTGAATAGCAATTAATACAAAGAACTAGGGTCCTCCAATGGCCCAATCATCTGGACCTTAACTATCCCCTCAACCAGTGACCCTTCAAAATTGGGTTATCATGCAATCAGTGAGTGATCCTTCATTCTCCCGGTGAGCTTCTAGCTAGGTGCCATTTGTATATTTGATAGCTTAGGGCATCAAATGTATATTGTATCATTGATAGTTGGGAATTTGTTAAAAGGAAATAGGACAAAGAATGATTTTGATTTAGTCTCTCTATTTTGATCCCTAAGTGGCTTACAACCCTAGAGAAGTATATGCAGATTTACAGATGCAGTTGCAGGATACATAGCAGCCGATAATTCACAAGAAATCCATGCATCCAATTTGAATAGCAATTAATACAAAGAAATAGGGTCCTCCAATGGCACAATCATCCTGACCTTGACTATCCCCTCAACCAGTGACCCTTCAAAACTGGGTTATCATGCAATCAATGAGTGATCCTTCATTCTCCTGGTCTGCCCTGCATCCAAACATATTGGAAATACACAATACAATGATAACAAGTCTTTCTCAATCCCCCTTCCCTCAAGGAACACTATCAACCATCCTTTCCACATATCATTTCACTATTGTATGAGTGGATTGTGTAGGAACAGTTAACATTAAACAAGGAGAAAACTCCTCAACACATCTTGGAAACCATTGAATTCAATAATAAATGAAACCTAACACCAACACTATTCCTTCCATAGTTGCAGGATACATAGCAGTTGATAATTTACAAGAAATCCATGCATCAAATTTTTATAAGGATATCCTACTAATCAATAGGAATTTTCTTGAGATGAACAATGATTATGCATTTTGATGGCAGTGTGCTAGTTCAAAAGGATAATATAAATCTGAAACAATTTTTTCTGATTTTCTCAAACTATAAATGTGGTTAAAGGGAAAATATTATGTCGAAAACCCACAAACCAAGCTAGCAAATGATTGTACATCAAATTATTCCTATATTCATTCAAGTATTGCTATGCTTCAGCTACCTGACCTTTGAGCTTCATCTAGATGAATGTGTAGCTTTAAGATAGAGTTACTTCTTGGGCCTTACAATAGGTGGAATATGATCAAGATTTGTTTAGGCTATATCTTTGTTAGTCCCATTGTTAGGTTCTTATAGTTCATGGTTTGAATCTATTATGGTTGTGTGAGGGATTTGTAGATGCTCTTTCTAACATAATTATTGGACACCATGATTGGAACAACTGGTTGTTGGTTATTGTACACGTGAATCATATCTATTAATGGTTCTTTGTGTTCAAGAATTCGTTGATCAATCTTTGAGATTTATTGTCCCAGCTTTAAAAGAGTGATAAAAGATATAGTGAGTGCTATCTTTTCCAAGTGTTTTGTGGGTGCCATTATCTTCTAGGAGTAATTGCTGGAACCAAATTATGTTCTTTGCCTCTAGAAAATATTGCAGACACAATCATCTTCTTGGTGAAGGGTTGCTTCCATCCCCATGAGGCACTATTGCATGGTTTCCATTCCCTTGTAGTATAGTGAGCCTAATTTAATACAAGTGTGCACTATTTTGGGATCCATAATTTATGGCCCCTACACTATGGTTGTTAGCCTAATTAAGACATGCCTACCTTTGCATATAATAAGAGGCCAACATGAAACAAACATCTAGAGGTTAGGGGGTTGTTCCCTATCCATAATTTATTATTTAAGTGCTAAGTGATGATGGGTATATTGTGTAATTCATACCTAGTGTGTCTCTTTCTTTCTCTCCACATTTCACATTAGGAGTATATGTTATAAAATACTAATGAAATCAACTATTGGTCAAATCTAATCAAAATTGCAATATAAAGATTAAAATAGATCTTGAAGAAATATGGGAACCATTTTTTATAGATATTGTACAAATGAAGAGAATACTCCGAAGAGGAAATGCTTCAATGTGGAACAATTGAAGGACAATATTTTACTTTTATATGCACATCTGCAATGTTTTTGATATATTTCTGAGATAACAAAACCATAGAAAGAATAACATATAGAAGAACGTAAAGAATAATGATCATACTTTGAGATATTGTGGAAACTTAAAGGAAAGAATGCTTGGTGGGGTTATCATGCAATTAGTGAGTGATCCTTCATTCCCCTCTTCCAGTGACCCTTCAAAACTAGGTTATCATGCAATTAGTGAGTGATCCTTCATTCTCCTGGTCTGCCCTGCATCCAAACATATTGGAAATACACAATACAATGATAAAAAGTCTTTCAAAATCCCCCTTCCCTCAAGGAACACTATTAACCATCCCTTCCACATAGCATTTCACTATTGTATGAGTGGATTGTGCAGGAACAATTAACATTAAACAAGGAGCAAACTCCTCAACACATCTTGGAAACCATTGAATTCAATAATAAATGAAACCTAACACCAACACTATTCCTTCCATTCACTTCTACCAAGAATAAAGCATTTAATCCATTCAACATTACATATAATCATTAGATAGTTACATTTCCAAACTGTGTAGAGGAACAGTCACGACCAAAATGATCAAAACTACTTTCATCCTTGCACAAGCTATTCTAAACTTCAAGTAAAATGAGCAATATGCTATATTAAATCATTCATATTCATAGTAACCATTTGAAGGATCATTTTGTCAATGAACCCTCTAACTGTACCCCTACAGCAGAGAAAGGAAACCTCAAAATAGAGAAAGGAAACTTAGTAAAACCAGTCTATGCCGCTGTTTGTGAGGGAAACTTAATCATGACATCAAGTATCATCTCATCATGGTCTATTCACCATGTTTCAACACCCCATTCACTCTGATCTATTCAACTTACACAATTCTTCTTCTCCAGGACTCAAAGGCTTGAAACTGTATATGTGGTAAAAATTCATGAAATACTAAAGAAGACCTACTATTTGTTAGACAAATCTTCATTGTCCCCCACAAAAAACTAAGTAATAACTACTCTACCCTTAATTTGTTTAACAATGCACCATATTAGATAAAGTAGGTTCTATCACACATGGCACAAACTCTCTTCAAACTCACAATACGTTGCATACGTAGTACAAAATTCATGAGATTCTAAAGAATGCCTCACTCTTAATGAGTTATAAATATGTCATTGTTTCAGTTTTGCTTGTGAGTTATGATAATTTTTGTAAACATGCCATTGGTTCAGTTTAGTGTATTCATTTTTGTCAGACAAATCTTCATTGTATTTTGATTGTCTTCTTTATATAGTAGCATGTATTAATTGGCTAACAAATAAAAAAACATTTAGACAATCATAAGACAATGAAGATAATTTTAAATGCATCTAACACAATTTTTTTTTACAAAATTGAACCAATGGCATGTTTACAACAAAGAAATAGAGTGATAATAATATGCTGAAAATTGTATTATGTTTAATACATGCCAAAGGACCAGTCCCAACAATTCTTAAACATACTTTATTTGATATGATGAATTCTTAAACAATTAAGGTTGGAGTAGACATAGTTATCACATAGTTTTTTTGTGTGGTACAAGGAAGATTTGGCTGATTAAGAGTGAGGCCTTCTTTAGAATCTCATATAAATTTGGTTGATTAAGATGAGAAGAAAAACACAATTCATTAGTTAAATTTTTCAATTTCATGTATTTTTTCTCCTTTTATTAGGTGCATGAGTTGAAGGTTGAATGTAAGAGTATTATAATGTTGTGTTACCTTTGGATCTCAATTTTTTGATACTCCTATGATGATCTTTCTCAACAAGTATTTATTCTATTGTTGTTTTTTGAATAACATATTGGGCAAATACAAAATTGTGTACTTCTATAGGACAGTGAACACAAAATTGAAGCATCAAACAAGATTTGATCAAGTTGCAGGTGGAACGTGCACTCAAATAGTAAGTAATGTAGAATAACAAAATAAGTAATCTGTCGTGTCTACATTTTGTTATTTTATGAGATTACATCCATGTTCTATATTCACATAATGGTTCAAAATTGAAATTTACAATTTGATAAAAGTACTGACGGGTGTTGTTCCCCGCACCCTCAATCAACAACTTGCCTCCATTTTATTTTGATTTACAAACTACTATATTATTTGAATATCTTTCTTTCTTGCCACAATAGGAAAGAGTTTGAGGTGGAAGACTACAATAATAGAAGTGTTTCAATTTGGTATACTATACTACAACATCATTTCATAACTAAGTTTTCAATTTCTATATATAATTAGGTTATAGATAATCTAAGTGAAGAAGGATCATGTTAGACAATCCAAGTGAAGAGGGTAATGGGGATGCAATCAATAGATTGTGGTTGAACTTTAAAAGAAAAGGCAATGGAAAATGTTCTTGTCCCTGCAATAATTGTAAGGGCTTAAACATTAGAAGATTGCTAATCAAAATAGCTAAGAGATATTGTAGGGATAATGGTCACATTGAAGGAGGGTTTGATTATCATGAATTGGTAAGTTTTTCATTATATTTATTTAACAATTAATATATATATGAAATAGACTTGATGATGAGATCATTATAATGGTTTCTTTGTGTTCATCATTTTTATATAGGTTGACCTCCCTAGGGGAGTACGTGATATGGACCATGGAGGTGCGAATATTGAGAATATGGCTTTGGAAGTGGAGGATCATGGAGGTGTGAATATTGAAGCTGAAGATTATGATCCCATGGAAGATGACAATGATGTGCCAGATGATGGTACTAATACATTGATCCATGACACATTTGGTATTAGCGCAACTAATGATGATGATTAGGATGATGTTGATGTCATCCATGATATACCTCTACTTGAGAAGGTAGCTACGCCCCTTTACGAAGGCTCCCAAACAAATCTTCCCTCTGTTGTATTGTTGTTGTTGAACTTGAAGGTTATGAATGGTTTATCCAACACAACAATGTCACGTATGCTAAGGTATCTCATATATGTCATTATAGTAATTAAATGGTGAAACATGTACCATAAATATCATTAATATTAACAACATATATTTTTTTTTACAGATTGATAGGTGAGTTCTTGTTACCACCATCGAATATTCTCCCTCGCTCATACCAAAAATTATGTGCCACTATGAAAGATATTGGAATAGAGTATCAAGTAATAGATGCTTGTCCCAATGATCATATTATTTATCATAAAGAACATGAATTTGCAATAGAATGCCCTGAATGTCATATGAGTAGATATCGAATAGATCAAATAATAAAAAATTTGCCTCACAAGGTTCTTTGTTACATCCCCATTATACCACGTTTGCAAAGATTATTCAGGTGTAGTAGCTTGGCACAATTTATGGATTACCATGCATGCAACAGGAGTCAAGATGACATTATTCGAATGCCTGCAGATGGTTCTGTATTTAAGGACATAGAGGAAAAGTGGCCGCACTTTATCGAAGAACCTTGAAATCTCAAGGTTTCAGTGGTAGCAGATGGTGTCAATACATTTGGAGAGCTAAGCTCTGTTTACACTGTTTGGCCTATTTTTGTCATCAACAATAACATTCCTCCATGGATGTCAATAAAGAGGGAGCACATTATGTTGAAAATGATTGTTCCAGGTATTTGATCGTTTAATAGTTATTTGCATGTAATTATAAATCTTATAGTAAACTGGTCACAATAATTATGTAATGTTGTTGTTCATTCAACCAGGTAAATACCAAGTTAAAGATATGAATGTTTATATTGAGCCTCTTATCGAAGAGTTGGTGGAGTTATGAAAATGTGTCACTATGTATAACATCTCTAGACCAATAGGAGACAAACAATTTCAATTCCATGCAATGCTTGTATGGACAATACATGATACCCCAAGGCTAACACATTTTTTTGGTATGTTATGGTGAATTCAAGTTGCACATGATAATTCTAAAAATAAAAATTAACATATTTAATCCAATTGTATCATTACCTTGTAGGTCTTCAAACAAAGGGAAAATTTGCATGTCCAGTTTGTGGTCCAAAGATGAAATATCATCATTCAAAAAGTTTATGAAAGCAGGTGTTTGATGAGCATAGACACTTTCTCCACAAAAATCATAACTATCAAATTATCAAAAAACATCTTTTCAATGGGAAAGAAGAGACTATATCTAAGCCACGAAGAATGACACCTCGCCTATGGAAGTTGGAATATAATAGAATTAATCATCAAGGTACTACCATTCTACTTAACAGTTTATGTTTGGAATTTTTATATTTTTATTATGTTTTGTTTGCTGATTATGTGATTGATGATCGTGAATGTCATCAAGGAAACACTACTGAGCACCTTCCAAAGGGACTAAAGAGTTATCATAGACAATTTAGTAGGTTGCCCTACTATGAGCACCTGTAAATTGTGCATTTGTTTGATACTATGCATATTGGAAAGAATGTAACAGAGACATTGTGGAAGATATTGGATGGAAGGCGTGACAAAGAAAAAATGTCAAAATTTGTAGCGACATTCATGAATCCAATCATTGAATGAAAAATTTCATTGAATCAAATAAAAATGGAGAACGGATTAATACAAGTGCCCTTCCTTGGTTATTAATAGAACAACAAAGTGATGCCATAAAAGAAGTCATACGAAAAATTTGATTTCCCACAAGATTTGATGCAAACATAAGCAGTACCATATCAAAGAAAAGTGAATTTGGGCCAAGGTTGAAAACACATGATTGGCATACCTTCATCAAGGTAAGTCATGTTCTTTTGTATTTACAATATATTTGTAAACTGCATGTACTTCTCATTGTATTATATGAGAAAAGAATGACATGATTATTTTTATAATTGTTGCAGTACGTGCTACCCCTATCTCTCCCAGAGAACTTTGACAATAACATCAAACAAGTGATATATGATCTTGGAAAATACATGAGGTAAGCAATGATATCTGTTCAATTTGTTGTATATATATATATATATTGTAAAGTCTCATGTTTATATATTTTTGTGTCTTGAATGTCTTGTAGGTGGTTGTCATCTAAAGAAATTCATAGAGCAGATATAAAATACTAGAAGAGAAGAATTCCTCATCTAATGTGTGAAATGCAAAAGTGTCTACCTTCAACCTTTTTCAATGCACAAGAACACTACCTCATACACCAAGTTGAGGAGATTGAAATGTGTGGACCCGTACACACTCGGTCAATGTGGATGGTTGAGAGGCACCTAAAATTTTTGAAGGCTTTGGTTTGGAAAAGAGCACGTCTTGAGGGTTCTATGATGGAGGGATATATGGTATACCAGACTATGGTGTATGTTACTGAATATCTTCCTAAGCTTGTAGCAAAGATCCATATAAATCGCATTTGGGATCTCGACACCATTAGAAAATTTGAAGGGGAGTACTTGGTGGGGAAAGGTAGAATGAGGAAAGTGAGAGGTAATAAATTATAAGATGTTATTGTAGCTGTTAATTAATTCTTAATCTTCAAAATTAATCAGTTGTAAGTAGTCTATTTATTTTTTGTATAGCTGCTCGAGAGTGGGATGCAATACATTTGTATATTGCAAACAATCAAGATTGGATGACGAAATGGATTGAACGATGTCATCATTTAGGTTGCACATTAACATGGGAAGTTGTCTTCATTGGTTAATGAAGCTCATCGTAACGGAGATCCAAATGTTACGCAACGGAAAATAGATTTAGCACATGGTTTAAGAGATTTCCAAGTACGTATAATTTTTTTAATCACTCGTACGTTTATGAACTCTCGATGCATTAATTTATACATGTTTTACATATTTTTATAGGTCAAACACCACAAGGCTATGTTTTGCAATGGTCATAAATTTCGCATAAAAAATTTGGATGACACAAAGAAAAGTTATGATACTGGGATAAGTGCAATCTTTCAGGTGATGAATATTTCATCTAGAAATGACTTACATTCTCGAGAGTCTGAAAATCGATACTATGGCATTTTGGATGATATACTTGAGTGGGACTTTAATTCCTTCAGATTAGTTCTCTTCATCGTCAAATGGTATAGGCTAAGACTTAATCAAAATGATCCCGATAGAACAGTTATTGAACATGACAATGGATCTCCAATGATTCATACAAGGTGGTTTGAGCCAGTTGGGGATGAACCCTATGTTCTTCCAAGCCAATGTGAGCAGGTATTTTACTCAAAGGTTTCACATAAATCAAGTTGGTCATTTGTTATTAGAAATGATCCAAGAGGAGGGCCGATGAGGTATAATGCGATGGAAGAAGAAGATTGTGAACAACTAGACGATGATGTAGATGATGATCACGAACAACCATTAGTTGATGATGTTCCTGATGCAACTTTTCTTGAAGAAGAAGAAGAAGAAGATGATGATGATGATGCTACTGATGATGATGATGATGATGATGATGATGCTGATGTCGATGATGACGACAACGACGAAGATGAAGACGATGACAATGACAGTGGTGGTGATAATGTCGATGTCAACGATGATAATGACGATTATTTGGATGAAGAAGAAGATGAATGACATGAATGAAATGTACAGTTACGTGATCACTGCTTAATCTATTTAATATTGATTTCTTGATAGAAATGTGCAGTTATGCAATCAATGCTTAATCTAATTAATTCATGATGTACTTACTATGGGATGTTTATGGTTTTTAATGTACTTACTATGTGGTTTTGAGTATATTTATCATGAATTTGTTAGCTAACATTAGATAATTGAATTACATATGTAGGTACCTGGACTCCTTTCATGAGCATCCCACACAGTCTCATGGATCGACAGGTATAAGTCAATACACCCTATAGAGATTAATGTATTTCACAATTTGCAAAATATCTCACATTACTTACTATCTCTCATTTGATGGAGTGCAGGTAGCAGCAAATAGGTATTTGTCAGATGTGTCTTCCTCGAGTGAAGAAAGTGAGTCATTTAGTATGTCTGAATTAGGAAGATCAACTAGAGGTCAAAAGACTAGAAGGAAATTCAATAAATGCATGAAATTTTTCCTTGCTCAAGGGGGGTCATGTTCTTATGATGATGAGAGAAAAGGCGACATCGAGGTGCCCTCTAGGTACCAAAATCTATAGAAATAATGGGTCCCCAAGGAACTTCCTCCAATAAACACTGATTTTAGTGTTAAAGGCAAGATATATCATATTGCACCATTGTCAATACATGGTTTGGGCCTATTTTCCATGGATGGCATAAAGGTCTCTTACAAAAAAGTTGTTGAATTGATGGAGTATGTTGGACCTTGTTACAATTACAAAAGTTGGATGCGAATTGTTCAATATAAAAAAAGTATGCGTAGCTATGCACTCTTGACAAATTATATTCAACAAAAAGATAATGAGAAAAGTAAAATAGTGGCTATATACATTGACGGAAGGTCAAAAGCATTAGGGAATATTGTAGGTTTTATAAATAGCATGTGACCTCTATCAACTATTAAGCAACCCAATTGCATATTTGAGGCGCGCGAGGGAAATCATGTGTTTGTATGTGCGATAAAATCAATAAGTGCAAGGGAAGAGCTGCTTATTGATTATAATTTGAATCGCATAGATACAAACGATGTCACTATCATTAGGGTGTAGGTACATACTATGTACCATTAAATAATTGAGTTTTTTTGCCAACCACATTTAGAGAGTCTCCTCACCATCCACCTCATCTCCATCATCATCTTCTAATGAAATTTATTAATGTAGTCCTTTCTAATTATTGGTTAACTTTAAATAATAACATAGGACCACAATATGGAGCAACCACATAGTGGGGACAATGATGATCGTGCATGCACTTCTTCCTAGCAGGTAAACCTCTTTGTTATTGTACTACAAATTAGATAGAAGCAAAATGTTAAATAAAGTTTTTTATTATATTCTTTTCATCACTATTTCAAATTAATTCTAATAGTGTTAGTAATATTGTTGTCACAGACAGGTGGTTAGCAGAGAAAGGGAAAGGAACCTGCAGTCCCTGAAGAGGAGTCCTTTTATGAGGACCTAGTTGTTGATTTTGGTGCTTGTGATGAGCTGGTCTCTGCAATTAAAAAATGCCTCCACAAAATTGGAAAAGATTGGCTAAATTGGCATCTATATTCCCTCCGACTCTTGAGTCACAAAAGAGGGAAACTAAACTGATGCACCTATCTCAAAATTACCGAGTAAGTATTAATGTAATTTTTAATTATAACAAAAGTTCAATAATAGTTTTTATGTTATAGTAGTCTTTTATGTCATTAAAAAATAAGTGGATGTGTTGCTTTTACAACTTTTTTTTGCATAATTTTGATCCTCATGGCCATGATGAGGGTACTACAGCTGGTTCAGGTAGATCGCATGTTAAACTATACTTTTTTTTACTCTTTAACAATATTGTCCATGCTAATCACTGGTTTTATTATGCTCTAACAATCTTATTCTTCAACATGTGTCAATGATCATTTACTATTGCCGCCTCATATGATAGCAGAATTAGATGTACTGCGTCCTGCAATGTTGGCAACATGTAGCATGGCCACAGACACCATGGCACCACCTACTCGTACACATATTTTATTTTCTCTATCATTCTATATATGTTTATTTCCCTTGAAGTGTTCTTTCTAAGGGCCATTTTGTAATTGATTCAATTTATGCAACAGGGGATGCAACACTTGATGGTGATTTTCCTGGATGTATTAGTAGTCTTAGTACGGGAATGGTGAAGGATTGCATATTGCTTGTGAGCGAAGGAGTTCCCTTGAAAATAGAAAAACTTCCAAGTACTTTAAAGATTGGAGCTTTCTTTTACTATACAATCATATGTTAATTACACCTTGCATTCAATATGAGAAGCTTACATCTATTGTATTCTTATTTTTATACTATTATATCCTTCGACTAATGATCCCATGATTATTTTGTAGGGAATGATGTTTTTTATAGTAAACCTAATGACGAGTGTTTGTGGATATTTAGGCCCACCATCTGTACAGGGTGGAACATCATATCCGAACTAAAACCTCAATCCACTATTTTGATTTCATATCATTGCTAAGATAGTTATCATTACATCCATTTTTGAATCTAACACTATTTTCTTTCTTAAAAGGTGGAAAACCCAAAATCAAAAGTTAAAGGATGATCTCGTAGAGAGTATGACAAACTTTTTTGGACCTCGTGCATTTGAGAAGGGTAAGCTCCTTCAAAGAGTCAGGATATGTTTGAGGTATATTAGGGACTAGTATAGGTGTACATTAACCAAAAACCCACATTACCAGCACCCCCCTTGCATTCTCGATTTAGAGTGGAAATCCCTTATTCTGGATGCGAATAAGAAAATTGAAGTAAAAAAAGGAAATACACCACCAGAGAATAGAAGAAGGTATGCGATATTGTTAAGAATGTAATTGTGTACTAAATACTCTTCATATTTATATGAACTAACATATTTCAATCTCTTCATAGATTGCTTGACACATCAAAGGAAAGATTGCAAAAGCATGGGCAACACAAGCTAGGCTCTGGCGGTTATTTAAAACTTACTGCACGAGTTGTAAGTGTTAATATTGTTAGAATTCAATGAGGAAAAATACAATTTCTAGATGGCTTTTAACACTGAAAATAATTCTTTGATCTTTAAATATTTATTTATAATTTGAAATCTTTTTTTGTTTTGATGAAACAATAAAATAAAATTTGATGATACCAAGCAAAAATGTAGGGTGCGGAGTTCAATGTAAGTCTCACAGAAGAGGACAAGAGAATTGGATTCCAAGAAGGCTATAAAGCCGTGGCAAAAAGAATAAGAAGTGCACAAGGTTCTACTGATGGATCCATCGCGGTAAGTAAGCTAAATAGATGATATTTCAAATTTAATTATTTACCAATTAGTTTATTTGATGTTAAGTTCTAACATAAAGTGAGTAAATTTGTTTTAAGTAAGAAAACAATGATAACATGAATGCGTATGAAATTGAAATTCAGCCTGCTGATTCTTGCCGTACACAACCTGTGCGTGTTGATGACAATGAGGATGTGCATCACAGTAATACAAGTAAACATCTTAAATTGATTGGTGTAGTAATACAAATTTAATTGCAATTGGTGTTTGGATTAATGTAACAATTTGTATTGCAGTTGTAGAGAGTGTAGAGGCCGCTGTTAATGAACATGTTGAGGTTGAGGCCGAGGCCAGAAAAACTGATCTCAATGTTGATGATGTGACTAGATCAGGTAAAGAGCTATACGATTATGGCCTGTAAAGTACTAAAATAATTTAAAATGTTTTTAATATTTTTAATTATAATAAAATATTTTTAATTTAACTATTTTATATGTTATTGCAGATGACCCCCCTTTGCATCAACAGAGAACTAGGCGTGCATTGAGATCTAATGAGAGGGTAGATGATCATCATGATGATATCGATACTCATCTTAATGATTACATCTTAAAAACTAGAAATCAAAAGAAAAAAAATGAAATGATTGTCATCTATGCACCTTAATTGATAATGATTGATTTTTATATGCCAATGAATTTAATTATGTGGTAGTGAATGTTCATAAATTTTATAATGTGTTAATGAATGTTATCGTGTGATAATTAATGAATGTCACATTTTATTAATGTGTGAATGAATGTTACTGAATGTTATCGTGTGATAATTAATGAATGTTACATTTTATTAATGGATGAAATAATGAATGAATGTTAGATGTTAACGGGGAATTTAGAGTGATGTTAAGGGGAGGGGGGGCAATTGAGATTCCACCTTCACGTGGTTGGCCCTATTTAGTACAGAATATAAAACTATTCTCGAAACAAAGTGAAGCTCAATAAGTTTGTTCCTTATATAGGGTCTCAAGTGTAGCTTTTATCCCACTCTCAACATTGTAAGGCTTCAAGTGGTGTTCTGATATTGGTTTCTCCATCTCCCACTGACATCTTGTCTTTCTCCTAAGAACTCTCACCGAGCTCTGATAAATGGATGAGCAGAAGATTTCCCTTACAGGCTACACATATATAATATGGTAGATCTAGGGAACAAATATACTACAACATAAAATGAGTCAACTTGAATCTATAGTTTCTTCATTCACAATGAAAATTCAAATTACAAGCCATATTTTAGATTTAATATTCATATTCATCTTCATCATGATCATAGCCATCACGATCAACATTTGGTTCAACTTCATTTGAACCAAACTCCATGTTAGGTACCATTATAAGGCATGGAGTGTGGTCATACCCATGTTACCAGAATAATGAGTTAGCCTATAAAATTATGAATAAAATACCTCGTGTATCATATTTATAATATTGCAGGTGCACCCAGGATTGGCCCAGGCACCCAAGTTCCTACCAAAGGAACCCAAGTCTAACCGAGAGGAGAACAAAAGTAGAACCGGAACCCATCCTCAAACAAAGAACCGGATAACTTGGCTTTTTTCTCATTCAAGTTTATTTCTGAATTCTTCTCCAATTCCAACCTAATTATTCCATATTTTATTTTCCAATTTTCCTTCTTCCTCACTCCAAATTCAAACGTCACCACCCATGACTTATGTTGTTATTTCCTTTTACTAATTGTGCTATTTTAAGGATCACCACCCATGACTTGGTTAAGATGATGAATGTTGTCAATGCCTTTATTACCAAGGAATCACTGCCCGCCATTAATGAATATTAATGATCATTGTTTCCTAAGGGTAATTGTTGTTTGTATATGCTGATCACCCAAGTATTTGGCTGTGATTTGCATGCTCTGAGGTTTGTCAAAATTGGGGGTATGACATGTTGGTTGGATTATAACATATTGACACTTACACCATGAAGAAGACAAAGGATTAAACAGAAAGAGAGGATCAACTGAACCATCTTGTGGTTAGTCTATATCACATTGAGAAAAAATGTCAAGACTTGAGAATCAAAACAATCAAAATTTTCTTCAAGACCATGAATGATCAACAACATTCCATTAGAAAACAAAACACTAATCTATATTATCATTAAGCCATAAAATATGTCTGTAAAGTTTAGAAGCATCACAAAAACTTTCAAGAAACATAGTACTATCCAAAATGAATACCCTCCAAATGATTATGATTATGTTGATGTTGATGTCCATAATTTATGTCTAATTATTATGATGATGTTGATGTTGATGTCTATAATTTATTTCACTTACTGATGCTTGCCTAGATTGAATTTTAAATTGCCAGGCTAGAGAACGCTTTCAAAGTTTAGGGTCTGTTCTACATGATACTCTTAGTTACAACTCAAATGCAACTCAACATATTTTTGATGCTAGGCAACTGATGCAGGAGCATCCTGGGTGTAAGAGAAATCTTGCATCACCCAAAAATATTTTTGTTTTTGTATTCAATAAGGGCTATCTTGTGCAGAGTTGCTATTTATGTAAACTTGCTATTTTTAGTAAGTTGGTCTTACGATCTCAGAATGTTTTGATTTTACATTTGGAGGTTCATCTCAGTCATATCAGCCTGCCAGCAAAGTTTCATGGTTAGATCAGGTCTAGTTTTGAAGATATTGAGGATTTTCGGTATTGGCGGCAGGGTACAGAAACTTTGAACTCAGTTTTGAAGGCTTTAGAGGCCCCGGATGAGGTCAAAAAATTGGGTGACAGACGCTTGCGTGGGTCAAGCCTGTAGAGCACTTCGTGGCGTTTCTGAAATGGGGTTATAATAGTCAATCGGGTCAACTGGTGATGACTTATGGTCTCTGGAAGTCGGGTCACCTGAAATGGCAGAAAATAATTTTCTTTCAAAATTTCTGTTCGGGTTTCAAAAGTTATTTTGAGCTGACTTTGATGTAATAAATTGAAAAATAAAATAATTCTAAGTTGGGTCGGCCCTTAGGGCTAAATTTCTGGAACCTTCTCGGGCGGTGGAAATTGCCTATATAAAGAAGGCCCGTAGTGTTGTCTAGGGCAGTTCTGGGTAGTAGATCTGGGTATTGATTCGAGGCTTTGTCCTACAGAATATTGTAAGGGAATGCCCATGTGGCTTTGCATATTGTAATTCTGAAAGTTTGTAATTTCACATTTGTGGAGATAATAAGAAGCCAATTTTCTGTTCTTGCATATTATTGTTGTTGTTTCTCTATTTCTGTTATGTGTTTGTGGTATTAAGGGGAGCACCCTTCATCAAGTGGTATCAGAGCAGGAGTTTTTGAGTGTGTAAACAGATCACCGACTGTGAGGCAGTTTGCACCAGGACCGTGGTTAGGGTTTCAGCGCGCATCGCGAAAATACCTCCACGAAGAGAACGTGGCGGAAGAGCTGGTGCTGTGACACCTGAGGTTAGAGAGCTACAGAGACAAGTGCGAGCATTGCAAGAAGAGATTCACAGAGGAATGAATCTTAATGTCAGAGATGAAAGCGAGGATGAAGCCGAAGAAAAATATCAAGAAGGAGAAGCTGAAATTGTGAACCAGGAGGAAGAAATACTTTTTCGAGCGATTTCCAAGATTGGGAAAAGACCTAAGATTGAGGTTCCTACATTTTCTAGAAATCTTACGCGGAGGAATTGATCAACTGGATCAATGAATGTGAGGAATATTTTGAGTATGAAGATGTTGAGGATCCTGATAGGGTCAAATTTGCGAAGGCCAGATTGAAAGGTCGTGCGAAGATCTGGTGGCAAGAAATTCAATTGGAGCGAAATAGAAGAGGGAAAGATAAAATCCCAAGATGGGATTGGATGGTGGATAAATTGAAGTGAGAGTTCATTCCTATTGATTATGAGCTTGACCTACTAAAGAAAATGCAAAGTTTGAAGCAAGCAGGAAGATCTGTTCAAGAGTATACAGAGGAGTTCTATCAACTCCTCATTAGAACAGGCCATGCAGAAGATGATAGGGAGAAAGTTTCCCGATACCTTAATGGGTTAAGGCCAAGTATTCAGGAGGAGTTGAATCTGGTTCGAATGAACAGTATTGAGGAGGCATACCAGTTTGCCCTAAAAGTAGAGGAAAAGCTGAACAAGAAATTTGAGAGTAGACAAAATGGAAGAGGTCGTGGTGGAAGATCTGGTGGACGGTCATATGGTGGCCGAAATGAAGATCCGAAAAAGAAGGATGAGGCCAGTAGCAGCCAGAATCAGAGAGGAAACAAATCTAATCATTTCCAAGATCAGAATAATAAAGATTAGAGAGGAAGAGGACAAGGTTCAGGAAGAGGAGGCTTCCGTGGAACATGTTTTCATTGTGGAGAAGAAGGTCATAGGGCATTTGAATGTCCTCAACGCCAAGGAAGGACAGATAGGAGGAATGAAGGCCAAGATAGAGTTGTACATGTAGATGAAGATGCCAAATCATCAAATTCTGAAGATGTTGAAAGAGGAGAAATGATAATTAACAGAAGAGTCCTGCTAAGTGGTGAGAATGAACCTGAACAAAGGAGGAGCCTGTTTCACACTAGATGCAAGTGTGAGGGTAAATGCTGTGATGTGATTATCGATAGTGGAAGTACTGACAATTTGGTGTCAAAAGAGATGGTGATAAAGCTGAAGCTCAATAGACAGAAACACCCACATCCATATCAGATTGCCTGGGTGCAGGATGACCACAAGGTCATGGTCAGTGAACAGTGCCTGGTAAAGTTCAAGATCGGCAGGTACCAAGATGAGGTACTATGTGATATCATCTTTATGGATGCATGTCATATGTTGCTGGGTAGACCGTGGCAGTTTGACAGATGTGCTGTACACGATGGTCCTGCGAATACCTATTCCCTGACAAGGGATGGAGTGCGACATAAGCTAAAGCCATTGAAGGAGACTGAAGAAAAGGTATGCGGTAATGCAAGAATAACATTTGTTGATGGAAGAAAATTCCTAGATGGTATGAGGCATGAGCATGTGTGTTTTGCTTTAATTCCAAAAGCTAGTAAAGAAGAAGTAGAGGATGTACCTGTAGAGGTTGCAAATTTATTGAATGAGTTTCAGGATATTGTATCTGATAATGTACCTGATGGATTACCACCGGTAAGGAAGATCAGTCATCAGATGGATTTGATTCCAAGAGCAAGTTTGCTAAACAAGGCAGCACACAGAATGACACTAGCAGAAAGTGAGAAATTGAACAGATAAATACATGAGTTGTTGCAAAAAGGATTGATTCGTGAGAGTCTGAGTCCCTATGCTGTACCAGCGGTATTAGCACCAAAGAAGAATGGAGAGTGGAGGATGTGTACAGATTCCAGAGCAATAAACAAGATCACAATCAAGTATAGGTTTCCATTGCCACGAATGGATGATATTATGGATTGTTTGAGTGAAGCTCTGTATTTCTCAAAGATAGATCTGAAGAGTGGATATCACCAGATTCGGATCAGAGAAGGAGATGAATGGAAGACTGCCTTCAAGACAAAGGAAGGACTGTATGAGTGGTTAATCATGTCTTTTGGGCTAACCAATGCACCGAGCACTTTCATGCGGCTCATGAATGAAGTTCTGAAAGAATTTCTGGGTAAGTTTGTCATTGTTTACCTAGATGATATTTTGGTCTTTAGCAAGACATTGGAGGAACATATGATGCATATTCGTATGGTGTTTGAGAAATTGAGAGATGAGAAATTGTTGATTAATTTGAAGAAGTGCAGTTTTGTGAACAAAGAGTTAGTGTATTTGGGATTTGTAATTTTAGCAGAAGGTCTAAAAATGGACCCAGAGAAGGTACAAGCTATCCTTGAATGGCCTACTCCAAGGAGTGCTACTGAGGTAAGATCTTTTCATGATTTGGCTAGTTTCTATAGAAAGTTTATCAGAAATTTTAGCAGTATTTGTGGACCCTTGACTGAGACAATGAGAGGGGATAGAAAAGAGTTTAAGTGGACTAATGGGGCAGAAAAGAGTTTTCAATTGTTGAAATAAAAAGTTACATAACAACTTGTTTTAGCACTTCCAAATTTTAATAAGGTGTTTCAAGTAGATTGTGATGCTAGTGGTACTGCAATAGGAGCTGTTATGAGCCAAGAAGGTAAACTTGTTGCGTATTTCAGTGAGAAGTTAAATGATGCCAAGAGAAAATATTTTGTCTATGATCAGGAATTTTATGCTATAGTTCAAGCATTAAAAAAGTGGAGACATTATCTGCTTCCTAAGGAGTTTGTTTTGTATACTGATCATCAGGCTTTGCAATATTTAAATAGTCAAGAAAAGTTGAATCAGAGGCATTTGAAATGGGTTGAGTTTTTGCAGAGTTATACATTTTTTTTGAAACACAGGAGTGGAAACTCTAATAGGGTTGCGGATTCTCTTAGCAGAAGGCAACTATTATTGATAGAGATGCATATTGAAGTGGTTGGGTTCAAGGAACTCAAGAATTTGTATCCAGAGGATCCTAATTTTGGTGGAGCTTGGAAAGCTTGTACATAACCTGTTACTCTAGACAGGATGAAATGGCTGAATTTTATCATCCAAGATGATATGCTATTCAGAGGGAGTGAGTTGTGCATTCCAAGAAGTTCTATGAGGGAGAATCTCATCAAAGAGAAGCATAGTGGAGGATTGGCTGAACATTTTGGTCGTGATAAAACCTTTGCTTTGGTTGGTGAGAATTATTATTGGCCACAATTGCAGCAAGATGTGAAGAAGTTTGTATAGAGTTGCAGAGTATGTCAGATGGTGAAAGGAGTGAAGCAGAATACAGGGTTGTATCAGCCGTTACCTGTACCAGAGAAGCCTTGGGAGGATATCAGTATGGACTTTGTTCTTGGTTTACCGAAGACACAGCGGGGACATGATTCAATTTTTGTAGTAGTTGACAAATTTTTGAAGATGACACATTTCATTCCCTGCAAGAAGACTCATGATGCTGTTCATATAGCAGAATTGTTTTTCAGAGAAGTAGTGAGACTACATAGTCTGCCAAAGACCATAGTCTCAGATCGAGATACTAAGTTTGTTGGATATTTCTGGCGGACATTGTGGAAGAAGTTGAAGATAAATTTGAAGTTCAGTTCATCACATCATCCACAGACTGATGGAAAGACAGAGGTGGTGAATAGAAGTTTGAGAAATTTGCTAAGATGTTTGGTTGGAGATAAGCCAACAGGATGGAATTTGATTTTACCACAGGTAGAATTTGCATACAATAATTCTGTCAATAGGAGTACTGGTAAATCACCATTCTAGATTGTACATGGAAGTAGTCCAAGAAATGCATCCAAATTGAGAAAGATAGATAAAGGAGAAATAAGTAGTGCTGAAGCTAAGGATTTTGTAGAACACTTGAAGAACATCCATAAGGAGGTGAGGAAGCATATTACCAAGATGAATGCACAGTATAAGGCTAAGGCAGATGAGAAAAGGAGGCATAAGGAATTTCAGGTTGGAGATGAAGTCATGGTTCATTTGCGGCAGGAGTGGTTTCCAGTTGGTACATATAACAAGCTGAAAATGAAGAAGTTTGGACCGTGAAAGATATTGAAGAAGCATGATTCAGGAAATGCATATGAGGTAGAATTGCCTAATGAGCTGAATATTTTACCAGTGTTTAACATTTTAGATTTGACAGAGTATCATGAAGGAAGTGTTGAAGATGAGATTGCAGCAACACAGTGGAGTATTCCAGCAACCAGTTCAGATATCAAGGAGATTGAAGACATACTGGATAGTCGTGTTGGTAGAAGCACAAGGAATAGGACATATGAAGAGTATTTGGTCAAATGGAAAGGATGACCTGTTGAAGATTCATCATGGCTAGCAAAGGAGGAGGTTAACCGTCTTGGTTTTCCTCTGCACACCTGAGTCATGACAGGGTCACTTCTCAAATTACCCTGAGTGTCTGATGCAGGAGCATCCTGGGTGTAAGAGCAATCTTGCATCACCCAAAAATATTTCTATTTTTGTATTCAATAAGGGCTATCTTGTGTAGAGTTGCTATTTATGGAAACTTGCTATTTTTAGTAAGTTGGTCTTACGATCTCAGAATGTTCTGATTTTACATGTGGAGGTTCATCTCAGTCATATCAGCCTACCAGCAAAGTTTCATGGTTAGATCAGGTCTAGTTTTGAAGATATTGAGAATTTTTGGTATTGGCTGCTGTGTGTGTGAAAATTGTACCTGATCTGTAGACACAACACTCAGTAGAACATTAGAGGTTAGCAAAAATCAAAATCGTGCAAAATTGAAATCTAATCTAACCAAGCGATTTACTGCCTTCTAGTAGGTGCGAGATTAATGTTCTCAGATTGTAATCGAGATCAGTGACCTAGACGACACCTAAATGAAGGATTTGAATGCAATTCTAGATATGAGATTGAATGCAATTATTCTATTTTTTTGGATTTTTCTATGCAATAAGAATGATAAAAACTTGATATGAATCTATGCTATTGAAAACTGATATGCTATGTTAATCTAGAAATGATATGAAATATGAATCTAAATGAATGCAAAAAAAATAAGATTGATCTCACAAAGATGTCGATTCGCAAGAGCTTTGATTCTTTAATTCCAATTCTCCAGCGTGATTGTGCAAAATATGAGATGATTTGTGAAGAGCTAAAGCCTTTAATTTATAGAAATCCAGGGCTTTGGAGGTGCATGGAAGAAAGCCATAAATCACTCAATTAACTCAGCTTAATTTTTGAGTTATCTGATAATAACAGATAATTAAGTCACAAAAACATGCAAAAGCTAAGCTTTAACTCAAAATAGAGTTTAGCTTTAATTGATAATTGACAGTTGTCTGCTTTTATGATTGTGCATGTTTTAATTATGAATTAATTTAATAATAAAGTGATTTATTTCCAACTTAACTGATTTTTGAAAATAAATAATTAATTTATGGGTTAATCAATTATTTAATCAAACTTTTATTAAAAACTATATTATTAAATAATGACAACTTGCTTTAATTAATTAAATAAGAATTTAATCAATTATTCATATGATATTAGATTTATTGTCAAAATTAAATAATACAATTAATAATAGATATAATTAAATTTAATTACACAATTAAGTGGCAAATATTAAATCTAATTAATTAAATATGCAAAATATTTAATTAATCAAATTTTAGGATAAATGTGATTTATTGCCAAATAATTATAAAATTAAAGATAATTATGATGATTAGGAATATTGCTAGGAATATTCCCTGATGCAGAATTTAAGATAATCAATTATGATTCGATGATGTTTAGATATGCCTTAGATTAGGACTTTGATGTCGATTTCGTTCGAATTGAAGATGTAGGAGATTAATGAACTTATAGCCCATTTTTGAGGTATTACATTTTGCCCCTCTTTGAATTACTATGCGAATTGCAGTGGTTCAAAGATAGTCTGTGTATGATAAAGATATGAAACTGCTCAAAAGATAAACCAATCTCAAGATAGAAACCGATTGAAACATATTGAGATAGGAGTTGATTGATATTGAATTAAGATGGAGATAATAGGTCTTGAATGACCAGAGATAATGTTCACTGTAGCAGCGATGAACGTATGATTGCGAAAAAGTGTCAAAATGCCTGATTCTGAACCTTAGGATTGATAAGAAGTGAGTGACCTATTCTAGACTTGATTGTCTTAGCAGAACTAGCAGGTATCACATCCGAACCCTTTAGTTGCTGAAGAACCAAGGAAAGAACACTATGATCCGATGGTTGCAAAAATTGATACAGTTTACAAGATTAGGAGAATATCAGATTGATATGGATCGATGAATCTGATATGCCCCAAGTGATGATAGATTTGCCCCGAGCGATGAGGAATTTTGATGAATCAGCGACTAGATGTGATTGTTGTCTTTGATCACTAATGAAAGATATTGATAGATTTGATCGATAGAATTTGATTTACAGACTTTGAATGATGTGCAATACCATGCCCCCTTCGGGATTAAAATTGAAATCTGACAAGAAAAGTCAGCGTTATAGTTTAGAAGCATGTTAATTGATTTGAGAAGTGTGGTGAAACACATTCAAGAACACATTCTGCATCATTTGGAGGTCCTAAAAGACCAAGTTTGACTAGGTTTGACCATGAGTTGACCAAGTTAAAATTTTGATAGTGTGATGTAAGATAATCAGTTAAGTTGAATACTAGATTTCTGTGATGATTGAAGGTTGATTATGCAAGCAATTAATAATATGAATGATCTCAGATTTGAATTTTGATCCCGAAAAAAGATTCTACTTGCTATTTCATTGGAGGAACCTTCATGTGAGATTTAGCTCTTGTTAGATTTGAAGATGCGATTTGAAGAATTATTTAAGCTTTGAAGTTCGTTTAATCATTGTGAGATCATGCAACATGCAAAATGCAAAGAGACATGCAAGATGAAATGTAACCTAAGACCTAGGACCTAGTCACTGATCATATGTCGATTTGTTATCATCATTGAACTTTTAGGTAACCGGATAAATCAATACAATGCCCACTAGCCATGAAACCATAGACATATGAATATCGATTTGTATGCGCAAGAATCAATACAACACCCACTGGTTATACAACCATGGACATATGAATATTGATTTGTTTTTGGAATGTTGGATCAGATATAAGCACCAAGGCACAAACGCCAGGATGACCTGAATATCATGTCCATTTTGATATAGCAATTTGTACAAGCATCAAAACATAAACATCATGACGACCTGAATACGCCTTGCATTGCAAACACATCAAATAGTCAAGAGATTATTCTAAATCCAATGTGAATTACCCGTAGTGACCCTTTATCGTTCACATCCTTAGGTAAGATCGCGTTTCACAGTAGGAGAAAGAACTCACTCAAAAAGACAATAGTTAGATCAAACATTCTTTGAATTTTTCGGGTATCAATGGTCGAGGTACGCATGGCCATCCAATTCGAGATAGAGGCTCTTACAGTCGGACACCATTTCAATCCAAAATTTCCAAAGATGTTAGATTTTCACATACAAGCAGAAAACCAAGAAAAGATTATGCCCCCAGTCATCACTCTCTAAATCCTGTAAAGGACATCATTGAGGAGCTCAAAGGGACACAATATGCAAAAATCTCAATGCGAATCAGTAAGCATACAAGGAGATAAAAGCATGAAAAGCACAGATTGTTTCAGTTTTCAGTTTGATTGCGTTGTAGATGCAAAATCCTTTCTGGAGACGAGACAGACAGACTGACTCAACAGGAAGCTTCAAAGGACTCTGACTGGATAGGAAATGTCTAAGATACATGGGAGACCATAGGATATGACATTGATTGCCCCCAAATTTGAACATTGATAGGATACAGACGCTTGAGCTGATTGGTGTACAGACCGACTTATTGAAACTAGGATATGCAGAAACAAACCGAGAGATATGTACAAACTAAAGCAAGACTGAAAGTTGGGAAAGACCAAGATTGTGCTGATAGATGGAGCATTTTGGAACAAGTGGCGCCTGTTTGCCAGGTTTTCACCATCTTGGTAGAGATTCTATTTTTGCTACCAAGGCGCCTGTTTCCAGGTTTTCACCAAGGCACTTTTTCTTCTTTTTCATTTTTTATTTTTATTTTTATTTTTTTTCATTTTTTCAATTTTTTTTCATTTTTGATATTTTTGGATTTTTTTGTGAATCATCAAGGCGCCTATTGCTAGGTTTTCACCAAGATGTTCATTTTTTCAGGACTTTTTCTGATTTTTAAAAATTTTTCAGGACATTTTACCAAGCACTAAATGCCTTAGGCATAAAATTTCTTCAGATGAAAAACGTTGATTGGTTCTCGGAGCTGTTCTCCTTCAGTCATTGAGAGTTGATAAGCACCAGAGCCAAAATTAGCAGTGATTACAAAGGGACCCAGCCAATTGGGTTCAAACTTCCCCTTGCGTTCTCGATGTGATTGATTTTTAGGATTTTCTCTCAACACTAGATCGCCAACCTGAAATTCTCTATGTCTGACTTTCTTGTTGTAGCCTCTAGACATTCTTTTCTGATATACTCTAAGATGATCATACGCTGCTTGCCTGCGCTCATCTAGTAATTCCAGTTCTTGTAACCTAGACACTCTGTAGTCTTCATTAGTGACAAGTCCATGCATTCTGATTTTGAGTGATGGGATTTCAACCTCAATAGGCAGTACCGCTTCAGACCCATAAACTAAAGTGAAAAGTGTAGCCCTAGTAGGTGTTCTGATACTTGTTCTGTTACTTGTTCTGATACTGGTTCAGATACTTATTCTGATAATTGTTCTAATACTTGGTATAATTGATAGCATCTTTTTCCATTTGCAAACTCCCAAGCAAGATCATATCGTGTAGTCCCAATGTCTAGTAAGGTGGAGAACAAGAGGAATTAGCAAGCTGGTGGAAGAGATGGAAGATAAGAGAATGAAGGAAAATGAAGGGAAGAAATCCTCAAAGGAAAACTCCTCAAGAATACCCAAGCTAGGGAAAAAAAAAAATGTCATGTAAAGCATATTTGGATAAGTAGGAAAAGGCTAGTATAGGATAAGTCACAAAAGCGTGATGCAAGAGCAGGAAAGGATGCAGTCCAAAATAGTAGACATGTCAAGAGGCTTCATAGCACTGTGTTTTACTCTTTCTTTCTTTTTTTTTTTTTTTCTTTTTTTTTTTTAGATCAAGACCAAAGGGGAAAAGGATAGCGATAGGCGAAAATGAATGGAGGAAGATGGATATGAAGGCTAAACATGGAAGGAATGAAAGCAAGATCACCGTAAGATAGCTCACAAAATAGCTAAATATTCATGTATAGATCAACATTGTCAAGATCAAAGAGAGAAGATGGAATGGATGAAATATGTAGAAGAACTACGCATGATGCCTGATTGCCAGGTTTTCATCATGGTACTTATCCAAGGTGCCACAAGGAAGTGGTTTTCACCATAAGACAAATTTATTTCTCTTTACTTTTGCTACCAAAGTGCTTGTTTCCAAGTTTTCACCATGGCACATTTTTAATTTTTTTCATTTTTCATTTCTTTTTTGGAAGAAGGCAAGCTTTTTAGATAATGCTCCTTGAAAGGATAAACCATGATATGCCAAGGATTCAAAATGATATGCTCAAAGATGTTGATAGGGAAAGGAACATGGAAGAGAAAAATGGAGGATAGGGTTTTATGTAAAGCGAGTGAGGTTGGAAGATAGGAGGAATAGGCAAATGAGAAAAAATGATAGAAGGTAGAAGGTTAATGAATGGAAGGATTGTGAAAGGGTAGATGGAAAGGAAGGCAAGATCAATGTAAACACACACCTTGAAGGGTGGCGAGAGGGTGGAGGAAACATGAATGAAGGAATACGTGAAGGAATATGGCGAATGGATAGCAGAGGTTGAGGTTTGGGCGCATGAAATGGAAGAATATTTTTGGAAGGAGATGTAGTGGAAGCCTTTGGAAGTTTGAATGTCAACTTCACTTGTTGCTCAACACCAGACTCTTTCAAGAGAGACTTTGGAATCCATATAATCGTAGGCTTTTTATTTCCTTTTGATGATTTAGAGATAATATCTTCAATGATGAATTTTGAAACCCATACTTGTCTTGTAGTTTTTTTCTTAGGTATCTCTTTTGACTTTATGTTTCCATGTCTATTAGAGGAGACATGGTGATCTTCTTTTTTTGATGGATTCTTGTATTGCTTCTTTTTCTTGTATTGAAAATTCAAGTTACTTCCAAAAGACTTGGGATTTGTGGAAGAGGGAGGATACGACTGGTTTAGATGGGTGGGTGGATGAAAAGGATTCAAGGATATGCATCTATGTTGATCTTGAGGAAAGATGGGAGATGGAGGTATGTAAGGACCCAAGATGGATGGAAAATTAGGAGAGTTAGGAGGGGAAAGTGAAGGGACATAAGGACCCAAGATGGAAGGAAGGCATGAAGCCCTTTGTAGTGGTGGAAGAGGTCCAAGGATGGAAGTGGAAGATGCAAAAGGATAATCAATAAGTTCATTAGCATCTATATGACAACCAAGGATATCAGCATCTTTAGAGTGAGCATTAGGATCTTCAATAGAATCATGGACATCTTGAATATGAGCACCTTCTTTGATAGGATTGTTCAAAGCTTGCAAAGACTTAAGAAGAGTAGAAAGTGAAAGTGAACATGGAGTGGTAGAACAAGAAGATGGAAGACTTTGATCTTGACAAGGATCTTTGGATAGCACAAGTGCATAATTTTTCTTTTGATTTTCAATAGGCTTGACATTGGAAGGAACACCATTTTTACCAACCTTAATGGAAGTATCATCTTTGGAAAGCGCAAGCGTAGTAAGGTTATTTTGATTGTCAATAAGCTCAACAGTGTAAGTAGTAGCTTGATCTTGCTTAGGAAAAGACTTAAGACATGGTGGAATGCATGAAAAAGGGGGTACAGGATCAAAAGAACCCTGAGGTGGATAAGAGACATCAGAAAAAAGAGTGGATGACATGGAGGCTTCTTGATCTTGATCTTTCCTTATGTTCTTTTCTTTATCATTTTTAGAGTCCTCTTGACATGGAGCCACTTCTAAGGACAAGGAAGCATGTTGGGATTGTATGGATGATTTTGGAAGAGATGGTGAAGGACTAGTTGAAGTAGGCATTGTAGCATATGAAGGCTTAGGCTCTTTAGGTTTATCATTATTGAAAGTATTTGCAGCCAAGTGAAGGTTAGCTTGAGTTTCTTTAAGAGGTAGCCCTGGAGGATAACTATAGGGAACCACATGAAAAGTATCAGGGCTTGTGTCAGATGAAGGTTCTGTGAAAGATTTGAAAGACTCGGAAGCTTTAGGAAATGTATGGGTATTGGAGGAAGTAGGGGATGGAAGGGAACCATCACAAGACAAAGGTCCAACATTAACATGATCTTGCTTGAGAGTGTAATCTTTATTTTCAGTCTGAGAGTTCTTAGAGGAGAGATCCTTATAGTATGCATGTTTATAATCAGCGTGGTAAACTTTCTCTTCCTCAAGTGAAACAAATGGATCATCTAGGTATTGTGCATAGAAATCATCAAAGTCTCTTTCATAATCAGAATCATATGGATCACCCTCACGATCTATCCAATGTGACGGCCCATTTGTAGTAAGCAGGAATGGACGATGAGGAGGACTCTTAGGAACAGAGGTGTCATAGGTATCATTACATTGTCTGTTGTCATAGTCATCATAGTCTTCAAAGCTAGATGTGTCACTCTCCGTGGAAGAGGTATCATATTGCTCAAATTTTTTTCGGGGGCATGGTGACATGTACAAGTCTTTATCAAATGGAAAAGAGTATAGAGATTCCATGGAGAACTTTTTAGATTCCTTCTCTTTCTTCAGATTGTTAAGTTTAACTTCCATAGCATGCAGCTGTTTCCTCATAGCGGCGATCAAAATTTTTTCCTCACGTGTACTGATTCTTTGAGACATGTGTACTGATTTTCAATAGCTACTGATTTGTTCTTGACACAATGATATTTTTGACAGATTCTGGAACTAGGCTGGAAACATTGGATATCTTGCAATTTGACAATTTCTGACAACTCTCTCAAATTTTTCCAAACGACACTCTACAGACTCGTACGACACTGGGTAGTCTATGAAACGACAGTTGCTAAACTCGTACGACAGTTGGGTAGCAATGAAATGACAGTTGACAAAACTCATACAACTTTTGCTAACAGGTTTTTGACTTCCTTGGATTTGCTGGTTTGAAAACTCGTACGACTCTAGGTTCTCAATCATACGACATATGGGCGATACTGAAATGACATTTGACAAAAAGTCGTACGACTTTTGACTTCTTGAAATGACTTTTGACTCTAGAAAGAACTTTACGTCAATTTTTGCAAAATTTAAGGTCTTCAGTTTTGGATTGTTTGCAAATTGTACTGTCCAGATTTTGAAGGTTATACCAGATTTGATCATTTTTAATAGCCAAGTAGATAAATAAACACGTAGAACAGCAAGCAAGTGATTCCAAGCACGTCTGAAAACAATGAACAAGGGCAAAAGCAACCTTGTGCATGAACAATCAAGTGACCAAATTGTGCTAATCCCTAAGAGTACTAATTGTGTATGTTTTGAAAAGTTTTGCAATAACACACATATACCTAAAAGTGAAAAATTGGCCTCTCTAGGGTTCTTAGTAATGGTTTGACTCTGCAACTTTTATGATTCAAAGGGGTGAACTCCAATCTCGGCGCACCAGGGTTTTGACACAGTCCGAGAACTTAATCTTCAAGAGCTGCTAGGGAGATCTGACAACCCAACAATGAACCATACCCGTGGAGATTTCTTCCACAAGGACATTTATATAGCAGCTGTCACTACCACGGCGAAAATGGCTATGACCGCTTGAGGTTCCGTCAATACAGTTTGCCCTGTGAAGGGATTTTCCGCTGTGGTTAACCCTCTCTAAAGATGACTCACAGATTTATTCCACAAGGGGACTTGGCTCCAGATTCAAGGTTTTGACACCTCTTCACTTTTAACCCAAACAAAACAAGCAGATTAATCCGACACGCTAAGACAAAGTTTTGTTCCACCAAGGTCTGTGATATCAACTCCACATGATCTATCAACCTCTCCAGAGAGAGAATGTATCAATCAATAAGAGAAGACACACTAACCAATTTTGATTCACCAAAGCTCGTGATATCAACCCTACGTGATCTATCAACCTCTCCGGAGAGAGAATGTGTCGATCAATAAGAGAAGATGCACTAACCAAGTTGAATGTGAAACGCACTAAGTATCCTCCCTACCTACAAGGATTCTGTCGTCAAGAAGGATTTCACTAGGAATCCAATCTTTCAAGAATCACAAATAGTGTTCATAGGGCCTAATTACTATGCGAGCACATATATATTCCCGAAAGTAAATCTACCAAAAGTACCCAAAAAGTAGAAAGAGGAACACTTAACGCTTAAAGTGAATATGAGATGAGTCCACAAGGTGGAACACTTAACACCTCACACAAGCTGAAAATGAGTCCCCAACTTATAAAATAAGTGAGTTCTTAAAAGCACAAAAGGGTTGCCAAGTGGAACACTTAACGCTTCTGTCCTGTTGACCCCTCCCCTTTATGGCGCTGAGATTGCAACCACGGGGTGGAAATGAGGGGCCGGCGGATTAGCGAGTCCAATAACCCAAGATAGCAATCAAAATCAATCACAAGTATTCTAAGACTACTTAATGAATCCTTAAGGGTTCACAACCTAGTATCAATTATGCAAGTGTGTAGAAATAGATCAAAAGCATGAAAAGATGCACACAAGCTTGACACATAAGAGATTTATTTTAAGTCCCAAATCAAAATATTATTAGATGAAGGAGAATACCTGAGATCCTCGCAATGCGCTTAGTAGATTTTACTTGATTTTTAGCAATTTTTATTGAGTTTTTCCATGGAAGCAAGTGACGAACTCTCCAACAAGCAAACAAGCAAACAAGATATGCAAAATATATTCAACTTATGAAAACCATAGGGTTAGCTCTAAAAATCAATTATTATCAGTAATAATAACCAGCAATCAACCCAAATGACAACTCATATCATTCATTGAACCATGTAAAAAAATAAGTGCATACCCATCACAAAACTTTATTTTTTTTGCTGCATTTGACCTAGTCAACAAGATCTAATTTTTTTGATATGATTTTGGCCACAAAAATAGAAATTCAAAATAGAAACCCCTACTAAAAAATAGAGAGCTTTCCAAAAATGCAAAATGTTTAGAAAAATCTCTTCATTTGTGCCCTAGAGACCTATTTTATCAAAATAGACCAGTTTTTGTAAATTGACTATTTGAGCTATGATATCATGTCCAAATTTAAAATACAAAGAATGGACCCCCTGTAGAATTTAAAGAGATTTCTGAAAATATAAATTTTTTTGAAAAATATGCTGATTTGCGTCAGATATTAATTTTTTCTAGAATTTCAAGAAAAAATTATTAAAAATTCAAAACATCTCAGAAAATTCTAAATTTTTTACTGTAGCTTCCATAACATGTCACCAACTTGCAAAAACAATTTTAGACCAAAATTTTAAGCCATTTGGGAGATAAAATTAAATCTTTGAAACTTTAGGGTTTTAGCTCTCAAAAAATCAAAACCAGCATGCAAAAGTGGGTTGCCCCACGGTGGGTGCCAGAAATGTGTGTGTGAAAATTGTACCTGATCTATAGACACAACACTCAGTAGAACATTAGAGGTTAGCAAAAATCAAAATCGTGCAAAATTGAAATCTAATCTAACCAAGGGATTTACTGCCTTCTAGTAGGTGCGAGATTAATGTTCTCAGATTGTAATCGAGATCAGTGACCTAGACGACACCTAAATGAAGGATTTGAATGCAATTCTAGATATGAGATTGAATGCAATTATTCTATTTTTTTGGATTTTTCTATGCAATAAGAATGATAAAAACTTGATATGAATCTATGCTATTGAAAACTGATATGCTATGTTAATCTAGAAATGATATGAAATATGAATCTAAATGAATGCAAAAAAAATAAGATTGATCTCACAAAGATGTCGATTCGCAAGAGCTTTGATTCTTTAATTCTAATTCTCCAGCGTGATTGTGCAAAATATGAGATGATTTGTGAAGAGCTAAAGCCTTTAATTTATAGAAATCCAAGGCTTTGGATGTGCATGGAAGAAAGCCATAAATCACTCAATTAACTCAGCTTAATTTTTGAGTTATCTGATAATAACAGATAATTAAGTCACAAAAACATGCAAAAGCTAAGCTTTAACTCAAAATAGAGTTTAGCTTTAATTGATAATTGACAGTTGTCTGCTTTTATGATTGTGCATGTTTTAATTATGAATTAATTTAATAATAAAGTGATTTATTTCCAACTTAACTGATTTTTGAAAATAAATAATTAATTTATGGGTTAATCAATTATTTAATCAAACTTTTATTAAAAACTATATTATTAAATAATGACAACTTGCTTTAATTAATTAAATAAGAATTTAATCAATTATTCATATGATATTAGATTTATTGTCAAAATTAAATAATACAATTAATAATAGATATAATTAAATTTAATTACACAATTAAGTGGCAAATATTAAATCTAATTAATTAAATATGCAAAATATTTAATTAATCAAATTTTAGGATAAATGTGATTTATTGCCAAATAATTATAAAATTAAAGATAATTATGATGATTAGGAATATTGCTAGGAATATTCCCTGATGCAGAATTTAAGATAATCAATTATGATTCGATGATGTTTAGATGTGCCTTAGATTAGGACTTTGATGTCGATTTCGTTCGAATTGAAGATGTAGGAGATTAATGAACTTATAGCCCATTTTTGGAGTATTACAGCTGCAGGGTACAGAAACTTCGAACTCAGTTTTGAAGGCTTTAGAGGCCTCGGATGAGGTCAAAAAATTAGGTGAGGGGCGCTTGCACAGGTCAAGCCTGTAGAGCGCTTCGTGGAATTTTTAAAATGGGGTTATAATAGTCAATCAGGTCAACTGGTGATGACTTATGGTCTCCGGAAGTCAGGTCACCTGAAATGGTGAAAAATAATTTTCCTTCAAAATTTCTGTTCGGGTTTCAAAAGTTATTTTGAGCTGACTTTGACGTAATAAATTGAAAAATAAAATAATTCTAAGTTGGGTCGGCCCTTAGGGCTAAATTTATGGAACCTTCTCAGGCGGTGGAAATTGCCTATATAAAGAAGGCTCGTAGTGTTGTCTAGGGCAGTTCTGGGTAGTAGATCTGGATATTGATTCGAGGTTTTGCCCCACAAAATATTGTAAGGGAATGCCCATGTGGCTTTGCATATTGTAATTCTGAAAGTTTATAATTCCACATTTGTGGAGATAATAAGAAGCCAATTTTCTGTTCTTGCATATTATTATTATTGTTTCTCTATTTCTGTTATGTGTTTGTGGTATTAAGGGGAGCACCCTTCATCAAGTGTTATCAGAGCAAGAGTTCTTGAGTGTGTAAACAGATCGCCGACTGTGAGGTAGTTTGCATCAGGACCGTGGTTAGGGTTTCAGCACGCATCGAAAAAATGCCTCCACGAAGAGAACGTGGCGAAAGAGCTGGTGCTATGACACCTAAGGTTAGAGAGCTGCAGAGACAAGTGCGAGAATTGCAAGAAGAGATTCACAGAGGAATGAATCTTAATGTCAGAGACGAAAGCGAGGATGAAACCGAAGAAGAATATCAAGAAGGAGAAGCTGAAATTGTGAACCAGGAGGAAGAAAGACTTTTTTGGGTGATTTACAAGATTGGAAAAAGACCTAAGATTGAGGTTCCTACATTTTCTAGAAATCTTAACCCGGAGGAATTGATCGACTGGATCAATGAATGTGAGGAATATTTTGAGTATGAAGATGTTGAGGATCCTGATAGAGTCAAATTTGCGAAGGCCAGATTGAAAGGTCATGCGAAGATCTGGTGGCAAGAAATTCAATTGGAGCGAAATAGAAGAGGGAAAGATAAAATTCCAAGATGGGATCGGATGGTGGATAAATTGAAGTGACAGTTCATTCCTATTGACTATAAGCTTGACCTACTAAAGAAAATGCAAAGTTTGAAGCAAGCAGGAAGATCTGTTCAGGAGTATACAGAAGAGTTCTATCGACTCCTCATCAGAACAGGCCATGCAGAAGCTGATAAGGAGAAAGTTGCCCGATATCTTAATGGGTTAAGGCCAAGTATTCAGGAGGAGTTAAATCTGGTTCGAATGAATAGTATTGAGGAGGCATACCAGTTTGCCCTAAAAGTAGAGGAAAAGCTGAACAAGAAGTTTGAGAGTAGACAAAATGGAAGAGGTCGTGGTGGAAGATCTAGTGGACGGTCATATGGTGGCCGAAATAAAGATCCGAAAAAGAAGGATGAGGCCAGTAACAGCCAGAATCAGAGAGGAAATAATTCCAATCGTTTCCAAGATTAGAATAATAGAGATCAGAGAGGAAGAGGAAGAGGACAAAGTTCAGGAAGAGGAGGCTTCCGTGAAACATGTTTTCACTGTGGAGAAGAAGGTCATAGGGCATTTGAATGTCCTCAACGCCAAGGAAGGACAGATAGGAGGAATGAAGGCCAAGCTAGAGTTGCACATGTAGATGAAGATGCCAGATCATCAAATTCTGAAGATGCTGAAAGAGGAGAAACGCTAATTAACAAAAGAGTCCTGCTGATTGGTGAGAATGAACCTGAACAAAGGAGGAGCCTGTTTCGCACTAGATGCAAGTGTGAGGGTAAATGCTGTGATATGATTATCGATAGTGGAAGTACTAACAATTTGGTGTCAGAAGAGATGGTGACAAAGTTGAAGCTCAATAGACAGAAACACCCACATCCATATCGGATTGCCTGGGTGCAGGATGACCACAAGGTCATGGTCAGTGAACAGTGCCTGGTAAAGTTCAAGATCGGCGGGTACCAAGATGAGGTACTATGTGATATCATCTCTATGGATGCATGTCATATGTTGCTGGGTAGACCATGGCAGTTTGACAGATGTGCTGTACACAATGGTCGTGCGAATACCTATTCCTTGACAAAGGATGGAGTGCGACATAAGCTAAGGCCATTGAAGGAGACCGAAGAAAAGGTATGTGGTAATGCAAGAATAACATTTGTTGATGGAAGAAAATTCCTAGATGGTATGAGGCATGAGCATGTGTGTTTTGCTTTAATTCCAAAAGCTAGTAAAGAAGAAGTAGAGGATGTACCTGTAGAGGTTGCAAATTTGTTGAATGAGTTTCAAGATATTGTATCTAATAATGTACCTGATGGATTACCACGGGTAAGGAAGATCAGTCATCAGATGGATTTGATTGTAGGAGCCAGTTTGCCAAACAAAGCAGCACACAAAATGACACCAGCAGAAAGTGAGGAATTGAACAGACAAGTACATGAGTTGTTGCAAAAAGGATTGATTCGTGAGAGTCTAAGTCTCTGTGCTGTACCAGCGGTATTAGCACCAAAAAAGAATAGAGAGTGGAGGATGTGTACAGATTCCAAAGCAATAAACAAGATCATAATCAAGTATAGGTTTACATTGCCACGAATGGATGATATTATGGATTGTTTGAGTGGAGCTGTGTATTTCTCAAAGATAGATCTGAAGAGTGGATATCACTAGATTCGGATCAGAGAAGGAGATGAATGGAAGACTGCCTTCAAGACAAAAGAAGGACTGTATGAGTGGTTAGTCATTCCTTTTGGGCTAACCAATGCACCGAGCACTTTCATGCAGCTCATGAACGAGGTTCTGAAAGAATTTTTGGGTAAGTTTGTCATTGTTTACCTAGATGATATTTTGGTCTTTAGCAAGACATTGGAGGAACATATGATGCATATTTGTATGGTGTTTGAGAAATTGAGAGATGAAAAATTGTTGATTAATTTGAAGAAGTGCAGTTTTGTGAACAAAGAGTTAGTGTATTTGGGATTTGTAGTTTCAGCAGAAGGTCTAAAAATGGACCCAGAGAAGGTACAGGCTATCCTTGAATGGCCTACTCCAAGGAGTGCTACTGAGGTAAGATCTTTTCATGGTTTGGCTAGTTTCTATAGAAAGTTTATCAGAAATTTTAGCAGTATTTATGGACCCTTGACTGAGACAATGAAAGGGGATAGAAAAGAGTTTAAGTGGACTAATGGGGCAGAAAAGAGTTTTCAATTGTTGAAACAAAAAGTTACAGAACAACCTGTTTTAGCACTTCCAAATTTTAATATTGTGTTTCAAGTAGATTATGATGCTAGTGGTACTGCAATAGGAGTTGTTATGAGCCAAGAAGGTAAACTTGTTGCATATTTCAGTGAGAAGTTAAATGATGCCAAGAGAAAATATTCTGTCTATGATCAGGAATTTTATGCTATAGTTCAGGCATTAAAGAAGTGGAGACATTATCTCCTTCCTAAAGAGTTTGTTTTGTATACTGATCATCAAGCTTTGCAATATTTGAATAGTCAAGGAAAGTTGAATCAGAGGCATTTGAAATGGGTTGAGTTTTTGCAGAGTTATACATTTGTTTTGAAACACAGGAGTGGAAACTCTAATAGGGTTGCAGATGCTCTTAGCAGAAGGAAACTATTACTGACAGAAATGCATATTGAAGTGGTTGGGTTCAAGGAACTCAAGAATTCGTATCCAGAGGATCCTGATTTTGGTGGAGCTTGGAAAGCTTGTACAAAACCTGTTACTCTAGACAGGACGAAATGGCTGAATTTTATCATCCAAGATGATATGCTATTCAAAGGGAGTCAGTTGTGCATTCCAAGAAGTTCTATGAGGGAGAATCTCATCAAAGAGAAGCATAGTGGAGGATTGGCTGGACATTTTGGTCGTGATAAAACCCTTGCTTTGGTTGGTGAGAATTATTATTGGCCACAATTGCAGCAAGATGTGAAGAAGTTTGTACAGAGTTGCAGAGTATGTCAAATGGCGAAAGGAGTGAAGCAAAATATAGGGTTGTATCAGCCATTACCTGTACCAGAGAAGCTTTGGGAGGATATCAGTATGGACTTTGTTCTTGGTTTACCAAAGACACAGTGGGGACATGATTCAATTTTTGTAGTAGTTGACAAATTTTTGAAGATGGCACATTTCATTCCCTGCAAGAAGACTAATGATGTTGTTCATATAGCAGAATTGGTTTTCAGAGAAGTAGTGAGACTACATGGTTTGCCAAAGACCATAGTTTCAGATCGAGATACTAAGTTTGTTGGATATTTCTGGCGAACATTGTGGAAGAAGTTGAAGACAGATTTGAAGTTCAGTTCATCACATCGTCCACAGACTGATGGACAGACAGAGGTGGTGAATAGAAGTTTGAGAAATTTGCTAAGATGTTTGGTTAGAGATAAGCCAACAGGATGGGATTTGATTTTACCACAGGTAGAATTTGCATACAATAATTCTGTCAATAGGAGTACTGGTAAATCACCATTCCAGATTGTACATGGAAGTAGTCCAAGAAATGCATCCGAATTGAGAAAGATAGATAAAGGAGAAATAAGTAGTGCTGAAGCTAAGGATTTTGTAGAACACTTGAAGAACATCCATGAGGAGGTGAGGAAGCATATTACCAAGATGAATGCACAGTATAAGGCTAAGGCAGATGAGAAAAGGAGGCATAAGGAATTTCAGGTTGGAGATGAAGTCATGGTTCATTTGCGGCAGGAGCGGTTTCCAGTTGGTACATATAACAAGCTGAAAATGAAGAAGTTTGGACCGTGCAAGATATTGAAGAAGCATGATTCAGGAAATGCATATGAGGTAGAATTGCCTAGTGAGTTGAATATTTCACCAGTGTTTAACATTTTAGATTTGACAGAGTATCATGAAGGAAGTGTTGAAGATGAGATTGCAGCAGCACAGTGGAGTATTCCATCAACCAGTTCAGATATCAAGGAGATTGAAGACATACTGAACAGTCATGTTGGCAGAAGCACAAGGAATAGGACATATGAAGAGTATTTGGTCAAATGGAAAGGATGACCTGTTGAAGATTCATCATGGCTAGCAAAGGAGGAGGTTAACCATCTTGGTTTTCCTCTGCACACCTGAGTCGTGATAGGGTCACTTCTCAAATTACCCTAGGTGTCTGATGCAGGAGCATCCTGGGTGTAAGAGCAATCTTGCATCACCCAAAAATATTTCTATTTTTGTATTCAATAAGGGCTATCTTGTGCAGAGTTGCTATTTATGGAAACTTGCTATTTTTAGTAAGTTGGTCTTACGATCTCAGAATGTTTTGATTTTACATGTGGAGGTTCATCTCAGTCATATCAGCCTGCCAGCAAAGTTTCATGGTTAGATCAGGTCTGGTTTTGAAGATATTGAGGATTTTCAGTATTGGCGGCAGGGTACAGAAACTTCAAACTCAGTTTTGAAGGCTTTAGAGGCCCCTGATGAGGTCAAAAAATTGGGTGATGGGCGCTTGCGTGGGTCAAGCCTATAAAGCGCTTCGTGGCATTTCTGAAATGGGGTTATAATAGTCAATCGGGTCAACTGGTGATGACTTATGGTCTCCGGAAGTTGGGTCACTTGAAATGGCAGAAAATAATTATCCTTCAAAATTTCTGTTCGGGTTTCAAAAGTTATTTTGAGCCGACTTTGATGTAATAAATTGAAAAATAAAATAATTCTAAGTTGGGTCAGCCCTTAGGGCTAAATTTCTGGAACCTTCTCGGGCGGTGGAAATTGCCTATATAAAGAAGGCCCGTAGTGTTGTCTAGGGCAGTTCTGGGTAGTAGATCTGGGTATTGATTCGAGGCTTTGTCCTACAGAATATTGTAAGGGAATGCCCATGTGGCTTTGCATATTGTAATTCTGAAAGTTTGTAATTCCACATTTGTGGAGATAATAAGAAGCCAATTTTCTGTTCTTGCATATTATTGTTGTTGTTTCTCTATTTCTGTTATGTGTTTGTGGTATTAAGGGGAGCACCCTTCATCAGCAACCCACTGCAGAAACTCATCCGTAGGTAAAATTTAATGTTGTGAATCTTGGCATTGTTAATGTTATTACTTTTTCTCACGTTTCATATTTGTGAAAATGTTTCTTGGCACTATCTTCTTTTTCAATTCCTATATTTGTAGCTTTTTAGATCATTAACTTAAGCATTACATGTCTTTGTTCAAATTTTATTCTAACACTATATTATATCTTATTATTATTACAATGTTCTTTGTTGTGGGGCAGGAGGTCAATCTTCATTGTCTTCATTGTAGGGGATAGTGAAGATTTCTTTAACAAATAGCAGGTCTTCTTTAGTATCTTATAATAACATGCTAAACTGATAAAGGTGTTATGGGCATTTAATCTGCAATTACTAATCAACTAAGCATATTATTACTATGCTTAATGTTCCATTTAAATGCATTTAACACAAAAAAACAAACTAACAAAACTGAACCAATGGCATGTTTACAACAAAGATGTGTTGAGGAGTTTGCTCCTTGTTTAATGTTAACCGTTCCTGCACAATCCACTCATACAACAATGAAATGCTATGTGGAAGGGATCGTTGATAGTGTTCCTTGAGGGAAGGGGGATTGTGAAAGACTTGTTATCATTGTATTGTGTATTTCCAATATGTTTGGCTGCAGGGAAGACTAGGAGAATGAAGGATCACTCACCGATTGCATGATAACTCAGTTTTGAAGGGTCACTGGTTGAGGGGATAGTCAAGGTCCGGATGATTGGGCCATTGGAGGACCCCATTTCTTTGTATTAATTTATATTAAAATTGGATGCATGGATTTCTTGTGAATTATCAGCTGCTATGTATCCTGCAACTACATCCGTAAATCTGCATATACTTCTCTAGGGTTGTAAGCCACTTAGAGATCAAAATAGAGAAACTAAATCAAAATCATTCTTTTTCCTATTTCCTTTTAACAAAGTCTCAACTATCAATGATACAATACATTTGATGCCCTAAGCATCAATATAAATGACACCTAGCTAGAAGCTCACGGGCTGTCCATTTGATAACCACAGTCAACATTTTAAAAAAATGGATATCCAAACATTTGAAAACCAATGGTATGCTTACAAAAAAGGTCTAATAGAACTCCCAACAATTCTTAAACATACTTTATTTGATATGATAAATTCTTAAACAATTAAGGTTGGAGTAGACATAGTTATGACACATTCTTTTGTGTGGTACAAGGAAGATTTGGCTAGGTCAAGTCTTCCTTTGTGCTAGCAGTCTACAGAATTAGACCTTTATTAACAATTGATCATATTAGATAACTAGTATGTTTAAGAATTGTTGGGACTGGTCCTTTGGTGTGTATTAAATAGAATAGAATTTTCAACATATTATTATCATTCTATTTCTTTGTTGTAAACATGCCATCTGTTCAGTTTTGTAACTTCACTGTTGTATGAGTGGATTGTGTAGGAATAGTTAACATTAAACAAGGAGAAAACTCCTCAACACATCTTGAAAACCATTGAATTCAATAATAAATGAAACCTAACATCAACACTACTACCAAGAATAAATCATTTAATCCATTCAACATTACATATAATCATTAGACAGTTACATTTCTTGACTGTGTAGAGGAACAGTCACGACCAAAATGATCAAAACTACTTTCACCCTTGCACAAGCTATTCCAAACTTCAAGTAAAATGAGAAATATGCTATATCAAATCATTCATATTCATAGTAACCATTCAAAGGATCATTTTGTCAATGAACCCTCTGACTGTACCCCTACGACAGAGAAAGGAAACCTCAAAATAGAGAAAGGAAACTTAGTAAAACCAGTCTATGCCGCTGTTTGTGAGGGTACAGTCATGATAAGTGCCTCTCAAACCTCTCAAAACATGTAAGATTATCTTTAAATACTTTATTGATCTCTTCTAAACATTAACCAAATCAAACCTACATTTGAATCCACACACAATAACCCCAAAATGAAGGGTTTTGTATCCTTTAATGAATCTTAGTCACTAGTAACGCATGGACAGTCAAACCAGTAGTCTCCAAAGCATTCAATAAGTGACTGGATTGTATTTAATACACACTATTCCTTCTATTCACTTCTGTAGACACCTAAATTCATCCTTTTAACATTAATTAAATTAATGATCCCAAATAACATTATAGTTAATTTTTTAATTAATTATATTTGTTAAATTCATCTATTTATTAAATTAAATTAAATTAATTAAATAAATTCACTAATTATAGTACTTGAATTAAATTTAAATACTACCTTTCATAATGTATTAAATTTAATTTAATACATGTTCCTCCATATTTCTCTTTTAAATAAATTTTTAATTTATTTAATTCCCTCACATTCTTTATTTCTTACTAAACCATGATTAAAATAAATTTAATTTAATTTAATCCTAAATCCAACCTAGATGCTATCCTACACCCATCACTTTCTGTCTAATAAGCCTACTCACTAATTAACTAAGGTTAATTAGGCTAATTTTTGGATTCCTACATCCATTAGTCCTAATTATTTGCTCACACGTGTGAGCAAATTTTCAAAAATATCTTTTCAAAAATTGCCAAAATTTGCACAAACAAGGCTTCTTACATTTTATGACGCTTCTTACATATTCTAAAATGGTGAAAATGGACTTTTTCATTTACACATCTCTTACACACACTTACACATGTACTTGAAGTACACATTGACCTTTCACATCCCAAGTTGCTCACACATGTGTGAGCAAGTCTTGAACTTTGCATGGCTTATGTGTCTCCTTGGTGGCACCTATGTGGATTCCACATAGATGCCACCTCACCCCAGCCCTCCAAAATCTTATAAATAGGGCCCTTGTCTCAAGCAAATCATACTCATTCTTGCATTAGAGTTATTATGCTAGTATATGCTTAGAATTGTTCTTAGAGTTTTCTTTACTAACCATTTGGTAGTTGTTAAATTTTCATTATAGATTTAGTCTCATTCCATTCTTTTAGCTTCATTTGTTTTACTTGCATGCCATAGAGCTTGAGGATTTCTTTCATAGCTCCTCCTTGAGCTTCTTTGGCCTATGGCATTTGAATGCTTGAGAATTTGCTTTTGTAGCTTCTTCTTGAGCATCTCAAATCTTCATCATACTTGCATTCATAGTGGGATCAATACTTGTGTTGGGAGAGCACACCCAAAACCTCTCTAAGAGCTTAAATCAAGCAAGTCTTGGGTGCACTTGCTTCATGCCCATCCGAGGTTATGGTGGAAATTCATGTTTTTACAAGTTTATGAACATGTTATAATAGATTGATTATGCATTTTATTGCTAACATTTGCATGTTTGAACTTGTTCTTAACATGTGTATTTTCATCATATACATTTTGGCACGCCCGGTGGGACCCACAATCCCATTTACTAACTATTTCTCTTAAATTTGTGAAAGTTTCATGTAAATTTTCTAGACAGGCGTCTCCGCACGACCAGAGGTGTCTCCACCTAGAAACAAGTGTCTCTACCTACAGGCATCTCCGCCTCTACATAGGCATCTCTGCCTCCAGACAGGCATCTCCACCATAAAGAATAGGTGTCTCTGTGCATGTAAACAAATAGGCGTCTCTATCGGTACACAGGCGTCTCAGATAGACAGGTGTCTCTACCTATCAACATGTGTCTCTACCAATAAACAGGTGTTTCTGACAAACAGGCATCTCTGCCTATCAACAGGCGTCTTTGTTTGATTTTTGCATGTTTTCATAATATCTTGCACTTTGAGTTTTCTGATCTGAGTTTTTGAAAGATACTGACATTTTGTGACTTCTAATAGTAATTTTGTAGAACGTTGACCAAGATTTGACCACTCTAAGACTACTAACTTGCTTGATTTGCAAGACGTTGTTAGACGACCAAACACACTAAACTACTTATGAAAGTTATTTTGTAGGTTGCCAAAGAGATTCAATCAAACATTGTATTTTCTTAATGATTTCTTAGGCACCTAGCATTAAATAGGAAGTCATTTTCTATAGATAAATGATTCATTAGCTAGGGGATTATGCTCTTTTCTCCAAGTGATAAAACTAGAAACCCATAACCTTTTGGATTGTTGTCTTGAAGAAAAGACTTGGAATTAATCATTTGTTTGGTGTGTTTGGGAGAAAACCTCTTTGGATAGGAGATTATGCTCTTTTCCCCTTGAGGGAAAACCAGAAATCTAGATTCCTTGGGGCCAATCCATGCATTTATTTTCAATCCTTTAGATGGGTCTGCCGGCGAGGTAAAAAGCTCCTAGGAACGATCCACGTGAGAACAAGGTGTAAGCCCACCACTCCAACTCATGTTAATGAAATTTTATTTTTGGGGTTAAAGCCTCAGAAACCAAATGACATTTGAGCTTATACATGGCTCTCACCTAACATTTAGTAGGGCCTCGCAATCTGAATCACGTTTATGTGACTACTTGTGCCAAGGTGCTTTGTGGGGCTATATGTCCTAGTCACGCTTGCGTGGACACAAAGAGTGTGTTCGAACAAAGATCCTTACTAAAAGCCATTAGTTAGAAGCCACCCGGTTCACCTCTGAAAGGTTAATAATCTATGTGTGAGGAGAATAGTAATCTCCCCAAGACACTCACCATATCGAGCCCCCTTCAAGTTAATACTGTGATAATACAGCATCATGAAGCCATTGCATGCTTGGTGATGGCCATATTCTAAGGAGTTGTTGGGTGTGTTCCTAAGTCAATGAGAAAAGGTTTTCAATCTTAGCCAACTTCCTTTTAGGGATAAAGAGTGTGCTTGTTACTTTCATTGCAAAAAACAAATCCGTACACTTGAATTCTGCAAGGTTGCTTTGTCCCTTGCAAGACTATTTTCGACAAATGTGCTTGTAACCCAAATGTTTGATGTATGTATAAAATTAGTTCTTGCCAAGAACATCCTTTGATCTATCAAGATATTGTCCTCAAGTCATGACATATAGTGTTAAACATAAGAAAGTAAAACTCCCAGTTACATGAGCCCATAGAGAGAAGAAAATCGCCGATCAAAGGATTAAAGCCAACCAATCTTATTGGAAACCCATTCAAGAATTTCTAGAAGCTGTCGAGAAAGCAGATAAAATCATTTACAATAATTGGGTTGCTAATTTTTTTGCCAAGAACAAAGTGAACATGGCCTTTGTCACTTGGGAATCCTACGACTAAGTGTAATCACCCAAAAATGGTCATCTAGACTATTAGCCCCTTTTTCTAAATCATCAATTGCTTATTCTTGATCAAATCCTAATTTTATCATTTATCTGATTTTATTCTATGGGCTAACCATCTTATCCTAAGTCTTTATTTAATTAAAAGGAATTTCCTCCTCTTTTATTAAATAAAAAAGTCCCCACTTTTCCTCTTATCCTAAGTTGCACAAATAAAGCATTATTTCTATTTTATAAAAAAGGGGAAAAGACATTTTTATCTCATATGGGGTACAAAAGTCAACTCTTATTTTCTCATTGGAGGAATCTTGTGCACATGGATTTTTCCTTCTTCAAGCTCCACCCTTGATTAAATCTTTTGCCTCTTAAATCTCCATGGTCCATTCTTTCTCATTTCTTATAAAAGGAGAGCTCTCTTCTAATTCTTAGATCCATCTTTTGAATACTAACCTTATGCTACAGGATTGCTTGGAGACTTTGGAGCTTTTTGAAGACATTCTTGCATCCATCTTTCAGTTCTTGCATCATAGTTTCATATTTATGCTTTCCTAGATTAGCTTCATTTCTATGCTCTAGATTAGCTCACATAGATTAATTAGCTTGGATTGTAATACTTGCATCTTTCTTTTCATAGCTTAGCTTGCATTCTCATTTCTAGCATAGTTGCATTTCATTCTCATATTGATTCTTGAGGATATTGGCATTCTTTCCCTTGTCTCCATTGAATCTCTCATTGCATGGTTTACTAGCAAGGTCATAAGCTTAATAGCTCTAGCTAAGAGCACTCTTAATATCCTTGCACTCCATGCCTAGGGAGCTCTAGGTCATTTTTCAAGGTTTCCCATTCATGGATTCCCTTGGAAGCAAAGACTTAGAGAAGTGCACATCTTAGTGTGTACACTAAGTACCTTTGACCTTCATTCCTCACCTTATTCAAGTCATTCATCCCTTTTGTCATCCACACCCCAAAACATTAGGAGCATTAATTAGAATCTTGGACTTTAAATCAGAACCAAATCAATCCATCTTTCACACCTTCATCAAGCCATAGGGTGAAAGAATCATTCCAATAGTGTCTCATAGACCTTAATTCCAAAGTGAACATTAATCCTTTACTACTTTGAGAACTAAGTCTTTCTCTAGTAGTCCTAATCAAGTCCTATTTTGTTTGAGGATCATTAGTCCATCACCCAAATAAAAGAAGACTTTAAATCAAAAACCAATCCTATGTTTGCATAATCACAAGGTCTTGTTTCACCTAGGTTTGTTCCAAACCTTTAAATCCAATCAATCCTTTAGGCTTAGTCCCTCTTTAATCCAATCTTCAATCAATCTAATCTAATTCAAATCAATCAATCCAATCAATCATCAAGACCTAATCATTAGTCCAAGTTGCTCCTAGATCACCAAATCCTTTTTCTTTCCACATCTTATCAACTATTCACCTTTCTTCAAATTCAACCATCCTAAGGTCACTCGAGCATGGTACGTACCCGATCATAAGAAAAGCTAAGACAAGAATCTCTCATCATGGATAACGATCAAGAAACTATCTATCAAGAAGACTTTAATGACGAAGAAGAACCCCACACAAAATCCGACATAGTAATACCTGAAAGTGTTAGTGCTCATCCATGAGCTAAAGAATTTTTTGAGGATCCTAACAACTTAAGCTTAGTGGAAGACCTAATCCAAGCCAACAGTGTCAATATCTTCATGAATCTTGTTCAAAGAGGCGTTACCCTCCCTGATAATTTTGATGAAACTTTTCTTGAGAACAACTTGATTCGAACCAACAAAAGCAAAGTAGCACCATCAACATCTGATAACACAACCCAACCTCCCCCTGATATGCTTGAGTTAATTTGACAAATCCTAAACAAGCCTAACTCAAACAATGGGGTGAGTAATGATGATTCAAATGTGGGTTGTGTACTCGAAACACAACCAGGGTCCTCAAGACGCTGCTCTGCTTCTATTTTCTCGAAGCCTAGTGGAGTCCTAAAAAATCAAAATTCTACACAAGGAAACAACACCAACTAGAGACATAATACCAATCTTCCCCCTCCAGGGGGACATAATGCATCATTAGGTAGAGGAACACTTCAAAACCATACGATCACTACTAATCCTCTTGAATTAGTCCAACAAATTGATGAGCTCAAGGGCATGATGTTGGCTATGCAGAAAGGTGGGAAGAAGGAATTTTCTTTTGCAGAAATATGTCTTTATCCTTTTGACAAATCAATCACTCTCCAACCATTCCCCACCAATTTTGAAATGCCAAAGTTTGATAAATATAAGGGAGACTCATGCCCTGCACAACATATCAAGGAATTTTATGTAGCGGCACAAGAAGTTTCCCACAATGATCATCTTCTCCTAAGACTTTTTACTAGAAGTCTTGGAGGACCAACCTTAGAGTGGCTATTGAACCTTCCTCTGGGTTCCATCTCCACATTCCATGATCTCGTAGAAAAATTTGTTACATAATATTCTTATAACATGGAACATCAAGCATCCCTTAGCGATTTGTGTAACATGAAACAAAGAAATGGAGAAACCTTTGCCAATTTTCTCCAAAGATGGCGACATCTCACAAATCTCATGCCTTGGAAAATCCTAGATTCACATCTTGTTGACATCTTTACTAAGAATTTGGTTACAGAAATGTCATTTCAAATGAAGATGGCTGCCCTGGATTCCTTTGAGGCACTCATTAAAAAGGGGAAGTCTATTGAAGATGGACTTTTGATGAAAGGAGCAATTAAACACTACACCCCTAATTCATCCAACAATACTAGTGATAAACCCAAGTTTTGGTCTAAGAACAAAGGTGTTGTTAATGATGGAGTGACTGATGCTAAACATGTCCAAAATGTTCAAGCATCCAACAATAGTAACCAAGGCAATCACAATAATAACGATCAGAAAAATTGCAACAATAATCAAACCAATTTGAATAACCAAAACAATCAAAACAATTCAAATAACTAGAATCAAAATCAAGGATCTAGTTATCGTGGTTCTCTATTCTCATGATATGATGGCAATAACAACAACAACAATCGACAAAAACCATGAAGACAATTTACACAGCTAGCAGATTCCCTTGATGTGATCTTCTGACGTCTAGTCGACCAAGGGATGATGGTTTATCCTAACACTAGGCCTTTCGATGAAAATCAATCTAAACCCCATTGGTATAAGGATAATGAATATTGTGATTATCATCGCCTAAAAGGGCATGAGATTAAAAAATGCATGAAGTTTCATAATTTTGTGCAAAATTTGATTGATGATGGTAAAATTGAAGTAGAAGGACAAAATGCCTCTACTTCTAATGCCCAGTTAAAAATGTATTCTAAACCTTTTCCAGAACATAATCAAAACAATGCATCCACATCCAAGGGTTTTTCTTATGATTATTCAACAAACAAAATCTTAGGAGATGAACGCACTTGTGGAAAATTAGCTGAAAATGATGTCTGTGGTTTTGACTCATTGTGTGGCCATATTGAACAAACCAACATGCATGTAAACACATTGACTTTGAAGAGTGCAGATTGCAATGTTACTACTCGCTACCCTCGCGTAATTGTACAAGCTGGTGTCAATCCACTTGTTGTGGATCCACCTACTGCACCATCTACCTTGACATGACCTACATCACATTATGAATTGCTTTCCCAACTAAAGAAGACCCTTGCACATATATCCATACTAGAGCTTTTGCATACATCCACCATTCACAAAGAGGTCCTTGAGAATGCCCTAACTAAGTCTCGCGTCCTAGAAAATATCAATGCCTCTCAATTCCAAGCAATGATCAACAATTTGGCTGCCCAACAACACCTAGTGTTCACTAACAAAGATTTTTGAGGTCCTGACCCTCATCATAATAAACCCCTACATATCCAAGTCACCATCCATAACACCCGAATCAAAAGAGTCCTTATAGACAATGGATCCGGTCTGAATATTTTTACCTTAAGCATGATCCGCAATATCGGTCTTTCTAAGGACCTCATTGATGTAAATAAGAGAATGACAATAAAATCATATGATGATAGAGAAAGGGTGAGTAAAGGCCTCATTGCACTCCCCTTACAAGTGGGTCCAGCCCTTATTGAAACTATGTGTCAAGTGCTTGACTTGGATCTACCCTACAATATCCTTTTGGGTAGGCCATGGATACATGATATCTCAGGTGTCCCATCCACATTTCACTAGTGTTTGAAACTCCCACATCATGGAGCTGAAATAACTATTCCTGGAGATCATGAACCCTTTCAATATTGCAAGAGGTTGGAAGGAAAACAATCAAACTACTGCCCATTGAATGAATGTGTTCGTCCACCTTCACCAGAGATTCCCATCCAACACACTTCTTCTGAAGAATAGTTTTCTAAGAAAACCAAGGGAAAAGAAAAGGTTACCCAAGAAAAGAATACTGAATCCGAAAAGAAAGTTAGGTTCACTGATCAAGGCCCTGGGGAATACAAGTTTGAAAATGCCCTATGCATTGGCCAACTCCCTCTTTCTCCCAGGTCTTATGGAAAACCTTCACAACTTTTTCCCAAGGAAAATAAAGAAACTATGAAATGTAAATAGACTACATTTGAACATTGGAGCTCTCTCTCAAACGAGCATATGGAACATCATGTTCTTTCTTGGCTCTTTGATGAAGAAGAAGACAAACCTTCAGACATTCCTAAAGGGAAGTATATAAAGGCCACGAGCCATTGTTGAAAGTATGGGATATCACAGAACTGGCCTTGGAGCAAATGAAACAGGAAGAAAAACTCTCATAAAAGCAACTGGATACCCCCGAGGATGAGGACTGGGTTCCATAGAAACTAAGAAAACCTTTGCCAATGACTATTATTTGATTGAATCCAATTCAGACACTGAGGAAGATTTCTTTGAAGTCCCTTTCTAATATATTGAAAATGACCTTGATACTTGTGTCCTCCATATCACCCAATCTGACCTTTCCTCACCCAAAATTCCCCTACCCAAACTTCCCCTTACCAATCCCAAACTGATCGATTGGGACCAACAAGATTCACCACCTGCCTTAGACATATGTGATTCGGATGAGGTAGTTTTAGCACTTTTCAAACTAAGAAATCTCCAAGACAATGAAGACCAGATTCTCTACAGAAAGTAAGCCTACTTCGGTAGCCAAGTCAACTCCCTTAGTCACAAAAATGAAGAAAAAGAAAACCAAGAAAATAATGATAAAACATCCTTGGGTGAAAACCTTTCTGAGGCACCTTTGGATGGAGGAAAAGACAAAATAAAGGATACATCCTCTAGTGAAAACCTCTTCGAGGTGCTAGAGGAGGGGGAAGTTGACTTACCCTTATGTTATTACCATCAGAGAAATCTTCTATCCTCATAGAAAAAACAATTGCAGTTAACCTGGGCACAGAAGAAAATCCTAAGATCACCTACATTACAGCCTCTCTAGATGAGACAGAACAAGAGTCCATGACTGAATTCCTTAAGAAAGCCTATATTAACTTTTCATGGACATATAAGGATATGCTGGGACTTGACACTGACTTGGTTGTACATCACCTTGTCGTGGATCCTAAAATCAAACTTGTCAAGCAAAAATTACGCAATATGCATCCACTAGTAGCACTCCTAGTTAAAGCTGAATTGCAAAAGATGCTAGATGCATAATTCATCAGACCAATAGACTATCTTGAATGGGTCTCAAACATTGTACTAGTAGGTAAACCCTCTGGGGGCATCCCAATTTGTACTGATTTCAAAGATCTTAATCTGCCCTGCCCTAAGGATGATTTTCCACTTCCAAACATTGACATCATAGTGGATTTGACTGTTGGGCACAAGATCTTGTCCCTCATGGATGGTTTTTCTGAATATAATCAGATTCGCATAGCAGTGGAAGACCAACATAAAAATGCATTCACTACACCATGGGGTACATTTTGTTATCAGGTCATGCCCTTTGGTCTCAAGAATGCAGGTGCCACATATCAAAGAGCCATGACGACCATATTTCATGACCTTCTTCATGTGATCATGGAAGATTACGTGGATGATATCTTAGGAAAATCCAAGACATGAGAATCACACATTGATATTCTCACTACAATCTTTGATAGACTGGAAAAGTATAAGGTTCGATTGAATCCCAAAAAATGTGTCTTTGGTGTGCAATCCGGTAAGCTCTTAGGCTACATTGTGTCTCGCAGAGGAATAAAAGTGGATCCTAAGAAGGTGAAAGCCATTTTGGAGATGCCACCTAAAACTTTGAAACAATTAAGGAGCTTACAAGGAAGACTTCAATCCATCCAAAGATTTGTGTCACAACTAGCAGACAAGGTGCATCCTTTCTCTCACCTACTCAGAAAGGTTATTAAATTCATTTGGGACTGCTTGTGTCAAAAGGCTTTTGAACAACTCAAGGTATATCTAGCTAATCCTCTAGTGTTGGTCCCACTTGTTCTTGGAAGACCTTTGATTCTCTACATCTCCGCAACTACAATAGCACTGGGTGCTCTCTTAGCACAGCTAGATGACAATGGAAAAGAATGTGCCATCTACTATCTTAGCAGGACTTTAGTGGGTTATGAGCTCAACTATACTATACTACTATTGAAAGAACTTGTTTGGCTGTGGTCTTTTGTACGCATAAGCTATGCCATTATATGCTTAATCACAAAGTACAGTTGATAGCAAAGATTGACCCACTTAAGTACTTGTTGTCTAAAGCTGCCCTGACAGGTCGCATGACAAAATGGGTCATGATCCTTAGTGAATATGATATTGTGTACATAGAACGCAAAGCCATCAAAGGACAAGAAATAGCAGATCAACTTGCAGAGGCTCCCATTCTTGGAAATCATCCTATTGTCACAAATTTTCCTGATGAAACTATCATGACTGTCACTCCTAGCATTCAATGGAAGCTTTATTTTGATGGATCTTTTACCCAGAAAGGATCAGGGGTAGGAATTCTATTTGTAACATTGCAAGGGGATCTTATCCCTAAATCCTATAAACTTAAATTTTCTTGCACAAACAACATAGCAAAATATGAGGCCTTGGTCACAGGGCTTCGCCAAGCTGTCAGATGGAAGATCACAAGTTTGCTTGTTTTTGGTGACTCCCAGTTAGTTATCAAACAAGTCAATGATGAATTTCACACCAAGGATGACAAGTTGCTCCCTTATCGACGTATGGTTGAAGACCTCAAACAACATTTTGCAAGCATCATTTTCCAACAAATCCCAAGAGCAAACAATAAAGCAACAAATGCCATGGTTACCATTGCTTCACTCATATCTATGCCAGAAACAAGCACATGGTGTGAATTTCTTGTTGAGAATCTTATGGTCCCTACCTATGAACAACCGGATTCTGAGATGATGTGTGAAATTGTTGGTCCTGAATCACCTTGGTATCAAGAAATCCTTTCCTATCATAAAACCATTCCCCTCATGCTTACGCCTAACCAACAAAAAACCTTCATTCACCGCATTTCATGTTACACAATCCTTGGAGACACTCTTTTTCGTAAACACTTTGATGGAACTCTTCTTTGATGTCTGAATTCAGAGGAAGCACACACATCCTTGGAAGAGGTACATCAAGGAATCTGTGGAGCCCATTCTATTGGTCTCACTTTAGCAAAGAAGTTACTTCACACTAGATACTATTGGCCGACAATGGAGCAAGATGCCTATCATTATGTGAAGAAATGTGTCCCTTGTCAGCAGCATGGTGATTTGATACACACTCCTGCTCAATCCCTTCAACCCACCATCACACCTTGGCCTTTCTCCCGCTGGGGTTTTGACCTTGTAGGAAAAATATTTCCAAACTCTTCCGGTGGTCACAAGTATATCCTAGCTGCCACTGAATACTTTACCAAATGGGTCAAAGCAATCCCCCTCACCTATACCATTGGTAAGCAAATTTCTAGGTTTATCCTAAATTATATCATTTGCCACTATGGCATCCCTAAAGATCTCCATACTGATAATGGAACACCCTTGAAGAATTAGGATGTCTCTAACCTTTGTAAGAAATTTGGCATTACCCAACATTGTTCCTCCAAGTACTTCCCATAGGGCAACGGTCAAGCTAAGGCTATGAATAAAACCATCTTAAAAATCCTCAAAAAGACTGTCGATGATGTTGGCTATGATTGGCACCTACAACTCAATCCCATCCTCTAGGCTTACCGCACCTCCATCTGTACTCCTACTAGTGCCACTCCATTTTCCCTTGTCTATGGTTCTGAGGCTGTCTTACCCATTGAAATTGAGCTCCCTTCCCTCAGGATTTCTCTCAAGAACTTGATGTCTGAAGAAGAATATAGGGTTGCCCGCTTGCAAGAGCTACAACTCCTCGATGAGAGACACCTCAATGCCCTCAACCACCTCCGTGTGTATCAAAATTACTTGCGCTTACATTTCAACAAGAAGATCAAACCCCATGAATTTGATGTAGGTGATTTGGTCCTACAACACAACATGAAGAATCTTCAAAACTGAGAAAAGAAAGGGAAGTTTGAACCCAATTGGTTGGGCCCATTTATTATTACTGCTAAATTTGGTTCTGGGGCATATCAAATTGCAACCCCTAAGGGAGATCCATTCCCTGATCCTATAAATATTTCACATTTCAAGTGCTTTTATGCGCAGCTCAACATTTCAGTTCCTGTACAGTGTTATTCAACAAAAATCCCAAAAAGCAGAAATGATCCTGAAAAAATCCTAAAAATCAGAAAAAGATCTTGAAAAAAATCCTAAACATCAGAAAAACAAAAAAATCCTGAAAAAATCCTAAACATTAGAAAAGCAGAAAATCCTAAAAGGTAGAAAATGTTCTTGAAAAAATCAATGTTGGGTATACACCTAGTAAACAGGCACCTTACAAAAATAAAGAAAAAAAAAGTCATCCAATAGTGAAAACTTGGCAAACAAGCACTTTGGGCAAGTATTATGGTGAAAACCTATCTCAGGCACCATGATAGCAGATTCAGATCCATTTTCTTCCTGTCCACTGTACATATCCATCCTCATCCTAGTCCCAAGTCATCGCTTCCCGCATTGTCATAAAGATCCAATCGCAGTTCCCAGCAAGCTAAGCTTAACCCCATCACACTGAGCTTTTCCCTGACATAGTGATCACAAAAGTGCTTATCCAAATTAACATTGAAATCAAATCTCCGAGTTGTTGTTCCTTTCACATCTATTGCTAGCGAATATCCATTTCAATCAATCAATCAATCTTTGCCTTGCAGGATGCATCCTTCCTTAGTCAGCTCAAATCAATCTCATCAATCCTATCCCGTTCATGGCAAGAACTATGGACTGAATGACCACTTGGTCAGGAGGCCTTCTTTGTTGATTTTATCTTTTTGTATCCATGGATCCTACTCACGATTACCTTGATCTTCCATATCTTGGTGCATTGTGACCGGTGAAATATGATGCAAGTGTCGATTGCGGTATGATCTGTTTGTGGATACTTTAGGAACATTTTTGTTGGTTTCCTAGTTATGATTATGCATATCTTAATGGGGGCAATGGGTTAGCACACTTATGTCCCTTACAAGACCTAAGTGTGCCCAAACTTCTCCAATAAGTATATATCATAGGTTCCATCATAGTCCGAAAATCTACATCTTTGTTTCTACAGCTATTTGAGAGTCTAGTCCATGCAATGGAACAATGTCATCTGTACTTCTATAACACATGATGCATACCTCCGATTGCAATATCAAACTAGGATGTTCTCTCCAACATGAACACAAATGATCCCACTAAATCATGTAGCTAGGTTTCATTTTATTTAGTTCATTTTTCTCCATTTTTGTTTGAGCCAAGGATTCTATTTATTCACTCTTCCCTCCCCCCTTTTTCGTCTAATCCAACCTCCCATTTTCCTCCTTTCCTTCATCCCTCCTAATCCTGTTCCCATAAAACTCCCCCTCGACAAATGAGAAACTTCTCCTCGCCCTCATTCTTATAGCAGGTGGAGACACCTGTCTGCCAATCCAAGGCTCCACCATGAGCTTCCTCTTTCTCTCTCTCCCCCTTCCTCTCTCTCTCTCTCCCTCTCCCTCTCCCTCCCTCCCTCTCTCTCTCTCTCTCTCCTCTCTCTTACCTCTCTTTCATCTCTCTCTCTCTCTCTCTCTCCCCTCCCTCCCTCTCCCTAGGCGGAGAAGCCTATTTGGGGATGGGCGACTCTACTTTGGCAGAGACGCCCATGTGGGGATGGGCGGCTCCGCCTTGGCGGAGACGCCCATGAGGAGATGGGTGGCTCTGCTCTGGCTGGAGACGCCCATTTGTTGATGGGTGGCTCCACTTTGGCATAGCCGCCCATGTGGGGATGGGCGGCTCCGTAAGGGCAGAGACGTTTGTCAGCGAAAAATGATGCCTAGTGCTTCATTGTTGCCTGAATATGGTCATGTAATATGTTTTCGAAAACACCAAGACACCATGATTGCAATGGAGGTGATTAGAATTTGATTTGACAAGCTGGGTGAGTGTAGTATTGACTTTTGTATCCTAGACGCCTCTCCATAGGTGGAGACGCCTATTCGGTGGCTCTGCCTCGATCGGGGACCCCGTCTCTACATGGGTGGCTCTCCCCTTCTTCATCATGCATCCATTCTTGTCTATCATTGATGGCTCCTCCGCCATTGGATGTTTCCCTTCACCAAGTAGCGACACCTGTTCTGTCATATGCCCCCTTCTCCCTTTTTCTCTTGCCATCCCCCCACCGACACAATGAACTGGAGCCACAATGACGGTAGATTTTTTTTGAAATCACTGGATCACTCTTGTTTGTTGCCTGTCGATCAACCCTTCCTTTCTGTCAAAGTCATGCAAAGTCCTTTTCCCTCCTTTCGTGAAAATTGACCAAAATTTTTATCTTTTTGGCCTATTTTCCTGAGGGGGCACACCCTCCTACTAACTTTTCCTCTGTGCACATCTTAGGTCTCTTTTTTCCTTTGGGGCATCTATATTTTCTTTTCTTTGACGCCATGTCATTTCTGACATCGCTTCAAAAAGGGGCAAAATGTAGACACCTAAATTCGTCCTTTTAACATTAATTAAATTAATGATCCCAAATAACATTATAGTTAATTTTTTAATTAATTATATTTGTTAAATTCATCTATTTATTTAATTAAATTAAATTAATTAAATAAATTCACCAATTATAGTATTTGAATTAAATTTAAATACTACCTTTCATAATGTATTTAATTTAATTTAATACATGTTCCTCCATATTCCCCTTTTAAATAAATTTTTAATTTATTTAATTCCCTCACATTTTTTATTACCTACTAAACCATGATTAAATTAAATTAAATTAAATCTTAAATCCAACCTAGATGCTATCCTACACACATCACTTTCTATCTAATAAGCCTACTCACTAATTAACTAAGGTTAATTAGGCTAATTTTTGGATTCCTACATCCATTAGTCCTAATTATTTGCTCACACATGTGTGAGCAAATTTCCAAAAATGGTCTTTTCAAAAATTGCCAAAATTTGCACAAACAAGGCTTCTTACATTTTATGACACTTCTTACACATTCTAAAATGGTGAAAATGGACTTTTTCACTTACACATCTCTTACACACACTTACACATGTACTTGAAGTACACATTGACCTTTCACATCCCAAGTTGCTCACACATGTGTGAGCAAGTCTTGGACTTTGCATGGCTTATGTGTCTCCTTGGTGGCACCTATGTGGATTCCACATAGATGCCACCTCACCTAGCCCTCCAAAATCCTATAAATAGGGCCCTTGTCTCAAGCAAATCATACTCATTCTTGCATTAGAGTTATTATGCTAGTATATGCTTAGAATTGTTCTTAGAGTTTACTTTACTAACCACTTGTAATGTCCCCAAATAATTTAGCATTAATATTTGGAGTAAAAATAAAGAATAAATAATAATTTAAGAATTTTTGGCTATTTCCCATTACATATTACAAATTTGATCATATTATTACTTCTTGTCTTGAGAAGGGAGAAGGCATTGGAGGCAGACCAAAGTGCTTAGAGACCACTAATAGACTCCCTCAAAGTTTATAGACTCAGCCTTTAACCTGTCTCGAGCTCAAGCTCTCAAGGTTAAAGATTAGCTGGTCCCCACCCTATTTTGGGAGCTATCCTGTTGGATTTAGACTGCCCCTCTTTGGTGGCCTCAGCCTTCCCTTCACATGTAAGAAGTAGTAATAGGAATCAATTTTATATTATGTATATTTATATAAATAAACATGAATAATTTTGATCTCATTTATATTACATATATATATTGATATCTCATGCATTACAACTATACATACAAATGTATAAATCATAATATACGTATATATAATTCTAATTTTTATTTATTATTAACATACTTATATATAATCACAATCTCTTATATATACTATATATATAGCATAAATTATCTATGTATCTTATATCTGATTTCACTGTTATATATATATATATATATATATATATATATATATATATATATATATATATATATATATATATATATATATATATATATATATATATATATATATATATATATATATATATATATATATATATATATATATTTTCCATATTACCAATATATATTTATAGATCCTTATTTCCAATCATATTTGGTAGACCCATATTGATATGTAAGTAATTTACATTATACTAAATATGCTGTCAGATAATGCCTGCCAACACTAAAATATTTTAGTGCCATCCTTCTGTTTGTCTTATAATCCATACTATATATATATATTTTACATCCTATATTTCTGATTATTATTTATATATATAATAGTATATATCTTAATTAATATTAGCACATATATAAATGCAATATATATATTAGCTCATATATATACTTATGATTTATCGTTATTAATCTATATATATAAATATTGAATATATGAAGGTTCATATATATGTATATATATATTCCTGATATCACTGTTATTAATATATATTTCATAATCTCCTTCTGCCATTCTCTTGTTTACTCTCCAATGGGGATTATTATATCCCTCTCTTTGACGTCCAGTACTCTCTTCTCAGAATACTCAATGTCTGAAGTTCCTCCTTCTTTATTCCATGTCCAACGTAGAAATCATGTTATTATTTATATGTCTCATGCAGAGATCATATCATTGCCTAATGTTTCATTTGGAGTATGTTCAAATGGTAGTATATACTAGCCACATGAATCCTCTTGGCTAGGATACGATATCTATCACTATCGTGAGTTTGCCCAGCATACTATCCTTTCCAATTACTAATTTAATCTTATCTGCATGCCATTGTCTTGGGCATCGAGTTGTCCCAGTATATATAGATTAATTCCTTTTAACTAGTGTGCATATAATCAAATGATTATATTTTAATTATAATTAATATCTTTAGCACTACTTAATAAGCAACTTGATAAATAATATCAATTTATATTATTTAAACATTTAATTTAGATTTAGATTTAATATTTAATTAGACCTTTATTTTCATAATTAGACTTTTAATTAAGTCTTTTAAATCATCAATGATATTTAATTAATTTTTCATTAATTAAATATCTATATATTAAATATTTTCATATTCGTAAGATATAATTATTCTAATCTCATAATTAACCTTAATTAAATCTTTAATGCATTAATAACACAAAATTCACATCAAGACACTTGACAAACAAACACGAAGGAAAAACTGGTCAAACCCATAAGGTAATAATCAAGCTCAAAGAAAGGAATCATGATTGACATCACCTTGACAAATTCTAAGGGTACCAGAAAATATACTTGTCCACTATTTGAGAATAATAATTGGCTTAGGTTAAGATTTAGACCTTGATGTTATGTCCCCTCTCTTACCATTGAGATAATGCGATAAGGAGCGCTTATCTTGACAATTTAGGGAAGTCGATGTCTGGTACCTGAAATCCTGCATAAAAGATGAGCATGTACAAACATATGTGTGTGTGTGTGTATGTATATATGTGTGTGTGTGTGTGTGTGCATACATACATACATACATACATGTATGTATGTATGTATGTATGTATGTATGTGTGTATATATATATATATATATATATATATATATATATATATATATATATATATATATATATATATATATATATATATATATATATAGACACACACACACACACACACATCTAATGGTGGGGATCAACTGATCATGTGGATCTCACAAGAAAGTAATTATGACTTCGTCCCTCAACCACATCAGGCACATCAAATAGATATATAAAGAATACATGCCAACCATAAACATGCAAGTATGCGATTAGTAAAAACCATAACATAAGTAACATCATCATATGTAAATAACCATCATCACCTAACTTACATGATATAAATCAAATGATTTAAAGTATAATAGAACTAAATCATTAAATGTAACTAAAGATATAATATTCATAAAAAGTGGTCTAAATGGATTGACATCATAAACATAAATGATAGTAAAGGGGTGGGCATTAAATCCTCTCCCCCTTAAATTAGGCTTACTCCTAGAAGGAAACAATTATGACTAGGATAGACTAGAAGTAAAAATCTACTACCTACCAATGTCACATAAAGAATAAGATGCACATAGGCATTACTCAATCATACTTCACACAAGAACTAATATACACATTCCATAATTATCCATTCACACAAGGACATGCATATCCCGTCACCAAGAGAAACACAATTCTAGTTTAAGTATAAAATGAAAATCACATTGACCAATCATTCATCATTATCAAATAGAGATAAATCTTTTATTCATTCATCATTATAGAAAACATCTAGCAATTAATTGTATAAAACACACATATCTTCATCAAATAATAAGTTGAGAACTTCGTGTAAACCTAGTTAATGCAACACTTACATAAACATATATGATACTCAATTTATTTCATTTTCATACAATAACATAATACAATATCTGCAATGCACTCCCTTATGCATACCATCAGAGGTCCATAATGAACATGATAGAAATAATACTTATCACAACACAAGGCCAACAATATCAAACATTTAGAATAGCCACCATTAAATTCAAAAAGGTAAAACCCAAGTGGGGGAAATACCAAGTTTAAACATTAAATCATAAAAATAGTGCACCGATTTCAATAGTAAATCAAGTGTGACCAATGTCACAAAATCGATAGTGAAAAGAGAGTTGGGTAACTAGTCCATGCATAAGAAAGTTTAAAAATTCAATGCTAGCCCACACACAATACAAACAATTCATCAATAACCAAAATAAATTATCAATCATAAAATATTCACATAACAATGTGACTAGTGGTAGCCAAACTCAAGGGAGTAACCACTTCATGACATCCAAAGGTACCTCATCCTAGATGCATTAGAGAAGGTACCCAAACACAATAGATAGTCAAATAATCTATCTTGTTACATACATATTTTATATAATATATGCAAAAGTATCTATTCAATTCTTCAAAATTTCTACAATTAGGTTATACATTACAATGGTTCTCGTATGAATACAATGCCTAATTCAATTGGGGACCTAGGTTATTAACCCAACTAGTCCTATGAAGAAAACCATCTAATCTTATAAATGCACATCTCATAATAAATGATACATCATTTCTCATTAATGTACAATGTATTTAAATGTAAATGAAATTATTATTAATTATTTCCTAATTTTGAAATTAATCCTATAATTTTAAGTCTAATTGAAATACTCACGCAATCTATTATGCAACACTCAAGTAAGATCCAATCAATAACCTACAAGTCTAGTCATAAAAAAATAATAATATCATGTCTCTAGGGAGAAAGAAATAGGGTCACTCAAAGAACATATTTAATGTTTAAAGAGATAAGGGCCATCAATAAGGAGATCCTCAAACTAGGACACTCAACACCAAAAAGGACTATATAAATCCTAAACAACATCATACATCAATTATCATGCTAAGTCAAACGAGGCAACCCAACCATGATCGCCAATCATTTACGTGCAGCAACCACACAAGGGCTATGAGAAACAAGCTAACTACTCACTCACATTAAAACACTCACATAGATGATTATAAATTTCATGGGCAATAATGTAACCATAGATATCAGTGTTTTAACATGGGTCCTAACCACGAATCGAGCCTCAAGAGCTATTTGATCACCTATGACAATAAATAGACAAAGAGATATCTCAAAGAAGCTTAAGAGAAAGAAAAGACATAAATGTTTAGCTGCAATATAATGGTTCTGAAATAAAAAGGAGTTATGTGTTTATATTTGTGTTTCAAGTTTATTATAAGACACCTAATGGGATTACAAAATCCTAGACTTCCCAGTGTAGAAACTCAAGCTCTGATACCAAGTGTAATGCCCTTGCTAGGGAACCTAAGATAAATTAACCTAAAACATGTTACTAAGTTTACAGAATAATTTTTCTCTTAAGATTTTACAATCAATAATGAATAATGATGCAAAAGAAATATAACATAAGACAATACATACTCATAAATGCAACTAATTTACAAATTACAAGTCTCGAGGGTTCCATGACGTATAAAATTATGTATACATACATTAATATACCAAGAACAATCCATAACATAATCACATGATATATATATATATTAGGTTCATTTTAAAACCCAAATTGAAATATTCCTAATCCTTTACTTAATCATAATGAAAATAACTCAAATCATTAAGTACACTAACATATTCATTTCAACTAAATAATAAGATACATTCATTACATCAATATAATCAAGGTACATACAATAACATACAAACAAATACATCATAGTCTTTAAGATAATACATCTTCCACTGCACATGTCATAGGGATAAAAATTATACAATTCAAGTACATATATATCTAAATCAATGTTACTAACCAATACATAAAATGAAATACAATATATACATCTCATGATGATAAGAAGAAAAGTCTCCAAACAATGAACAAAAAGATAGAAGAAGCATCAAGGATCATACAAGCACAAAGTAATGAACATTAGATCTGAATGTTAAATAGAATCACTATCACCCAACCACATGGAGCCAAGAAGTTGACTCCCATTGTGATGAGGAGATAACACCAAGCCTCACTCAATGAAACAACCAAACAAACAAGACTAATGCAATGGTATACATGATAAAATGGTAATAAGTGGTTAAAAGATTATCAATTATAAATGATCATGACACAAAATAGGTGTACCAACTACAACGTAGAAACCTAGGACACATATAGGGAAGTGTCATCACATAAGTCAACTCTAAGGTCACCTAGTAGTCTCTCTGGACCCAAACCCCCTAATGACTCTATGCGGTATCAATAAACCTTTCATACAGACAAGGAAAACCAACTATGCCAGACCTCAACGTCTCTCTAGATGGGCAAGCATATTATCCCACTCCCATCCTAGCCTATACTAGCACTCAAGGCATGAGAGAGACACAATTATCTTTTTAGTGTTTCTATCCTAATAAATTCATTAAGTTATCACTTATTAAGTCAACTTACAAAAGATACCTAGGCAACCACTTTAGTGCTCAGAGACCTCCAAATTAATCCACTTCCCCTCTATGCTCCTAGCTAACCTACCTTCATCTTTATTTTGTTCATTTGTCTTTTGTGCAATTACTCTAGCAGAACTCCGTGCCATTGGGAGGTTCAATTCTTTGAGCATTTTTATATTATGTAGTTTTGAAAAGTCATTGGTAGAAAATAGATGTGTAGCTATGCCGAAGTCTTTATTTTGTTCAATGGTTAACATTTTGTTTGTATGAGTTATGAGCAAGTTCCAATCATCTTTCAGCGGTTGACCATTTCTTATATTTTGTAGGATTTTCCAAAAAATATGTTGGGACTCACTTTTTCCTTGTTGACAGAAAATTGAATATGGTGTTGATTCGAATGTATGGTTAGGACCAAACCTCTTCCTCCTGCTCGGGGTAGGGCCTAGTTCAAAGGAAGTTGCTTCCTTGGGTCAAAACTCAGGAGAAGTTAATTCTAACAGTGAACATGTGCCAAAGCATGAGGGATTTAGAGTGTGAGGAATATGTTAGCTTATCCATAACTGGTGGAAGTTGTCCTAAGTCACCAACAAGAATGATTGAAATTCCACCAAAAGATTGGTGTTGGTTATGGAGAAATGCCTCACATAAACGGTTGTCTATTTTCAACAGTAGTTTTGGTCCTAAGAATCTCATTTCATCTATAAGAATGTATTTGACATGTTTGAAGTCCTCTTGGAGAGTTGTTAATGATTTCACTTGTAAGGGATGCATTTCTTTTATTGGAATATGAAGGCATGTGTGGATTGTTGTGGCTTGTACGTTATATGTAGCAACCCCTATAGGTGCTAGTGCAAGCAATGTTTTTTCATCATTTTCTAGACCCTTGTTTATGATTTTTCTAATGTAGTCGATCAAGTGTAATTTTCTAGTGCCTATTGTCCCTTGAATAATCATGCACAATGGGTATTTTTGGAAAGGGTTTGTATGATGTTTAATGATGATGTCTAATGCGAGTTATTGTTTGGGGGAAAGATGCTAATTTTTATGTGTTGTTTGTGATTGGAAAGTTATACCATTTGTTTGTAGTTTTCCTTTAGAAATGAAGGTTGTTGCAGATTCATTTTGGTCTTGATAAATGTGTTTGGTATTCTATGGGTGATAAAGATCAATGTCTCATTTTTTGAGCATATCAAGCTCATTGATGTTAAAGTTATTGGAGGCACCCATTTGGGAGAGAAAATACCATTCGTATAGCTCTATATCATGGGCGATGTGGAGATCATCATTGTCATTGTCATCTTTTTCTTTAGTTGTGGGTGTGTATGCAATTCTATTAATGTGCCAAGGTGAGTAATTGGTTGTTTGTAGATATTTCCAATTTGTCAGTATCTATTCTTTTGTAATTCCAATGTCTGTTGGAATGTGGTAGAATTTTTTGTATAGTAGGAGTTCACTCTAGAAAAAATCCTCAAAGTCATCACTCTTTTCTTCTGGAATGTTGTCAACTGAATAGGGGGTATACATTGACAATTGCATTATTTTTCTCTTTTTCCATTGGTTCTTACATTTTGAAGAGTATGAGTACTTTTTTACTATTTGAATGAGCGATAAAGACTCTAGTTTAGGGGGTCAATCTTTGTAGGACTGGATATAAGTGGTGTTCAATTCTTATTTAGTGTCTGAATTGTTGATTCAGTGTAGGAATTTTTTGTTGACATTCAAAGAAATGAAACAATTTAAAATAAGATAAAAATTAAATCTATGAATTTATATAAAATACAGTAAATTGAAGGGAACAAATCAACCCTATGGGTAATTTAGAGGTTATAATTGTATGGTTAGACATACTTAGAATTTGGTGTAACATGGATTTTGACTTCTGTGATGTTGTGGTAGAGATGTAAAAGTTGTAATCTAGGACGATTAATGATCAAAGTTATTTATGAAAGCATTTAGAATTTTAGAGTTTGTCATTCCAGGTGCAAACTTAGCTATTTATTTTAAAGGATCCATGCCATGCTGGGAGAAGAATAAAAGAGGGACATAGGGAAGACTTAGGGATAGTTGTAGGTTCTAAGAAGCTATTTTAAATAAGAGGATTCAATTTGTTCATCAATAAAGAAGACCACTGATTATTTAACAAGGTTCATCAATTTTAGTCCCTCTAATTAGCATAAATCAGACCTAATATACTTCCATTTTGGCCATTTAGACCAATAAAATTTACTCTTATATCTCAGAATCCACATACAATTCACTGCTATAAGTTGGGATGCAGGGCTAAGTGTAGGATTTGAAGATTGTTTGAAGACTTAAATAAATTATCAATAATAGACTGAAGCATAATAGTTCTCAGCCGTTCTTAGTAGAATTGAGGTGATAGACATTTAATTTCTATGTGAACATCCTTTATTTTCATTGGACATATTCACATTGATTATAGAGAAGTCTATGAACAATTTTGGAAATATTGTCAGACCATTATGATACATTTCCTACGGTGATTGTTTGAGGCTAGGTTCAGACCTAATGTTCATTTAATTTTGTAGTGACACATTAGTATTGACATGTGGAGCTTTTGTATAATCTACCGTAGAGCATCATCAACTGTTATTACTTAAACTTCAAGTACTGTTGGTTCTATCAGTTTGACTATGAAAATATCCAATTCTATCCATGATAAAAGCTTTGTAGTATAAGTTCATGCTCTTTTCTGAGTTGTTGATGCAATTCCTATTCTTGACCAATTAATTGACAAAAATATCCATGCATTTTTTTGAATGTAAAGAGTTTGTTCTTTTTCAATATTAACTTTACTTAGGATATACAACTATATTGTGCAATGCTATGAGATATAAATCTATTGATAATTAAAAAATAACTCCATACAATAATTTGGATAACATTATTTAGTTAAAAATTTCTTTTAAAATAAAATATTACAACTGTACTTTATTTTTTTTATTTATTCAAATAGTTCTAACTTAGGGAGATTGATGGTTCATAATAGCTTTGTTTGGAAGCGCAAATTTCAAACATTTTAGAAAGAAAAGACTCGCTTTCAGTCTTGGAGTCCACTTTTGCAACCTTTGTGATGGTAGTTTTTCTTCTACTTCCAGAGTTGTAGAAATCACTTGTTATTGAAAGGGTAAATATGAGAGTGCTGAAATAGATAGCTTTGATGACGCCTTTAGGAGTTGTGTCAACCTGGTTGTCATACTGCAACATGTAGAGTTCTCTGGAAGACATTTGTAGTATATTACCTGCTACTTCATCGAATGCAACAACACAAATGGCACTTGTATAATCTTGGAGCTTTACTTGCAAGAGGTACCTGTAGTTGCATTTTGGAATGCTCTTTTGGTATCTAGAACAAAACCATATTTTATTATTTCTTTCAACACATTTTTTTTCACAATCTTTCCCATTCACATCTAGTGGGCATGCTGGGTAGCAGAAAGAATCTTTCTTAATGAATTTAACAGTTGCTTTTGTTGTAGCCTCAAAGGGCTCTGTGATTATTTTGCAATCTTGTAAGATAGTTGCATCTTGGATCGTAGGGATTAAAATTTTGTTGTCCTTGCATCTTGGATCATAGGGATTAAAATTTTGGTATGGATGGATCTATTGTCAATATAGTTGTTGTTGTATTATTTATGACATTTCCTTTGAAATCAGCAACATGACCATTACTAATAGCAAGGAAAAGAATCTTTTGAGAAGCCTTAAAACTTTTAATCTATTCTCCCTCTTTCTAACAAATGGCCCCCCATAAGTTGACATCAATGGATAAGAGTGACATGTCCATTAAATTCAGACACCTATGAAGGACCTCAGTTGAATCCCTTTGTCGTATCATGGAAATCTCTCCAACACTGAGCACCACTCCAATAATGTCAACTAAAGTATTGTTGCAAATGTTTACAATCTCATTAATTAGCTTAAAGTTGTATTAAACACTCCCAATAGGTAATTCATCATTGCAACATTTCAATATGGATGCGTGGTTAAGCGTGATTTCCATGTGGCTGTTTAGTTTGTTATATTTGATGTTTGCTTCTTTGACTGATCCTTTTGAAATGGTATACATGGAGCCTATCTACACTCTATCATAGTGCAATTATGCAATGTCATTATAGAAAACAATCATAGTCTCTGTGCCTTCATTCTCCAATATGTCAAAGCTGAAAACATGTCCACTACCTCATTGATTATTAAATTATCTCAATTATTTTTTCATTGTAACCCTCCCTTTGATTGTTCCCCTAATTTGGTAAGGATTTAAATCCTTTGTAGGGCTGATACTTTCAGGCAGTGGAAGTTCCTTTTGAGGTAGGTGGATACCAAATTTTGTGATTTTTGTGGGTGACAAAATTGTTTTCTCTTCTTGCATTTGTTCCTCTTGAGACTTGTATAGATACTTGGGTCTCCCGATGATTTGGTACACTTGGTGGATGATGTCGAGGCTAAATATGATTATGCTCCTATTTTGTATGGTAGAAATAGATAGAATTGGGTATATTTATTAAAAGTAAATAAATAAAATTACTATATGAGTGAAGATGGAAAATGTAATGGCCTACCTAGAATTTTCCTGTGGCCCGACAAACATAATTTGTCAATGATACTATATATTGTATTTTCAACCTTTCTGAGAAGAATACATCATTGGATCTCTCAGGAAAAATTGCTAATTGCATGTAATTTCCATCAGACAATACAATCTTGTATCGGTCTGTCCGATCTTCAAAGATAGTTATCCTCTTGAAAGATAGGATCTAAAGAATTGGATTTCTTACATAATCTCCAATATTGATGGAGCATATAGCATTGCTAGTCAAGAGAAGTTCGACTTTAGTGGCCTAGAAAAAATAATTTAATTAATGAAATTGTTTCTGTTAAGTTGGTTTATGCTTATATTAAGTAATAAATATTTGTTACAATAACTTATACATTAAAAGATATATATATATATATATATATATATATATATATATATATATATATATATATATATATATATATATATATATATATATATATATATATATATATATATATATATATATATATATCGATATAGTCATGTACAAACGTATGCATATTTTAAACTATAATGATAACCGAAAGTAACTCCCAATTGGAGACAGATACATACATACCTATAAAGAGTTAAAGGCAAAATTTATAATGCATTAAATATATTTGTTCCTCTGTTATAAAATAAATATTAAAACAAGGATGAATGCATTAAAAAATAAGAAGCATTTAAATAAATACCAAATTCTCATCGATATTTAAATAAAGAGGGTTCTGGGATGGTTATAAGAGGATATATAGGGTCTCATAGGGTTATGTATCTTTCTATGATAATTTTTATATAAAGATGAGTTTTTCTTGTTGTTTATTTTAAAGAGGGTTCTGAGGTGTTTTCATGAAATTTTGTATCTTTCTATGCTAATTTTATTAATAGTTGAATATTTTTTTTTTTGTCTAATTTGAATTTATATTATACAATATGATCATAATGTATGAAGTAACATGACAAAAACAATCTAGTAATTTAAATATTAAATTAAGGCAAAGCACATCCTTCGTTCTTACATCTAACGAAAATATATGAGTAAACGTAGATAAAGGAAGTTGAACCTACCATAGTTTCATTTCTTCCTTGCTGATAGTCTGGAGATGCATTGTTATTTCCCCCTCGTTGAGAATCTAGAGAGGTCATTGTGCTTGACTAAGTGTCTTGTACAGTGGAAAGTAGATAGTGCAACCCAACTATGAGACTTCAACAAAATTCAACAAACAAATTCACTTCACTTAAATTCATTTCTTTAATTATTTGCAGATATTAGCTAATAAATCATTCTACAAACCATCAAATTGAAAAAAAATCTTACTGTAAAAATTTTCAGCGACTATTGAATACTTATGAATAACTATGAAAATCAACTTCGTAACAATGGAAATATAGTCAACTATAGTAAAAGGCAACATATAATGAAGCATTACAAAGCTCTAATACTCAAAGACAAAGGGTAGTTACTAATGTTTCAATGACTCTTTGTGTATACGTGTCCACATTCTTTGTCTATATGTAAATTGGTAGAAATCAAAATGGCATTCACTAATTTTCAGTTTGATATCCTTGGATATTCAAATGACAATGCTGCAAGAAGAAACACAAAGAAGCTAAATTAAGACAGTTAACATGGTTAGGATATAATCATGTTGGGCGTTTCTTAATTACTTCAGAACAAACAATAAACTATTTGTTTAATTGTTTCTTGTGCATAAATGGAGACTAATACCTCATGGAATGGGATATCCCCAAGGCAAGCATTAAGTTTTTTGATGGTAACCAAAGCTGGAAAAATGTGAGGCTTTTTAATGTGGTATGCGGTCTTAAAAAAATTTGGTAAAAATAATGACAAACATGTACCCTTGTTACTGTGCATTGCAATAATTGAAAATATAACTATTTGAAGAGGGTTTTTAATCTGACCATTCCAAGTAGTCTATCTACAAAATTATGATTTCCAATTTCGAAATATGTACAAATTACAGGAGGACAAAATCCTTAAGGCATACTTTTTATGAATTCAATTTCATGCATATCTTTTAAGTTTTGAAAACAGACTTTGAATGGTTGGTAAGTTTATTGGAAGGGAATTTTTATGGGCATTTGATAACCAAAGTTGTTAAATAGAAACTCATAACTTTTTTATCCAAGCTTTTCTTGTCTTTTCCAATACAAGGAGCTTGCAATCTTTGATTTGAAATAATACAAAAGAGGGTAGAAAAGAAACTGCCCTCAATAATAGTAACAATTTTCCATCAACATAACATCATGAGAATTGAACAACATTGGACACTAGAACATGTTAAGCTATTTAACGGCCATGTATATACGCAACAGCCTGCAAAGCTGAAAAAAAAGCCATGCCAATACACAACAGTAGCTGATAAATAGATCTCTAGTATAAAAAAGATCTTGTTAAACCATAAATTTACAATTAAATTTAAAATAACTTTGTAGCTAGAGAGAACAGAAAACGTCTTCTTTGTGTAGCCTGAGAATTTGAAGTTTGCATTTGCCCAATGAAAAATTATGTCTTACAGTTGGATTCAAGTAAAGATAGTATGGTCGTTTTTAAATCTAATACACTGATGATAATAGATTATTCAAAAAATACAGTAGAGGATTATTTTGGGAAGTAGAATATTGTACATTCAATTCATGTCCATTCAGTTGCGGGTGTTTTATCCTAAAATACCATTTTTACATCCAGCAAGCTGGGCCGCCTCATGGGACATGCAAGACCAATATCATGGATATCTGATAAACCACTTCAGGGGTCAAGGTCAGCACACAGTATTAATGATTATCAAAGAGATCAACAAAGAAAAACATGCAGGCATTTTCTATAGGACAGATGTCATTTTGGTGGGCATTGTAAAAATTTTCATGATATAAATATGCTAAAACTGTTTGGCCCTAAATTGAACAATTTTTTAGCAAGCTTTGATAAAGCTTCAACTGAGATGGGGAAATTTGAAAATGCTATTATTAAAAGAGTAGCTGAATTTTTAAGAAAATTGCATTTTGAACAGTACATCTAAAGAAATCTAGTTATCAAGCTAAGCATAAATCGAGTTATGCAAAATGTGGAAGCATGAACTGGTTGATAGAATTCATCAAAGAGGCATCCTCGCATGGAGTAAAAGATCATAAAGATCTACACAAAGTGGATATGTTGAATATGTTTTAGAAAATTTTAAGTGAATGTACTTGGCATGTGTAAATATAAATCCTAAAACCTTTTTTGGTATCCTTTCTTTCTTGTCTAGACATGTAGCAATAGATTTTAGTGTAAGAACATTCTTCAAAGAAAAACAGAGAAGAAATTATGTTTAATATAGTTACAATGCCTTCCCTCATGTGCACTTTTGATGTAGCTTTTTAAATTTCTTCTTTGTGTCTTAGTTTTTAGGAGAAGTTGCATAGACTTTTTCCTTTGTTACATCTATGTGTACCATTGGGAGCATTTTGCATGGAAACTTTTGAAAAACAAGGAAATTTATCAGTATCCTGTTGGGAGAAACCTGAAAAATCTGAAAGATAGAAAAAAATGAAGAACCGCATGAAGGTACAGAGAATTGTTCAAGAACATAATTTTATTTATTCTTCAACGGTACATGATAAATTTTGTGGACCTGCATGTTCACGATATGGAAGGCAAGAAGATAAAAGTCACCAGTCAAAAGGGATTCTAGGCGAGAGATTCTCATACAAGACATATGGCTTCTTTGGATCTCCTAATTATGTCCACTATCAACCATTGTATTCATTTGAATCTGTTACAAACAGCGAGCTAGGGCAAGGAGAAGGACGAAGGGTGGTGGGTGGTGATCAGTCTGCTCAGAGTTTTGGCACATTTCATCCAGACATAGCATCCCTTTCATATCGATATTTATACCCAACAACATAGGCATGAGCACAAGATTTTTCAGTCAGAGGGGTATCGAGGGTTATGTCATTTGTCATTGGTAGCCTTGCAACAAACCAAGGCAGGCATTACCTACCAGCCTTAGGGGAAACAACTGAAACTTACCTTCATTTCAGTTAGGTAAGCCTAAAAAGAGGGCTGGTTGGTCTCATTCTTATGTACACATGCTTTGAAAATGAGAGGGGCGTGGATGTGGCTTGACTGTGGCTATAGTGATCTGAAGGATTTTTTTAGAAACATTAATTCTCACTCAGGAGTTTCTCATGTTGGACCGAAGGCAGTATGAAGTAGAGACTAAAAACATGAATCGTCCATCGATCCTCAACATACATGCTGAATAATGACGTGCGATGTCCCCAACCATAGCAGACCAAAAAAAGACCCAATTCCACGCATCATGGATGTCAACAATCCATGCATGGCAAACAACCCCCCCCAATCTTGTGCACATGTAGAGCAGAAGATAGGATTTCCATTAGGGATTGAATAAATTTTCATCCTTACGTCTCCTAGAAAAAAGAAATGAAAAAAGAAATGGGAACAAAGCCCTGAAATGAAGGTTATCAAAAATACTTTAAAAATGAGGTCCATAAGATACTTCAGAGGCCAAACCCTAAGCACAGAAAGAAAACTATTCCTCCAGATCAAACAACATGCTCTCCATTCCATTTTCAATGAAAAAAGTTGTTTTTAATAAACAAAGCCGAAACAAAAGCCATCAAACCAGGAGGTAGAAAATAGAGATTCCAGACTGAATTAGAAATAGACATAATAGATGCGAAAATTAGAAACTAAGCAATGAAAGGCAAGATTGATTATTAGGTAAAACCTAAACATAAGGTACCAGATCATGACCGAAAAATATAAAAATAGAATAAGGGCAATTTGTCGGCCAAAAAATGTACTTTTAGAGAGTTTTGCAAAACAAAGGAATCTACAAAGCAATAAAACGTTTCATCGAAAATAATTATCTTCTTAAGTGAGCCAATTTCCTTTCATCATAGGGGAAAGTTATATGGTTATTCATTTATAAGGGTCCGTTTGGGTGCTGGAATACCAAATGCCAATTCTAGTCAATTCTGGAAGATACAAATCTTGAAAATGATTTTCGGAATATGGGCTGATCCGTTTGGTTCATTTGGAAGATGACTAAGAAGATGCATAAGGAATTTTAATTCTTTATTTTAATTTCTTTAAATATGGTGTGCATATGTCTGTATATATACACATATACATGTGTGTATATATACACATATGCACATGTGTATATATACACATACACAGGTGTATATATGTGTATACATGTGTGTATATACACACATATACATATGCACACATGTGTATATATATGTACACATACACACACATACACACATACACACACATGTGTTTATATATACACACGTGTATATATATACACGTGTGTATAAATACACACATACACATATATACACATACATGTGTGTATATACACATATACACACATGTATATATACACAAATACACACATGTGTGTATATACATATACACACATTTGTGTATATATATACATGTGTGTATATATACACATAAATGTATATACACACATGTATATATACACATCCTTATAGCAATATAATATACATCTTTATAGTCATGGATCCCACAAAATATTAAATTTGGTTTTATAAAAATTGGAATTGTGAATTCCACCTATTTGAGTGGAAGATGAAATGCCCATTTTGGGGGCAAAATTAGAATTTTGAAATTCCAATTCCAATTTTTTAGATGGACACAAACATAGAATAGATATTATCTGAAAATCTAATTTCAGAATATCGAGTCTAATTCCAGCACCCAAACAGGCTAAGAGAAGATAAAATTTTTACGGTTTGAGAAGGAACACTTTGTAGGTCTTACAAAGTAATATTGGAAAAGGAAATATATAGAAGAAAATAGCTAAATCATTTGAAAATGGTTTTGAAAAGGTGATAAATTAAAAGAATAATATATTTATGGAAAAGGAATTATTTTTCATGATTTAAAGTGGCCATTCAAAGTAAAATCATGTTGAGGTTGTGGGCCCTTTCATCTTAGCCGGCAAAGAGATATCGATGAAACAATGTCACCTACCAAACAAAAAAACGTTTCATCAATACATGATATTATATCGATAAAATGTTTGCCCTATAAATTTAGGGTTTCCATCTTTGTGGAAATTTCAATATTGTCAAACGTCTCATATAAGATGATGTGCATATTAAAAGGGATTTAGACACTTTAAAGTGAATGCATTAATGGCTGTAATAATCACTTGACCAATATCCTATCTATCATGCCAAATAGGGAACAAGCGTCAATGGAACTATTTATCCCAAGACGAGCAGCATGCCAAAATAATAATGGTTTTCGGCACTAGAATTGATTGGACTAGGAATATATTTTTCCGGAACTTGGAGAATCAGAGAAAATTCAATTACCAACATTAAAGAAAAAAAGTTTAAACTTCTTTATAATCATGGTGGGTTCTTTCAGCCAGCGTTTTATTTAAACATGGAAGCTGCACGGTATTATGTAATCACCCATTTGCACTATAAATGATACCAGTACGTAGATGGAGAAAATGATGGAATGTGAGATCCTATGTAAACTGTAGCCCACGTCCACTGCCACTATCCTTTCTATGCATGTCAATATGGAAGCAACTGAATGGGGTACTATGGACAGCGATTAAAGTATAAGGAACCGGGTGTAACAGTTGGAGATGATTTAGGTGATGTTATTTTTCAGTGCAAAAAAGAATTAAACAAATTGCTACTGTAATTGCAATGTCAGCTGTAAAATCACATTCCAAACCTTTGAAATGGAGTCATTAAACAGATTATGAACATCCAAATAAGGAATCTTTGGAACAAATAATGGAAACTCACGGAAAAATAAATGATTGGAGTTCTTTTTCAAATATTATATTTGTTACTATTGTTGCAGGAGACTGATGTGGGGATTGAAATTTTTTGTTTTGCTAAATAAGGGGCGGAAGTGGAAAGTTTTTCTTAAAGTATTATAAGAATAGCATAGTTTGAAAAAGAGCAGTCTAAATTTTGAATTGACTCTACTAGTCTGAATTTGATCTTGATCTACTGATAGATCAAACACTAGGAACTTCAATAACACTTTTGCAAAAAAATTAGACAAAAACAGAGTATGGAGATTTTTATCTGTTATTCGTCCAGTCTTGAGGAAGTCGAAGATCCTTTTCCTCCTGATCATCCTATTGTGGGTTCAGTCCCTGGGAATCATCCTGCTCATCCTCTGGCTCGTCCTTTGAATCTTCTTTGGGCTCTGCTAATTCCTGCTTCCTATCTGCTTTTTCGGCTTCCAACTAATTGTTATCCACTGCCTTTATTTCTTCTTCCATTAGTTCGTCTTCTTCCTCACTCCCTCTGAGTTGTCATGGCTTTCCAGGTCCTCACTTTTTCATTCTATTTATATTGATAAACCCAGTCCAAATTCTCTTGAATTTGTATCGGCCTAAACATTCTTTTAGCAATAGAGTACAGTGAGGCAGTGAGGCAGTGTGTTGTTTCAACCAACCAGATCTTGTTGAACTTTCGAACCTTCTATCCTTCTTTCCTTCCTTCAAATATCTGTTTATCTTGGCTAAACCACCTGACGATTGAAAACTTTGGAATGAGAATGAATATCTATTGAAATATAAATAAAAAATAACTGGTTGCCAGATATCAAAGCCGTTGATGCACTGGTGGACATACATGTGAAATGTGGAATGCGGAGTTGTGTGAAATGGAGTTCTATAATGCACGCGTCTTAGCCAATATCTTCACTGTAATATTGCAAGTAGAATTTGGCAAGTGCTCCTCAAGAAGGTCGATCAAAGCAAAGTTAAAGTTTTAAACAAAATACAGAGGCAGCGTATGGACAGCGATCAAAGCATGATTGAGCAGATACTATAATTGAAATGATTGCAAATACACAAAGTGGACTATAATTGAAATGATTGTAAAAAATTGGGTTTTGGGAACTCCCTGAGTGAGCCATATGTTGTTGCAAAAATATTTTGCAGTCAACACATATAAGACCAAACACGAGGTATGTTTCATTAATTTCAAGTGTAGCATATGGAAATTAGTGAATAGTTTGTTGCACATTCTTGGATTGTAATTCTTTCTTACACATCTGAAATAATTTTCAGAAAATTAAAGCGGTTCTATTGTATTCTTCATTACCGCACCATGGTATGGACTCTTTGGAAGATACTCTACATGACAGAATTTAATCTGAATCAATTTCTCACATAATACGTTGGAAATCTGCAATTTCATTTTTATCTGGTAATACTTATTGTCCAGCAGATTAATAGATGGGTTTTATATGTTGATTTGAATATAGGAGAAGGATTTTATGAAATATTTTATTTTTAGATGTATTTGGATAAACTAATATTGTTTCAAGATTTGATTTGTTTGATTGTTTGGAATTTTTTCTTATAGAAATAATAGAAACATATTATTTTGAATTCATAGATATTTTTTATTTTGTTGTTTTAACAAAAATATTAAAAATTTTCTGTTTTCATTTTATAGATATTTAATTTTTTTAATCATTTATGAACCTATTAGATTTAAATAGGAAGTGACTATACAATTTCTATACTAAAAATTATATTTTGAGATACCACTCCATTCATTTAGGGTTTCCATTGATTGTAGTAGTCTATTTGTATGAGTTTCTTGAATTGTTAGTTTCATTTAAGACATTGGAACATTGAAATTGTAATTTCATATGAAGAAGTTTAAATTAAACAAATACATAGATAATATAAATATGAGTTTGTTCATTTTAATTGATTTATAAGATGTAACTATTATGCATAGAGCATTTCTAATCAACATTCTATTTTATTTTTATTAAAATTTTATTGATAGACAAGACAAATAAATTTTTTTATACAAACAAAGGCAACCTTACAATAGTAACAACATAGATCTATAGAAGAAATGGTAGACATTCCTCACTGTTACAAATGCAAAGTAATGTTTCTAATGCAAAATAATGTTTCTCAAACTTACAATGCCTTTCTATTGAAAAGATTGATTTTCAAATTAATTGTTGGTTAATGTAAGAATTTCAAAAATGAAATTTACTTAGAAAGAAAGAATAGAAAAGAATTAAAAAGAAAAGAAAGAATTTATTAGAATAGAAATTTTATTTGTATATTTATAAAATATAGAAACACTTGTTATTTTTATGAAAATTTTAAATTTAATACAACTAGAACTTATTTTAGAATTTAAATGATTTTCATGAAAAAAAACTGTAATAGATTTTTTTCTTATATCTCTAGAAAAATATAGAAATATTCTATATTTATTTAGATTTTAATTTTACATTAAAAAATAAATTAATTGATAATTCATTTAAAAGATTGAACAATACACAATTTATTTTAATTTTAGAATATAGAAATATTTGTATGTGAAAATAGAATAGAAATGTTAAAAAAATGTTGAAAATTTTAACTAGATTTTAGTTTTAGATTTATAAAATTAAAAAGATAAAAGTTAGTTCAATTTTAGAATTTAAATTGATTAATGATTTACATGCAAAATAAATAGAATAGAAATATTGCTTATATATATCTAGATTAATTTCTATTTTTTTAATGTCACAACTAAAATGATATTCTATTCATTTAATGTTATTATTTATCTAATATATTTATTAATCAGATATGTATTGATATTATATTTTTAAAATTGAAAAGTAAAACTTTAGTTTAATTTGAAAATTTGAATTGATTTCCATGTAAAAGTAAAAATAGAATAGAAATATTATATATATATATATATATATATATATATATATATATATATATAACCATAACCTAAAATTGAACTCTAATCGTAATAATAACTGAGCTTTGAACACCTTCCAAAATCTACTCCCATCTAGAATGGAAAAATAGGATCACTTCAAACCTAATTCTAACACTAATGCCAAACCAAATTTAATCCTAATCTATATAAAATCTAAACAAGCTAACCTATGGTGTGTGTATTGGCAAAGACCTATTTGGAGGCTGACTTGGAACATGTTTCAAGTAATATGATATGTGAGCTTAATTTATAGATCTGAATGATAAATTGATGTAATCATTATGTTATAATATTGTAAGAGGTGTTGTGTGAATCTTGGCATGGGTCCATTTGTATTTTGTAAGTAGGATTTGTCCTATGAAGGCCGACTTGGATATAATTGTTGTAACTTGTATATAAGGATTGAAATCCTTAGAAAATAAGGTGTGGCTGCATATGCAAAATGAAAAGGTGAATGCAAGCTTAAGGTTGCATTGGATACTGTTTGAAGAACAATAGTTATGCACTTTGCACAAGGTGGAGCTTGCTTGGCAGTGGTTGAGTACTGGAAGTAGTTTCAGAACAAGATTATCTCATCTTTGAAGTTGTGAGGTTTGGAGAACCTGAGGATGGCTTTAACTCTCAAATCTCTTTATCAGGTTGATATATTGAACACCTTTAACAGATTTATTACCTCTAATATGGGTGGACTCCTAGCAAGGGCGATTCCTTAATTGGGGTCACATTGTAAAGGCTCCTAACATGGTCTTTCCTTTAACCAAGACCTTCCTATTGTAATACTCAGCTCCTAATAAGGTTATTATACTCATAGTTCAGATGTTTAGTGGACTCGTTGTCCATTCTTTCAAACTGGACTTCTCCTAAATGCACATATCTTCCATGAAAATTTAAGCCATGAACAAACCTTGAGTGAATAGGATGAAGGGGAAGAATTAGAGTGGATAGATGCCACAATTTGGATAGAGCATAGGTACAAAATTATTCCCAACCCTTTGTCTTAGTTTACTTCATCTCAACTTTTACTTTTTATTTTGTATTCTTTTAGCTGAACACAAAAAAAAAATTCTCTCTCATATTGCGAATAGAAAATAGTTACAACTACATCTAAGTTTGGGGCACTACAACAATGGAGGACTAAGTACAAATAAATGAGGGGTCAACAATTCTATTTAGAAATATTGTAAAATACACATATGGAAATAAAAATGTCCAACAAAAAAATATGGTATTTAAGATTAACTGATTACTCCAATCAACATTTGAGGTAGTCATTGTGAAATCATTAAATTTCAAATTTAACAATTAAACTAAAATTCTTTCCAACATATGTTGATGTTTTCATATTTTGGTGGTTAAGTTATTGTGTTGATGTTCTTGCCATCAAAGTGTTTATAACTTTGGGTCAAACAATTTACTCTTAATAAAATATATATATATTAACATAGGTTGCAGATTATGGAACTCTAGAAGTGGCCAACACATTATTTGATCCATTTCTTGTATTTTGTACAAAATGCAACTACAAGTTTGATAGTTATGACACACTTGAAGGGAAAGCTACCCACTATATATTAGATGTGATGAAGAAGTTATCTATATCTACTCCTTATATCCCAAAACCATTATGCAAATTTCTATAGATAAATACTACATTGAAAACAAGTCAACAATCATCTTTGTGTTGCACCGATTCTTAGTAACAAGAAATTTCACATTGAATAGGAACAATGGTATTATTGTCATTAGACAATGATGTATGTCTACTACCTGGGCTACCACTATTTCTTATCTCAAAATAATATGATATTTATTGAGCATTTTTACTATAGCATATGACATATTCCTATATTTTTTACTCATATTTATGTCTGCCATCATTACTTCAAGTTACCTAGATTTACATAATGATTTATACAAACTTTTAATTTCCATGGTTCTCTTCATGGATTGCTAAAAGTTTCTTATCTTTCCATTATGTTTTTTGTCTTCAACATTGTCCTAAAACTCAATCTAGTAAGTTCATTATCTTAATATCTACCACTATATTTGGCAATCTATTTCACTATTATCTATGTGAAAGATTTTTGTATCTTGAATGTTTATGATCATCAACTAACTTTGTATTTTGCATGTACACAATATTTTAATTTATATTAAGATTTTGATGATTAAACAATTGCAAAAAGAACACTGCATGGACATCATAACACCCAATTGCATCTATAATAATAATACACACAATCGACTAATGAGAGGAACACAACACAGCTGTGTCATCTTATTTTTTAAGTTTTGAAAAGGGAAATAAACAAATTATTAAGAAAGAAAGAATGAATTTTATTTTAGTTCTTAATCTTTTTCTTCTTTTAGGATTGATTTTTATTAAGCTTAAAATTTATTCTAATTATTTATGTCTTTTTATGAAATTACAACCAATAATTAAAATTTATTAAGATCAATTTAATTTATAATTATCTTTTAGAAGTTTACTTAGTATGGAATAATTATATTTTTATTTTTATTTTAGCTTATAGAACAAAATAAATTTAAAATTTAAAATCTAGATAGAAAGAGAGTTGTAATTACGCCTTTCATGCTAACAATCCAAGCATAACATGTCTATGGTGAGTTATGCCTAAGGTAGCATGTCATTTGATTATAGATATTATAATTCATCTTTAAGACCTCTTTAGTGTACCCATTGTGCACTTAAGGAGGAATATAGATAGAGAGATATATAAAGGAAAGAGAGAGGAAGAGAGAAGGTGGGGGGAGATAGATAACTCAATAGAGAAAAAATAAAAAGAAGGAAGATATGTGTGTGTGTGTGAGCTCTCTCTCTCTCTCTCTCTCTCTCTCTCTCTCTCTCTCTCTCTCTATATATATATATATATATATATATATATAATCTATTTGTCTCCCTCTTCCACTCTCACTCTATCTTGATTTCTCCCTCTATTTCTTTTCCTCTCCCCTTCTCTCTAAATATTTCTTCTCTCATCCCTACCTCTGTCTATATCTCATTATCTTCCTCTCTTTATATATCAGATCCTATCGAACTATATTTATCTTCTATTTCTCTTTCTCTCCCTCTATATGTTTATCTCTTCCATACCCTCTACTTCTCTATATCTCTTTATCTATTTATCTAGCTCTTCTGCTCTCACTTTATCTTGATTTCTACTTCTATCTATCTCTCTCCCTTTGTCTCTAAATATTTCTCCCTCTATTCATTCACTTCTCCTTATCTCCCCCTCCCCCTCTTCCCCACATCTCTCTATATCTTTCTATTCCTCACTCTCCCTCTGCATATTTATCTCTTCCATACCTATCTATACCGCTCTCTTTATCTCCCCTTCTCTCCATATGCATCTCCTTACCCGTCAGATATCCATTAATAAAAATAAAGAGACATCCATCAAAGCATAACAGCAAGGCAAGTTTTTGTCAGATATTGCAGACCGTCTATTAATTTTACAAGTTGAGGAGGGCCGATATGATGTAAAAGCTCACCTCAATAAATCGTGGAGGCAGTGAATGCTAAGTAAGGAAAAGAACGCATGTAAGGATTGGAATTATAAAATAAAAACTGATTAATATCTCAGAGACAAAAATCTTCAGCCGAGATATAGAATAGGAAGAAACACTTAATATGCCAACTAATTGCAGAGTGCATAACTTTGACTATAGAAGATTGGAAAAAATCTTTTACACTGAAGGTGGAAATTTCTGAACCCACTCTAAACATAAAGTTAGAATGTAACAACTCTTATTTATCTAATTATTTTTTAATTTATCATACAAGAATAATCCCACAAAACCATCTAGATAAAAATAATTCATAAACTCCCTCTATAAACCTGCATCCTAAATCTAACACCAAGAAATGGATTTAGCTTAGACTTCAACTAAAATATTAATTAATACTGTGTCTGCATACATCAGAATATAAACTGTTCTCAAAACATAAATAAAAATATAGAGAAAAACCATACACCTTATTTAAGATTAAAAAATAAAACTACATTTTTATATATGGAAGAAAACATAATAATTATTATTATATTTTGTAAACTTGGAGCAGCATAGTGTTTGTCTTTCAGTTGAAAATAATACTCAGTACATTATAAAATATATGAATAATCATACAAATGAAAAAATATATGAATAATCATACAAATGAAATCTCTGTCATCATCAGAAACTTGCATTGCAGTAAATTAATCTGAAATGGTCTCTAAATCACATATTAAACACTAATATCCTCTGTTCTAATAGTGTTTTTTTGCCTTCTCATAAACAAATAGTATAAAATCATCTATACATGCACAGGTAAGGAATTTGTCTCTGTCAGTGATTTCTCACCCTAAGCATTCTTTTTGAGTGGTGATCAGCAACATTTCTTGTTTACCTCCAGTAGAGGCAAGGTATGAATTGTCTATGTTGAATTCCAGAATAAATTTGGATTTCACCAACTTTGTTCTCCAGGATAGGGAATGAGAACTTTTCTACCATCTGAAGATTTCATTTTAGTGTCTTCCACCATGGTAGGTTTTTCAGTCTTCACCCTTTTCAGTGCCTTGGAGGTGTCTGCTTCCTTCAAACCTCCTATGCTCTCAAATTGGTTCCCTCCTTGCAATGGTTCCACATGAGTGGCTCTAGGTTTCTGACCAGTAAGATTTATTAGATAGAACAGTTAGATCATTAAAGAAGGGTTTGGTTTAAATAGCATATTTTAAGTGTTGATTAGGTGATTTATAATAAATTATATTAATAGAAAGTGTTATTTCAGATGAGCCACCTAAACAAATTAAGATATAAGACTTTTTAATAAGACCCACTTATTATTATTATGATTTTTGATAAACCACCTAAACAAGTGAAGACTCAAAATGTGCTATTCAAATCTTACCCAAAAGAATGAGCTGCTAATATATTGTTATAAGATGGAAGAAAAAATAATGATTGAAATGCTTCAAGCTGAAATTACCTGCTCTGTAGACTGTGAATACCCTCTGATAGTGGATTGTGCCTGCTGCTGGGTATATTGTGGCAACCCATTATAATTAGGCAGAGAAAAGGGGTCCCCAAAGCCATTGGCTATGGTCTGTATGTGTTGAACACATTGTGATGATCTTTCATTGTTATCACATGGAATAGAATGATGTCCAGAGTTATTAAGAGGGTGCATCTGATCATGATGCTGAGTAGAATTGCACCAGTCTATGGAATTGGATGGAAACTAATGGTTTACAGAACTGCAGGGATAATGGATTGAAATGGGTTCAGAGCTGTAGATTGGAAGGTGCTGGACAGTGTATTGTGAACACTCAGTTGAATTACATGTACCTGCACAATGAATGGAATTGCTGGCAAGGGGATCAGGGTAACCCTGTTGTGAAATATCATCTGCAGTTAAACCCAACTCACTTACAATATCCATAAACCCAAACGTATCAAAATCAATGATTTCAAGATCTGTGGGGTCTGAGAAACCAGTTGAAGAAACCCTAGAAGAAGGAGACTGAACACCACAATCTCTAAATCCCAACTGGTTGTTGCTTGGTGTTGGCTGGATGGTACATTGAATGGGATTTACTATAGAAGAGGCTTCATCTGATGAACCCATTTCAGAAAGGTGGTTAGAAGCCCTGTCACTCAACTGGGCATCTTTGTTCTCTGATCTACTTTGGCAAACAGGATTGTTGTTAGTGTCAGATACAATTGCTGCAATAGCTGGTTGGCAGTGCTCACATAACCATTTCACAGTCTGCCCATTTGTTTTCATGCCAAGCTTTTTGGTCAATGCATAGAGCTTCTGTGCAGAGTTTTCAGGCAATCTAATCCTTGGTGTGCGCCCATTCTCTGCCAAGATGCGTCCATCTTTACTCATGATCTTCTTTTTCTGTTGTTGTCCACTGTCCTCATTCAAGAACCCAAGTAAAGCAGTATTGTTAGAAGACTTGGAGATTGGATTTTGTGTGCCATCTATTACCCCTCTAACAGCTTCTTCTGAGTTCTTGAATAGCCATTCAAGAGTTTCTGAAGGTTTTTTGTGCTTGAGATTGTCTGCTAGAGAAAAAACAAGTGATGCACACCTCACTGGTATTCTTATTCTGTGCACTTTCACTTTCTTCTCTGGAAGTTGTTTGCCTTCTCTGATTGCTCTAAGAAGATGCCTCATTCTCATAGGTTTGGGTCTCTCACTCTCTGTAGCTCCAGCCACAAATGTTGAAGTCATCCTGTAACTTTAACAGCACATAAGGTTTAATCATGGCTGGTAAACTAATAGATAAAGAAATTGAGCATCCATGGTGTATCTAAATTTGCACATTTTTCCTCTCCATGCACACCTCCATTATACTCATATCAATCCCTATTCATAACTCAAAACCACATTTATATACCCATATCAATCCTTATTCCATAACTCAAAATCACATTTGCTTTTTATAATCAAAGAGAATATATGATTATTTGATATTACAATTTCTATTTGGTATGTTTTTTATTTGAGGGTAAATAGAGTTTAATGGATTTAAATTCATTTATAGAAAAATGTCATTAAAAAGAAAATAGATCAACAACAAACTAACTTAAAAATAAAAAGAAATAAGAACCATGCACATAGACAATGCAATGACTACCAAAGAAAAATTCTACAATACAACTGCAAGCAAGGTACCATCACTGTTATTAAAAATAACAATCCAACTTACACTATAACTAACCCCTTTCTTACAATCCACACACCCTTAATTCAAAACTGAAATTCCAATATTACACAAGAAAATTTAACTATTTTCAACATTTCTTTCACTAAAATTTTAGTTTTACAAATAAGCAGGGAAAAATGCAGTATTGCACTGAAAGAACACATTTTATACTAAACAGAGTGAAGACCTCTAACTTTTCTCCTAATTGACTAGGTAGAGTGGCTCTCATTTGGTTTTTGGAAAAATTACTCAACATATTTTTTATGAAGAGATAAAATAAGATCTTTTAAAAATATATATCTTAACTACATCTATCCAAAAAAGCCAGAGGGATATCAATTGAAGCTATTTTATTTTAAAGTAGTTTTATTTTACTCTATATTATATTTACTACATATAGAGCTTGCCTCTTGTCCTTTTTCTTTGCTTTTGTTAAAAATTTACCTTTGAATCTCTTTATACTAATCAATAGGAAATAATGCACAACATAAAAGTTTTCTACCATTATTGCACAAATAGAGCACTTTATAATAATCAATAGAAAATAATACACAACATAGAAGGTTTATTCATGACAGGTAAACTAATAGAGACAAATAATTAAACATATTTGGTATAACTATTTATTTGCACAATTTTCCTCATGAAAATATCTAATATGCTTATATTAATCCTTCTACCGTAATTCAGATTCACATTCAATTTTAGTTTTTAATCATTGATAAATAAAAAAATTATCATGCAAGCTTGAGGAGCTCCAGCAGAAGCAGAAATGAGAGCCACAGGGGCTTCTCTAGTAGGATGAACATTGATGAATGGTTCTGGACACTTTTCTAATTTTTTACTTTATTATATATGTTCTCTGTGACATTAATTTCAATTAATTTCTACTTCAGCCTTTTATTGAAAAAAAAAAAAAATGATAATAAAAAGAATCACACAGATAATAAAATTAAAACTATTAAAAAAAAAATTAACTATTTTCAACAAAACTTAAATGAAAGCTTCTTTCACTGAAATTTTAAAGCTTACCTCCTGTCCTTTTACTTTTGTTCAAAAATTCAACCTTGCAATTCCTTAATACAAATCAGTACGAAAAAATACAGAACACAAAAGTTCTACCATTATTACACTAAAAGAATGCTTTTTATATTAAACAGACTGAAGCCCTCAAACTTTTCTCCTAATTGATGAGCAACAATGGCCGACTTTTTTTTTTTTTTTTAAATATTGAACATATTTTATGGAGAGAAGGGAGAGATATTTAAAAAATAATTTAGAGGGAACACGAAGTATTAGTCATTTCTAAGAATGAAAATATATATGATATAGTTTATAAGAGTATTTTTTTCTGTTTTAAAAATATTAATTTATTCTAAGATTAAAATTATTTAATAAATTATTTTATAATAATAAATTTTAAATTTTATTTATAACATAAATAATATCAGTAATATATTAAAGTAAAATAAATTATATTAAAACAATTTAAGAATACAAGATTCAATACGAGCATGAATAGAAATAGATTTAGATAAAATAAGAAAGTTGATTTAATGGATATAATTCTAACAAACATCAATAATAATTTTGAATGAAAAATAGAATTTTCTTAGATCTTTCATTTCGATTGATAATAATTGAATATGATGGAAATTAACTACCTAATTGTGAACCTAATCAAACCCAACAATAAGCCCTAGATTCACAAAACTAACCAAAATTATATGAATAAAACGAAATCTTCATGAAAACAAAATAATGAAAGTAAATACAAACATACCTTAAATGCCTTCATGAAATACTTGATTCCATTGTCCTCATATCTTTTAAGTTCTTGTATTGTAATGAGTTGCTCTCAAATTTGTTAGCAGGTCAATAAGAGGCTAGAAAGGAATGGAGTATGGTTGATTGATGCAAGCTAGTGAAAGTGTGGAGATGATAATGATGGGATGATAGCTATAGTTCTCAAAGATCACAAAGTATGCAAGATCACAAAAGCAAAGGCTCAAGTAAGCAAAAGCTCATAAAATTGCATAGGACATAAGTTCTCCAAAAAGCATAGGATAGCATAGATATAAAATAGCATAGGTGTTGAAATAAGAAGAGAAAGTGTTGTTTTATAGAAGGCCTCATGAAAATCAAGGGCTACGATTAAGAGGTGATAGATGAGTGGCTAGGATGAAAGAAAAGGTGAGTAGTAGGTAGGAAATATTGAGAATAAAGGAGATTAAGAGGTTAAAGAAAATGGATGGATGAGATAAAGTGGTACGTATATAATATTGAAATAAAGATGCATTGAATCTAGATATGTTGAAAGTGGAAAAGTCAAATAAATGAAGAGACAAGTGCCATTTGTCACAAGCTTAAAATTTGAGGAGTTGATCCAGGTGAGTGGAGATGATTGGTGAGATTAGAAAGAAGAGGATTAATGAATTTATAAAATAAATAAAGATATTAATTTGATAAATAATAGAAAAGAAGATGGAAAATGAGATAATTAAATAAATAAAAATTTATTTAATTATAGAATAGAAAAGGGTGATGGATTCGATAAATAAATAAGAATACTTATTTAAATAATAGAGAAAGAAGCTAATGAATCCACTCAATAAATAATAAACATCTATTTAATTAACAGAGGATTTAGAATATTTCATGAGAACATTTTAGATGTCTGTAATAACTCTTGTACAAAAGATTTGATCTTTATGTATGAATATGTATATATCTTAACCTAAGAAATTCAATTCCCTCTTCTACTAAATTACAAACAAATGATGGAGTATAGAATCATAAAAATAAGGTTGAAATTTTATCAAATAAAAATCTTAAAAATAATAGAAAGGCTCATTAATAAATTTAATGAGTAAGATACAAGAATTAACAAGATGGATAAACCTTCGTCTCCTAATTAAAATCAAGATAATCTAGGAGAGCTACAAATACCGCAATATTAAGGCAGATATTGTTCTAGCAGACACTCCCTTCATAATAAAGGTAAAAAAAATTGAATAAAGGAATGCCTTTTCAATTTATATCTCCTGAAATCTTTAGCATTAACAATGACACAAAATTAGGCTTAAGATAAAGGTTTCAAATAAGAGATGTAGAAGCCTTTTATTAAACTATTCCTAAAATATGAAAACACAATCCTTCTCAAAGAATTTATCGAGGTAAATTTGGAAGGTCAAAAGTCTAGGAATATGCAACTATATAGTGCAAAAGAGATCCTTGGTGAGGTGGAAAATGTTGAAATTATGAAGATCCCATCATGAAGTTGTACACACTTCAAAGGATCAACCAAGAAAGATGCCAACGACAAGAAAATTAATTATATATATATATATATATATATATATATATATATATATATATATATATATATATATATATATATATATATATATATATAATTTAAAATAATTAGGTTTATATTGAATTTATTTAATTATGATTTTGGTGAATTTATTGTTGTAGAAATATGTTGATGGAAGATAATTTTATTTTATGCATGCATGATTTAATGGGAAAATGAATTTTGTTTTAATATTGGGATTGCTACTTATGAATTAAATCACTTTGGTGTATTTTTAGACGATAAAATTATAATAGGTTAGTAATTTTAATGCCTGGAATCAATTTATTTGGTGGATGTTATAAATAGATTTGTAGGGTTAGAATTTAATTATTTTTATATGTAATTATAGTCTATTAGTAATTATTGGATAAATTAATTTCATGATGAAATTTACAAATTAGTTTATTAAATTAAATTATATTATTTGTCTTTTAAGTGCCTTATGTGATTTGGGGAATCTAGAGGGATTTAGTATGTCAGCACAGTAGGACTTCTACCAGAAGCGGAATTAGAAATTACTGTTTATGTTTGATTGCTTTGCATACTTGAATGAAATTGATCAAATGAAATCTAACATTTATGGAGATTTATTTTATGATGGATTTTTTATTATTTGTTCCTATCACTTCTTGGAACCAACTTTTGAACATTATGAGACTATGTTGACTTAGAGTCATGATTTGAGATTGTTAAACCTAGGGTAGGTTATCTAGGTGTTAGAAGGGAAGTGGCTTACTTTGGAGGCGTCAGAGCCTGGAAGTGGCTACCTGGGTATCATTAGTAGGTTACTTAATCAAGTGATAATATTAAATTAAATGGGGATTAAAATGAATTAATAAGATAATGACTCCTTGCCCATGTCTTGAGTGCTAGTATAGGCTAAGTATGGAAGTGGGATAAGATGCTTGCTCATCCAGTAGTAATGGTGAGTTTGGCATAGCTAGTTGTTCCTTGTCTACATGAGAGGACTATTGATCCGCATAGAGTCACTAGGGGTCGGAGTCCAGTGAGGCTACCAGGTGACCTTAGAGTTGACTCATGTGATGACACTTCCCTAATTTCATTATAGGTTTCCTACATGTGTTGGTTGCCTTTGTGATTATTATGTGTACCTTAGACTTATGAGTTGTACCTTTTAAATAGGGGCTTCTAGGATCCTTGCTTAGTCTACCTGATTATTTGGTATTGTTATCCATTTGGGATTTGATGTTATCTCCTCAACACAATGGGAGTGGAACCACAGGTTTCCACGAGGTCAGGTGGTAACTTGATTCTTTTACCATTTGAGACTCCAACATACTTGTTCTAGTGTTGGATGATCCTGGTTGTAGTTACTTCCCTTCCTATCTTCTTGGAGTTCTATTATTGATATTATACTTCTCTTTTGTACTTTGTAATTTATTGTTATCACATACCCTGCGACATGTGCAGTGGATGTTTGGTGAGTATGTGTATTTTATTATTCAGATGTAACTTATGATATAATATGTAATTTATGGTTGCAATTGTATTCGTAGTTTCTATGTCAAGGAACCCTTGAGATGTGTAATCTACCTTTGGAGATTATATTTATGGTTTATGTTTATGTTCTTATGGACTTTATATTTTACTTTTGTTTGTTTAGTCATCATTGTTTGTAAACTTTTAAGAAAAAAATTATTGTGCAAACTTAGTATCATGTTTTTAGATTAATATCTCTTGGGTTCCCTGGCGGGGGCATTACAATGCTACTAGCTTCTTCCAAAATAATATTATTTTCAATACTTAGGGTAGGGAAGGGAAAATTGGCGCAGGTTGTGGGCTTAGCAGTAAGATTGACAGACATATTAGGGCTCTTAGGGATGTGGTTAGAACTACTGGAAGTGGGTGAAGGGGAAGTTTTCTCTAGGGTATCTTCTTCTCCTTCCCTACTCTCTATGCCCTTAGTATCAGAAGAAGAGGAAGGATCCTTAAGGGTTTTATCTTTAATAGTAGGTTTGGTAGCCATTCTTATAGAACGACAAGGGGTATTGGCCTCATTAATGATTTCAACATCTCAGTCAATCTATTGGATGATAAACTCAAATTTTTTAGGTTGACTGGGTTTGGAATTATCTAGAGGACTGGCTCTTTTCTTTCCCTTATGTTTGTTAATAGTCCTAGGAAGAGGGGTAGCATGTGAAGGACCAGACTTAGTTTTAAGGCCAGGGTTCTTTAGCTTTAGTTTTTTAGAGCATCGAGGGTCAGGAATGACGCTAGCAATAGGAGGAGAATGGGAACAAGGAGCATTTTGGATAGAGATAGTATGAAGAAGAAAAAATGCCAAATAAAATTTATACAAATGTTAAATTAAACCTTTATGAAGTATGGTATACTTCCTATCCTTAATTTGGGCTTCAACAACATCTTTAACATTGGCGTCCATAGAATGTAGAAGGAAAAAAGGGATGGAAATAAGGTCCCTATTCTAAAGATGATTCAAAAATATCTAAGATGATAGTAATAATAAACTCCATAACGACCCTCAAGGGTAAAATATTTTATGATTTCATAGCACACTTGGTCCCAAGGTGACGATAACTCTTCACAGTTGAAACTACCAAGAAGTTTAACTAGCTTCTCATCTTCATGGAAGAACTGATTGAGGCTTGTGGTGTCCAAACTTCTACTTTATTTCTTCCACTTTCTTCCTTCCATCGAGAGGCCCATAGCCTGGGCTATGACCTCCTTATTTACCTAAAAATAGATACCACTAACAATGACTCTCCTATCAACCCATGAAGGAAAAAAATTACTTGGAAAGTATTTTGTCAAAACCCATCATATTCTTCATGAATTTGTCGATACCATTATTAGTGCACACAAACCAAAATGTAGGATTGGTTTTGAAGTCCTTTGTCTTATCAAATTCAATTCAGAGTCTATCACCACACATATATTCCTCTTCCAGCCTATTAAAAATAGTAGAATGTAGAAAGTTAGAATTGTAGAGCCACAAAGTGATGATGGAAATGTCGAGAAGAAAACCCACAAAACTCCACAATAAAATAGAGCAATAAACCCTATAATTATTTCATTGCATGCTTAAAAGAACCCACCAAACTCGATGGACATTTCATTTGTGTGAGTATTCAGATATCCATATATTAATGAGGCTAAAAAAGGATTTACCATCATCAAATCCAGTGAAATCATCCCGGATGAATAAATATAACCTTCCCTAGCGAATAGTTGGAATCATTTCTTGGCAAGTGTGATTTGTTTTGGAAATAGTCATCATGATAGTATGAGTCCACCGTGTGGATACCCCATCAGAATATTAATGGGATCCAAGTTAAAATTCAAAATTTGATATAAACTTAATACAACTCCCATTCCCAATATCATATAAAGGGTACAATTAATACAAAAATTAATCATTGTTAATTTGGTCCTTATTTTTTTCCTTGTCAAGGATATCCTTGGTATTCTTTGGCAGAAGATCAAATATTCTCTAGCATTGTAAGCCTTCCTACAACAAACCATAAGAAGCCACAAAATTTACAGCCACATTCCCCTCTCTATAAGTATGTCGAATGGTGAAGTTATCCAAATTAGATAGAAGTAATTTGATGCCTTTCAAAATCATCTCAACCTTCCATCCTGTAGCATTCTTACCATTGGTAGCTTTCATTATCAATTTAGAGTCACCCTCAATTTCCAAGTGTTTGATGCGGATAGTGAGGGAAAATTGAAGTCCCCATAAGAGAGTCATACCCTCTTCTTCATTAAAAATATGATTATTCAATCTATTAGCATAGGCAACAATAAGCCAGCCATAGTGGTCCCTTATAACTCCTCCTCCTTTCCCAACATTGTTATCCGCCTCGTTGAAGTTTAACTTGTACCATGATGGACTTGGGAGACTCCTATTTGGTATTCTATCTATTGCATTTTTTGGTGTTGTTGAAGGCTTTGAACTCTGGGGGGATTTTCCATTGGTTGGAAATCCAATAGTCATTTCTAGTGGGAGGGTTAGAAGGATTTTTCCACATTTTAACAGATATATTTTCCATAATCATCTTACGACAGGTGTTGAAGACATTGTTTGGGGGGATTTTAGAATCTCTGAAAATTGGTCATTTCTTTCATTTCAAATATTCCAATAGATGTCCAGGGAGGAATTTATCTCTAGGGCTATTTAATTAGGGGATGGCATGAAGGTGGAGGCCAAACAATGACAAACTAGTGTATATCCATATGAAACACCCACCAGAGGTTAAAATTTTGGAGGATCTTATTCCATATGTGCATAGAAAAAGGGTAGTGGTTGAAGAGGTCATTGATGGTTTCCTCCTCCATTTTATAGAGAATACATCTATTGGACAATTACAAACCTCTCCTCCTTAGATTATCTTGTGTCAACACTTTACAATACATTAGAACCCACTAGAAGAAATTAATTTTTAGTATTAGTTGGGGATTCCAAATCTTTTCCTAGCAGTCAGTATCTTCATTAAATTTCAATAATTATATGTAGGCATACTTGACAATGAATTCCTCAGATTGGTTCTCCCTCTAAATAAAGCTATCATCATAGTTTGACAATGGAATTCTCAGATTGTGAAAGGGGTCTTGAAGTTCTAAGGCTTTAGGTATGAGGTCAATATGGTCATCAAAGCACATAAGGATTTTTTTCCATTTTCCTCCTTCGAGATAAATGTACTCAAAAATGAAATCACCAATCTGACCTTTCAGGGTGTCCATTAGCTGACAGAAATGACTTTCCGCTAGGGGTTTTTCCTCAATCCACTTATCCTCCCAAAACTTGATCTTTTTGCCATTCCCCATTTTCCACTTTAGTCCTTCCCTAATTATAGGTCTATATTTGATAATGTTGTTCCATATCTTGGATTCAGTCAGAAGGCCATTTGAGTTCAGATTGCTATAGAAGTGATCATGTTCTGAGTAACTGGCCTAGATAATATTACACCAATATTTCACTAGATTCCACCTTATTTTGGAAATCGAATCTTTGTTCAAGGTGTTTATCTTTCTGATTCCCAAACCTCCCATAGTCTTCGATAGGCACACAAAGTCCCAATTTACCAAGGATAGGCACTTCTTATCTTCCATACCAGTCCAAAGGAAGATTCTTTGAATCTTCTCAAGTTTTTTTTCCATAGAGCCATATATTTTGAACAACGCTAGGAAGTAAACTAGGATGCCCTAGAGGGAGGAAACAAGTAGTTGGAGCTTCCCAACACTATTTAGGAATTTTCCTTTCCATCTAGCCAGTTTTTTTTTAATTCTTTCAAGGATGGTATCCCATAAGGTTAGGGTCACATCTCTTACAGTATGAGAAAGACCTAAGTAAGTCCCAGGAAAGCTGGTAGGTTGGAAACCCAATATGTTAACAATCTTAGCCTGCACATCCACAATAGTGTTAAATAAATAGAGGCTACTTTTGGTGTAATTGATGCATTGACCTGAAGTAGCAGCATAATCAGATAAAAGGATCCTCCATTGTTTAGCCTCAATCATAGAGGATTTTAATAGAGGTTTCCTTTATTCTGTATATTCTCCCATTAGTTGCCAGGTTTAGGCAATTCGTACTGAGAACTTCTACAATCATGATAAAGAGGTATGGAGAGAGAGGGTCCCCATGTCTAGGATCTTTCTCAAGTTTAAAGAATCCCTAAGAAATCCCATTAACTAGAACCAAGAAGTGTACCATCTGCACACATTCCTGAATCATATCAACAAATTTTGAGCAGAAGCCAAGTTTTAAGAGAGTCTTGTATAGAAAACACCAATTAACTTTATCATAAGCTTTAGAGATGTCAAGCTTAAAATCCATACCTGGAACTCTACTTTTATCCATGGAGTGAATTATTTCATGAGTTGTAATGACAACATCAAGGATTTTTTGGCCTGACACAGAGCCTTTTTTATTAGGGCTGATAAAATTTGTAAGCAATGGCTTGATCCTATTCACCAAATACTTTGAGAGAATCTTACAAATGGTATTACATAATTTTATAGGCATGAAATCATACGTACTCTTCAAGTCCTAAGATTTGGGAACAAAGACAATGTAGGTGTTATTTAGCTTCCTTAATAGTTTTCCAATTCTAAATAAATCCTTCATTGCCCTAGTGACGTCAAAATTGACAACGTCCCAGAACTCCTAGAAAAAGGAAGGAAGGAACCCATTAAGGCATAGAGTCTTATAGGCCCCCCATATAAAAGTTATCATCATGGACCATCGTAGAAATAGGTAATAGAAGTTGATTGTTATCATCATCTCGAATAGTAGTTGAGAGGTGGCTCAAGAGTTTGTCTTGTAGCTCTTCATTACTCTTTGCATGTATTTGGATGAAAATATTGGCATTTTTTTAACCAATTTGGGTATCATCAGTCATCTCTTTTCCATTATCATCAATTAAGATTTTAATTATGTTTTTCCTTTTATGCTTACTAGTGGTACGGTGGGAAAAGGCATAATTCATATCCCTTTCTTTCAACCATTGAGTTCTTGACCTTTTCTTCCAGTATATTTCCTCCTTAGCCAGATTATCCTTCCATTTGTTCCTACATTCCTCTTCCTTAATTTGGATGGATTGGGAAGGGTTGGTAGAAGCTATAAGGTTATCAATATGACCCATCTTGGAACATAGATCCTTTTGCTTCTTGAAGATATCTCCAAATGTGGATTTATTCCATCCCTTCACTTCTCTTTTGATGAGAACCAAATTCTTTGAGATTCTGAACATAGATGTCCCCAAAATCATAGTAGCCCACCATCTCCTCACATGATCTCTAAAGTCCAGGTGGGAAGTGTAATTACTCTAAAATGGGCTAGTCTAACCAAAGGCCCTATGTGTCCTAATTCAGAACCAACCTCTTAATTATGCTAGTCTAATTACTTAATTACTGGCATAATTCATCAAAATCATCAAAATAACCTAATCAATCATCAAACATCATCAAAAAATTCCTATTAATTACCTCTAGCCTAATTAAATAAATAAAATTCCTAAAATTCCATGGCTAAGGAAATTAATTAGTTTGATTTAATTAATTGTCTTATTTTCCAACTTAACTCACAAAAGGACAAAGAAGTTGAATTCATCAAATGAGCTTTAATCACATGGATCACTCAAATTCCTAATCTCAATCACTTATTGGAAATCAATCTCAACTGTTGAATTCAAATTCAAATCATTTCCCTCCAATTCTCAAAATTGGAAATCTATAAATAAACACCTAATCAAGGCATTTTCATATCTAGATTTTATGCAAGTACATGTTGTTCAATTGATTTTAGGATTTTATCATAGAAATTTACATCATTCTTAGTTTTAGTTTATCAATATATATCATTAGTATCAAAGTTCATCTTAGATGCATTCATATTTGAATCTTCCATTTTGTGATTGTCAATTCAATTAGATTAAACATGAATTTTGAGAGCAATTTTACTAATCAATTGAATCTTCATAATTAGGAAGTAATGAGATTCTCTTCATAGGTTATCTAGTTCATTTAATTGATTTTGAATACTAACCTTGAAATTAATGTCTCATTGAGGTGTTTGTTGTGCAGTTTTCTAGGGACAGATTTCACACTCACATTTTTGGAGCCCATCGTGGGGCCTAGCCCTAGATTTCTACCTTATTTTCTCATCTAATTTCATTTTTTCATTCTCTGACTATCAAGTTAGTCAAATTATATGAAATTGATTTATATTCTTTCTAAATTGGATCACATTTGGGAATTGAGTCACATTCAACTGATCAAGGGTCGCATTTGGTTAACGTTAGGTAGCATTTAGGAAATTGGATCGCATTTAGTAGAAAATTTATCTAAATAAGAGTCACATTTGGGAACAAAGAGTCAATTTCAAGTTTTTAATGGAAATTTGATGTTTCATAATCCATTTGATGTTTTTGATAGCTTAACATTATTTATAGGATGATTGTTGAAGATAAATGCTCAAAACTACTAACGAAATTGCTTGTAGGTTTCCTAAGGAGGTACAAACAAACCACGTATTTCCCTTAATTGATTTCTTAGGAACTTAATTGAGATTAAATTTTTGTGTTTAATCCAGTGATATGGGACTATGCTCTTGTCTTTTTAGACAATAATAAATCTAGACTCATTGAATTGATCATTAGAATTTGATCTAGTAAATGAACATGTGTTTATGATGTGTTTGGGAGAAAATAAAATGGATAGGAAATTATGTTCTTTTCCATTGTGGAAAATCATATATCTAGACTCCTAAGCTACCAATCCAATTTCATTTTTATGTTAATCCTTTAGAGGGCCTTTTGGTTGAGGTAAAAATCTCCTGAGAATTACCCAAGTGAGGACAGGTAGAAGCCAACCTTGATGACAACCTCTGTAATCAAGTGATTTAGATTAATAAGACCAAACAACTGCAGAAGATGATGGGTTTAATAAGGAACCAATTGATCAAACTTGATGACAATAGAATAATAACTTCCAATTACACCCAGTGTTATGATATAGATTGATAGGATTCCAAAATGGGTATTGGAATCAATGATAAAATTGTAAAAACATTGTACGAAAGACCCTACTATCCCATATGCGACTCACAATAGGAGACTCTCTTATAGCACCAAATGTGACTCAAAATGACCATTATGTGACTGAGAAACCAAATGCAACTCTAAATGGGCAAGATGCGACTCAATTTCTTGAATGTGACTCTGTTCAGACAAGGTGTGACTTTTTTATAGGATACGACTTTTTATTGACATTGTGTGATCCAAAAAGAGGGATGCGACTCTCAGACTTTTCCAACGTTCTACCACTCTTAGATAGGTTAAATTTTTTTATGATTTCTAGGTATTTCCATATTATTTTGACAGCTTAACATTATTTGCAGGATGATTGTTGAAGATAAAAGCTCAAAACTATTACTATAACTGATAGTAATGTTGAAGATTGATTATCTAATGGTGATGATGAAAACCAACCAAGATGAGAAGAATACATGATAGTAGAAAGGTTAGATCATTTATTGTCTTGTCATTAATATTAAGCAATTGATTTTTGGTTTATATTATGTTGTCATATCATTCGGTATATGATATAAGTTGAATGAGTTAAGGAGAAAAAGAAATGAGATGTTGTGAAGTTGAAGAACCTAAATGGAAAACTAATACATATCGGACAATGATTAGATTATGTTGATATTTTTTTCTACCTAACATATGATTATGATAAGTTAGTAAATCATGGTAATGAATATTTGACAAGTCGGTAAGTTAGAATGTTTTGGCTACCGAGTAGGAAATGTCACTTGGTAAAGGTAAAAGGAAGTATGTCACTCGGTAAAGGAAAATGAACTCAAGGCACTAAACAGAAAAGAAAGGTTTAGGCACCAAGCGAAGTTAGCTGAAATACATATGGAGGACACCGAGAAAGGAAAAAATATTAAATACAAGGATTGGAATGACATTTAATTATTAGCTATGATGAGATGGATGGTTATGATGACAAGGAAAGTTAGTTACAAAGATCTACGGCTAAGAAAATTCATGATGATGATCTATGGACTAGATCTAAATGATTAAAGTATAAGGAACAAGTTTCAATAAAATTTCAAGTTCCTAAGTGAAAGAAAACATGTTACCGAGATCCAAATTCAAGGTTTAATAAATTGAATGGCTAAGATTGATCAAAGGAAAATGTAATAGAGGAGATTAAGAGGAAAAACATATCTATATACATGATGGATTTGTATGATCAAATGGCTAGAAAATTTAAAAAAGGAAGAGTCACCAACTGATGCAATGAAGAAGGAACAAAGAGATTCCAAGTGGGAAAAGAAGGATTTGATGAAGTGTTGAAGCTAGTATAAAGTGAAGAATTGAAGTGGAGATAGAAAAGTGCACAAAGGATCTGGTTATGCAAAAATAGTTGCAAGTTTATAGATCAATATATTTACTATTGCTTACTAGCATTTGTAACAGATAAATCTCTCAACAGAGAGGACTTAATAGTCTTATTGTAAAAATCATTGCAAAAGGTAACATTCCAAAGAGTGTTTGAAGCCCTCTAACCAGGCCACTCCTAACAGGGTGAAGATCCTAACACATCTAAGGTAAATACCTTGACTGGGTCACACCTAAAAATGTGTATTTTAATCTTTAACCAGATTGGCTCTTAATTGGGCATACTTAAGAAGAGTATTTTCTTAGTGGGTGGCAATTACCATAGTGGTTTTTTCCAAAGCTAGGTTTCCACGTTAAATACTGGTGCTAAATGTGTTGAATGAATTGTGTGAATGATTTATTGATTGTTAAAGTGTATTTACTATTGTTGGTAAATAGTGAACTGTGTTTTACCGAGCTGTCACCGAGTTAATCAAAGAAAAGATTTTTAGGTATTTGGAATCAAGGATTACTAATTCACCCCCCCGTCTCTTTGTAATCCAACACAAAACTAATAATGAATTCTCTTGTAGGTTTCGAAAGGAGATACAAATAAACCATGTGTTTTCCTGAATTTATTTCTTAGGAACTTAATTGAGATTCATTTTTTGTGTTTAATCTAGTGATAGGAGACTATGTTCTTATATTTTTATACAATAAAAAACCTAGACTCATTGAATTTATCATTAGAATTTGATCTAGTAAATGAACATGTGTTTATGATATGTTTGGGAGAAAATAACATGGATAGGAAATTATTCTATTTTCCCTAGTGGAAAATCAGAAATCTAGACTCCTAAGTTGTCAATCCAATTTCATTTTTTTGTTAATACTTTAGAGGGGCTTCTGGTTGAGGTAAAAATCTTTCGGGAATGACCCAAGTGAGGATAGGTAGAGTTCAACCCTTCCACCACACTATAATAAAGACACTTCCTTGAGATGAAAATCTTGGAAGACTTAGTCAATTTTGTCCTTGGAACATTAATTTTATCCTTCCTTGGACATTCTTGGATGTTGTGTAGAGTGGAGTTGCTCAAATATTACTTACAAGACTACACACATTCAGGTACTCATAGAGATATAAGCCTCAATCTTTCTATGTGTGAGACTATGGGAGATGATTATGAATGGATGCTTGAATTAGAAACTCTTTGCTAAGGACCACCCATATCACGCATGAAAATTTGATAATATTTGTGCAAGGAAGATAGTAACTTCCCCAAGATACTCGCTATATCGTATCTCCCTTGAAAATTTGGAGTTGAATAATACAACATTTCTTGATCCATTGTGTGGTCTTCAATGGTTGTATTATGATTAGCTCTCGAGAGTGTACTTAAGTTTGTAATAAAAGGTTTTCAAGCTATGCTAATTCTTATAAGGTTAATATGTGCTTGGATTCCATTAATCACATGTGTTTGACATGTTTTCTCATTAACAATCCACTAGAAAACATGTTGAAATGCTTCAAAAAAATCCATAAATACTTGGAAAACATAAAAAATTCAACCTTTCAATAGTGGTAGAACCTTGGACAAGTCAAAGAGTCATGTCTCACTTTTTGGATCGCACATTGTTAGTAAAAAGTCATATCCTATAAAAAATTCACTCCTTGTCTGAACAAAGTCACATTCATGAAATTGAGTCTCACCCTATCCATTCAAATTCACATTTGGTTTCTCAGTTGCATACTGGTCATTTTGAGCTGCATTTAGTGTTATCAAAGAGTCACCTATTGTGAGTCGCATATGAGACACTAGGTTCTTTTGTACAATATTTTTACAATTTGATCATTGATTCCAATACCCATTTTGGAATTCTATCAACCTATATCATAATAGTGGGTGTAATTGGAAGTTATTCTTCTATTTTCACCAAGTTTGATCAATTGGTTCCTTATCAAATCCATCATCATGTGCAATTGTTTGGTCTTATCAATTACAATCACTTTATTACATAGATTATCATTAGGGTTGGCTTCTACCCTTATCCAAATCTCTTCTTATCAACATCAGTCAATCCTTTTCTCAAGAATACTTTTAGACAAACATTTTCATACAATCTTATTAATCCATTCAATTCAATTATCAATAGGCTTTTGTGCAGCATCACCCACTTAAAAATTTGAGGAGTCATACTTTGTCAAGAATCACGATACTCAACATACATGGTTAACATGAGAACCAACTGATATCCTTTCAATCAAAATATAGAAGATCCTCCTAGACTCATCACTTTCAACCAAGGAGACACTTCAAGAACAAATCCTATATTCAATCAAGAATCACCAATCCAAACAACTTACAAATTTCATACCACTCCAAACATGTCTTGTAATGATTATGACTAGGATGAATGAAACAAAAATCAGGACCACAAAAGAAACTGAGAAGATAATCACAGATGTCATGATAGCTCAGATAGTGATGAAGGTCCTACTGAAGAATAATTTTGAAAGTGCCAAAAAATAAAGAGATTCCAAAAGATGCTAGAAAGAACCTTTAATTCTAACAAAGAATGATACTTTCTACACCTAGTGGCTACGGGAGTTAAATTTCCAAAAGACTTTGATGTAGATCAATTCAAAACAAGGGAAAATGAAACACCTATTTTCATTTTTTTCTAAACAACTAATGACACTACAAACCAAAATCAAAGGTTTAAAATAAGGATAGGATAAATCCTCCAACCAATATCCACTTGACACAATTTGTCCCTTTCCCTTTGACAAAGGTTTACACATGCCACCATTTCCTTCTAAAGTGGAAATCCCAAAATATGACAAGTATAATGGCAATGGTGACCGAGAAGATCATGTCAAAGAATTTTACACCTTAAGTATGGAGTTTGTACCTGAGCAGACATATCTAATGAGACTCTTTCCTCAAATTCTTGGTGGACAAGCCATGGAATAGTTCACAAAGCTCACTCCTATTGTCAAAACCTTTGAAGAGCTTGTCAAAAGATTCATTTAGCACTATTCATATAACATACAACATAATATCACTATGTTAGACCTATGCAATACTAAACAATGAAGTGGTGAGTCATTTTTTATATTCCTTCAGTGATGGAGGAATATATTTGCAAGGTATCCAAGACAAATTCCTAATAAATAGAATATGGATATCTTTATCAACACTTTAAACCATGATATGAACTATGCATTGTAGATACAAACACACATGTCATTTGACAAGATGATGGAGAGTGTAGTCAAAATTGAAGATGTCCTGGTCAAGAAAGGAGAAACCACCATTTATAAGGAGATTAAATCACACAATCAAAATGGTAAAAAGGACAAGTTCAAATACTGGAACAAGAAAAAGCACATGGTTAATGATGGTGGTGTGGATTCATTCAATGATAAACCTAAAACAAGAATATTTAATCTCTCAACTAGCCTACAAGCGGCCAAGAATACCAATAACAACACCTTTTCCCCTAGAGGTAACAATGAATCAAACAAAGACAAACCTTGGTTATCAAAACCCAAGTGTAATTTCACTCCTCTTGGAGAGCCTCTATAAATTGGGCTAAAGACTCTATTGGAAAGAAATATCATAACCTTATTAGAATCTAGACTGTGGGAACTGTAAATCAAGCTGAAGTGGTGGAATGATGACCATTTCTATGGTTTTCATAGAAACAAAGGACATGAGATGATGAATGTATGAAACTCAAACATGTGATTCAAGATTTAATTGACAATGATAAAATTGAATTTGATGTTCATCAATCCAAAAATGATCACAAAGCTTTCAAAGAACCACTGCCTCACTATGAGAAAGGTGAAGGTTCAAATACAAAGAATAAAAAGATCAACTACACTTATAGTGACAATGACAATGTGATACACATGATTGAAACTAGAGAACAATCCATCAACAATAAATATAATAGCAAGATTCTCACAGCTTATGGCAATCCCATGTTTGATCAAGAAATAGAATGGGATGATGAATTGAATATGAAACAATCGGTGAATGTTATCATCATAAAAGGTGAAGAAAAAGAAGTTGAGTCTTCCAATACCATCACAAGGAGTCAAGAAAAGGTCACTATCAAATGGGTTAAATCCTCATCAAAACAACCAGTTATTTAAATATCAAAACCTTCTAAATCAAAATAATGGGTACCTTCATCCTCTAAGTACAACTTGGTGAAATAATTACAATGTACATCTACTCAAATCTCCATTTTTGAATTTCTAAAAATATCTCCCGCACATAGAGAGATTCTTGAACAAGACCTACTTGCCAAAAACATTCCAAAATACCTAGATGTATATCAATTCCAATCTATGGTTGGTCATTTGAGTTCCCCACACTATATATCTTTCTCTAAAGAATATGGAAAATCCTTGAATCATCAGCATAATCAGCCCTTATATATAGAAGTCTTGATCCATAAACACCAAGTTAAGAGTGTATTGATACATGGAAGCATGGGTTTGAACATATGTACATTCAATATGGTCAAATAATTGGGTTTCTCAGAACATGCTATAGATCCAAGGAGAAAAATAGCAATTAAAGCATATGATGAAGAAGAAATATCGTCAAAAGGATTAGTGGTATTACCCATTAGGGTAGGACCCATTGAGAGAGATATCATTTTTCAAGTTCTAGATCTACCTTTAGCATACAACATCTTATTGGGCAGGCCATGGATCCATGACATGTAGGTTGTCCCATCAACCTATCACCAGTGTGTGAAGTTTCAATACAATGGAATAGAAGTCACCATACTAGAAGATGCTAGTTACTCTTGTAACATAGTGAAGTAGTCTGAAAACATGATCCCACAAAACAAAGAGGCCTCAAAGGATCAAGAATAAAAAATTTCTAAGTCAAATATTATGAGTTTTTTTAAAAAGAGGCTACAAATCAAAGATATGGGAATGGGTGAATACAAACTAGATACATTTCCATCTCTGACTGATCTTCCTACATCTCCTAGGTCTTATGGAAAACCCTCACCATCTTTTCCATCACCCAATACTAAAGACCTAACCATTCATGAAGGACTAGTATTTTTAATGGATAATGTACCTCTTGAGGAAGAAAATAAAGAAAAATATATCCTAGCATGGTTGTACAAAGGAGAAGAAGAGGAAGTTAACAAGGGAATCAAATGTGTAGATATCTCTCCTCATAGATAGGGAAAAGGCTATGATATCATGAAGAAAATGAGATATAAAGGAAAAGGGCCAATAGGAAAAAACAAGGAATGACTCGTAGAACCAAATCATATAGAGTTCTAAAATCTTAAGGATAAAACTGATTTGGGTTTTAGAGAAGAAATATATCACCCTATGTGTAGAGATGGTCCCATATTTGATAAAGCATATGATTCCACTAATGAATAAGTATAAGTAGAACAAGAATCATATGAAACATTACTAATTTTACAAGGATATCCTTTATCGGACCTAAATACCACTCCTCTAATAGAAATGCCTACACCTCAATGAGAAACTATTTATGAACCTAAGCAAGAATTAGAAGTTGAAAAGGAAGAGGTACACCCTAATTGGGGGAATCTGGTCACTATTACTCATGTTCTTGATATGCCTCATTATGATAATCGAGGAGAGACATCCACATCTCAACAAGAAACTTTGAAAGAATTTGAGAATCAACAAAAAGAAAATTGTTGTGATTATGAAAAGATGTGTACTGAGAGGGGAGGGGTGAATTGGTACCCTTAAAACTTTTCAAAATGAACCTTTTTTAACATGAATATTACTAACTGACTGTATCAATTTCATTTAACATACATCCAAAATATAACTAAAATGTAAATGCATGTAATCTAATCAATAAACCATTCATGAAACTTCATACACATAACTCAAGTATTTTGGTATCACAGAAACCCTTGTTAGAAGGTAAAATTGCAGTGGGGATGACACCAACAAAGCTTCACTACTGTAGTAACAAAGTTTTTTGGTTAAGGCTACAAGGATTGTGATCACTTCTGGTGATCTTACCATGTTAGGAGTAATAATGAGATCAACTAGATCTACCTAGTTAAAGGATTTTAGCAACACAATACATGTGTGCACTCGGGTAAGAGATTTACAAAAGAACTGTTAAGTTCACTCTATTAAGAGATTTAAAGTCTACTACAATGGTTAAAGAGTAATAGTAGGATTGATCTGTAAATAGAAACTCAACATGTTTGATTCAGATCTATAAAGTACTTATTTGTTATCATCTTTATGTGATCGATCTCCTCACTGAATACTGCTCGATAGCCTTCTGTTCTTGATAAACTGAATGTTTCTTTAATGATTTGTCAATCAAAACCCTATCTGATCTACAAATGTCTTTCATTGTGGAGGCTACTACATGTGTAATACTTGTCAAAATGATATCCTTACAAATTTATATCAAACTGATCTTGACCTAATTATGGTTTAACCTCTATATTAGAAAACCTAAGATCTATGGTAGAAATGAATAATCTAGATCAACATTACATAGGAATCATTGCTAATTTAATGATTACATCCATATTAAATTTTGTCTCGATCTTGGTAAATTATTTCCTTAATTAGTGTAAATTATTTGCCTTGTTGTTTGTGTCATTCCAAACTTCTATGTTGTTTCCTGTTTCACTCGATGTATACTCCATTCATCACTCGGTAATTTTTTGGTGCTTGGTTCATATGAATTCTTGGTGACTACTGTGCTCAGTACTTGGTAATCATCTGGCTTGGTAAGAGTACTTAGTCAAAGTTGTATTCAATTAACTGAATGATCTACCTTGTGTTCTTCTCGGTGTATAGGATTTGTGTATTGACCGACTGTCCTATCTTGTCTCCTTTACCGGCTATATGACTGAATGATACTAATGAAAACCATTAATTCTCTTTAGGAGTAACATTCTCCCCCTTTGGAATTAGTATAAAAAACTTTATGTATATGTACTGATTTCAAACTTTGAACTTAACCAAAAAATATGAATCTATGTGAACTCCCCCTTTGTACATGTTCTCGGTGTGAAGTACATACAAGAATATATATACATATATTTTCCCCCTTCTTTGAAATTAATGCCAAAAATGTACTCACATCTTGTCAAAAATGTTCTGATGGGTTTTCTTAAATGTAACCAAGAGGTTTTCCCATTCCTCCTTAAGATTCTCAAGAGCAATGTGCTGTAATCTGACTTGTGCATGCATATCAAAAATATTTTCTAACACTGATATCTCTAGGGCGGAAACTAAGTATTTTTCCTTATTCACATGTCATTTTATCACCTTGAAGTGTGGAAGTAACTTTGTATGTAGCTCGATTACTTGATCACTTATCTTATCTTCTTCTTTTCTCAACTCTAATCTTAACCATTGGATTTCTTGAACTTTTGCATAATGCTCATAAAATGCATTTGGCTTGGTTAAAATATTATTGGCACTAACCTTGATATCTTCATCTATCTTGTTTATCTTTTCACTAAGCTCGGTAGTGAAGTTGTCTATAGTGCATAGCTTGTGCAAAATTGTAATAACTTGATGAATAATAGTTTCAAGCTCAGTTATTACCTCATATAGCTTTACTTTATTTATTGCCACTTCCTGGCTGATTTGTTCTGCTAATTTTATCTGTATTTTGGTGTCTACTCACTCTTCAATTCTTTTATTTGCATCTATGTCTGGAGCATTGATGTGGCCAGTTAGAGTAGCAAGTTGATCAATGATGGAAGTTTTCTCATCAACATTGATATCTGGGACTACTTGCATTAGAATTTCTCTAACATCATCTAAGACTTTTTTATGTTTACTTCTTGTCTTAGTTTTTCCTATGCAGCCTTCCTTGTGCACAATTATCCATACCTTCTTAATGCTTCAGGGTCTAAAGTCCTCGAGTCAAAAGTAGGGATTTCTATAATTTCATCTAATGTAACTGGACCCTTACCATGTTTTTTTATTTTTCTTGTTCTCTAGTGTGGGAGATTTCCCATATAGTACTAGAGCTTTAGCCTTCGGATTTGAATTTTCTTGGTTGGTAGACACACTCTCTTCCTTATCCCGCCCTTTGACTAATATCTCAGTTTCATGTCCTTGGGCTTCTTTTTTGGTGTCTATTGTAGATGTATCTATAGGTGTTTCTTTGTTAGGCTATTTTCTTTCTGCCTCTTTGTTTTTAGGCTCATTTGTGTCTTTTGGCTCTTCTACACCCAGTCCTCTGGTTGTGTCTTTATGCTACTCAGGTGTATTATCCTCGAGTTTCCCTTGTGTAGCAATGTCAATTGCTTGTACTAATATCAGAAAATTACCCAGTATGTCTATTGTGCCTTCCTCATTATGTTGATCTTCTTATGTGTTATTTGTAGCTATAGTGATGTATTCATCTTCCTTTGCATCATCATCAGGATCTCCATTTGTAATGTCTTCTATCAAGACTTCATCTGTCCTAGTTGTTTCTAATTTCTCGCGAGTATCTTGTGTGTCCTCTTCAGTATATAAGGTTTTCAAAAGAAGACCTGCTATTTGTCAGACAAATCTTCATTGTCCCCCACAAAAAACTAAGTAATAACTACTCTACCCTTAATTTGTTTAACAATGCACCATATTAGATAAAGTAGGTTCTATCACACATGGCACGAACTCTTTTCAAACTCACAATACATTGCATGTGTAGTACAAAATCATGAGATTCTAAAGAAGGCCTCACTCTTAATAAGCCAAATCTTCCTTGTACCACACAAAAAACTATAACATAACTATGTCTACTCCAACCTTAATTGTTTAACAATTCATCATATCAGATAAAGTATGTTTAAGAATTGTTGGGACTGGTCCTTTGGTGTGTATTAAACAGAATAGAATTTTCAGCATATTATTATCATTCTATTTCTTTTTTGTAAACATGCCATTGGTTCAGTTTTGTATTTTTTTTATTTAAATGCATTTTTCCAAACCAATTGTTAAACAAGAAAGCAGTAGCAGTAAGGAGGGGTCTTCTTCTAAGGAAATTGATGAAGATCGTGTACCTCAAAAACCAATTCATAAGGTACCAATCATGTTTATATTCGCTTATATTTTTGGATTGGTAAATCTCCTTAGTTTCATGTCCTTTCTTTTGATTACTATGGATGAGATATATATCTTACATTTAACATTCAACTTCTTTACATTTTAGAACATGTAGTGTGTTTTCTGAGGATTTTACCAAATCAACTTTTAACATAAACTGAAAACACCAAACTGATTTCTTTCCCTTTCAACTTGACAAAATATTTGCATTTGACCAATAACTGCAAGCAACCGAATGATAAATCCACATACCTATATCTTTGTAAAATAAATGGAACATCAAAAAGATGGCTAAGTGACTACCGCCATGATTTTTATCTACTGAATATGGGAAAAAAAAGTGCCAAAAAGAATCATGTTCTGTTGTAGCTCAATATATTGAAAACCCTAGTGAAAACCCAACTAAAATTCTATCAAAATTGCACTCAAAATAAAAATCATGGCGGCAGCCACTTAGGGATCAAAATAGAGAAAATAAATCAAAATTGTTCTTTGTCCTATTTCCTTTTAACAAAGTCTCAAATATCAATGATACAATACATTTGATGCCCTAAGCTATCAATACAAATGGTGCCTATCTAGAAGCTCATGATCTGTCCATTTGATAATGACAATCAACATTTCAAAATAGTGAATCAATATCCTTGAGCACAAGCACCAATAACATCAAATAATGGAGATAAAGCATGGGCTAGGGCACAACACTAGTAGAATGAGGTCATTTCAGAGAGCATCTCAGTAATATACAATGGTCATGCTAGTAATATCAACAAACATGAATCCAAACATTTCAAAATAGTGAATCGATATCCTTGAGCACAAGCACCAATAACATCAAATAATGGAGATAAAACATAGGCTAGGGCACGACACCAGCAGAATGTGGTCATTTCAGTGAGCATCTCAGCAATATACAATGGTTGTGCCAGTAATATCAACAAACATGAATCCAATTTCATGATTCATGATCAAATGAAATGCAATGCATTTGAAATTTGTGGTCGAATGTGATGCCAGAGGCTCAAAAGACGTTGCCCATCAAAGATATCAGATCAAAGATGAAGAAATCACATACCTTCTCTCACGCTCGGCTTTGACCTGCTCTTTTTCTCTGCAATCGAAATAAAAATGATTTGGTCATTTCACTTTTTTTTTCATCTATACACCGATACTATTAGAATTCCGATGGTCTATTTAAAACCCATCGGAAAATTGACGCCATCAAGGACTATTACAAAAAAAAACACCAAATTCATAAAAAAAAGAATTATTTGTCGGAAGTTTCTGTCAAAATTTGGCCCCAAATGTAGTAGTGTTTACTTGTGATTGAGTCTAAGTGTCTAGATAAACTGGATTTGAAGCTTTAATAAAAGGAGGTACAAGTGTAATAGTATTACCTTTCCCTATTGATTAAACTCCAATCACTAGTTTTTCTTGATACTTATGCCAACACTAGTGCCCAAAGGCCTTGTCCTTCGAGCCCCAAACCACCACATACATAACCCATTTTGGATTATGGATGGCCCTTTAGTATATGTTTATTTTGAGGACTCACTCAAAATACATTTTTGTGTAGAGTCCATAGTAGTTGTTGGAGTGGGACTTGAGGGTATCTCCTCAAAATCACCACTATCTAAACTATATGCTTCAGTGGGATTCTATTTATTCCACAATTTTCTAAACTCAAAATCCTCTTCGATTTCTTCAAAATCTACACTAGTATTTGGTTCACCTATATTCTTCCTCATATTACAAAATTCAATGATTTTATTTTGAGTCCACTATGCATATACACAAGATCTATATAGAGATTTTAGAGATTTTTTTTAGTACTTGGAACATCATATCTTTTGTAAAAATTGTTAGACCTCTTGATTTGGATGCCTTGCTCTATTATTCTCTGTTGAGGAAATGCCATACTTTTTGCTAACAATTGTTCTAGAAAAATAATTTTGGACAACATTAGTTTCCTCCATCACTTTTTTTACATCATCCCAAGAATCCCTCTTTTCAACATTTCTAGCAATGGTTTACTTTCATTTTGAATTATTATTGCAAAATTCTTATTCATCACAAGCCTTTCCTGAATGACATTGCATGGATCATAATTCTAGTATCTAACAATATCCAAATTAAAAAAATAAAAAATTCATGTCCCACACTGAATTCTTTTCTCTCAAATGTGAACCCCCCACATGAGAAAGGTAACAAATGAAATATATTCTTCTTTTGTTGACCATGAAAGAGTTCATCTGTACTCTCCATCTGCCATAAATATTCCAATGAAAAAACCCTCTTTTTCACATATATTTCAATTTTATGGGGTTCTACTCCTGATCTATAAAACCTTAACATAGTATATTATTCCATGAGGAACCAATCCACTAATTATTTTTGAGATTTGATTTCAATGCAATCTCTAAAAGACACAAACAATCTAGGCATTGGAGTGTTTGTAATTGCATGTGTTAGGATTAACAAGACAGAAATAACAATTACATGCAAATATAACCAATATCAGAAAACAATAAACCACACAAAAGAGAACACAATACACAATACACAATATTTTGCTAGAAGAAGATGACACAAGTAGGTTGTGAACCTAAGTGTCTTAGAGGAACCTCTTTTAATCATTACAAATTGATTTTGCACAGATTGAACAATATGCTCAACAAAATTATATCTAACTGGTTGATAAATATAATGGATATTAAATATCATTTGAAGAAGGATTTCACCCACTTCCCTATTACTTTCCAATCCAACAAAAAATGTTAGTAGGGAAATAGTATCCTAAATCAATGGCACAAAAAAATCAGCATTATAAGGAGGCTTTTGATTATGATCCAAATTGACACCATCCATTGTTATATCTTTGATAAATTTGTCTTTTTTATCTTGTATGACTCTTTAATAACCCTTTGTAAGATTTTCTAGGTCAATGTGGACATTTGAGTTTTCTGTTCCAAGCCCTAAGTACAACAAACTCTTAAATTATTTCTCGATGATGGATAAAATTTCCTTTTGGGTATTCTTATTGACAATTTATCTTCTACTTTTATCATAATTTTGGGTGAAAACTATGACAATTTTTGAGTAAGGGAAAAATTGAGGTAAAATCACGAGTCCCAATCAGACATCCTACAATGCAATTTTATTTATGTGTGCTCCTAACATTTTGTTAAAAATATGATATTTTGATCTGCTAGTGCTATTTTCTTACTTATTCTACAATGAAAATCTAATTTCTATTGTTAACTTACCATGGAGCATAGGATCATAAATATCATGGTATTCATCAATGAAACTTGGGGTTTTAACTAGTTTGGTATAGTCTATATTTTATTTTGTTGTTCTTTTCATTTTTCCCATCACTCCCTCAATCTCGTTTCTGAATATCCCTAGGTAACTAGTTAGTCTAAAGAAAATATCCCTTAAGTTCAAAAATCTCAATGAATAAATGGAGAAATTTATACAATCATATTATCATGGACGTAGTCTCAAAATTTTATTAATTTTACTCCTCTCTGAAAACTGTCCCATCACATGTGTTAGCTTTCTGGAAACTTTCTGAAGATTGTTTTATTCTTTAGTACTTTGGCCTGAAATAGAGCTTAAGCCATTAATCTTCTATCATCCAACGGTGATTCATGAATGAATTGATTTAGTTAATTAATTTGTTATAGTTAATTCAATTTAAGTATATAATTAAAATTTAAGTATAAAAATAAAGGCACAAACACGTGCCTCTTTTCCAGAGCAATATTGTAAAAAAATTGTCTTTCACAACTTTGGCCCACAATAAAGTTTACAAAAAAATATAATTTTGGTGTAGGGGCACCTTTTGGAACATCTAGGACCATTTGAAGGCTCTAAAATCATAATGAAATTTAATAAGGTCTGTGGACCATTTGGGGAACTTTGGGAGTCAATTGGACCCATTTGTAAGGCCATTGACCCAATAAGGCATTTATAAGCTTATTGGTCAAATTTGGTCAAAGGGTCACTACGGGCATAGGAAAAGGTAGGATAGGGATGATATGGTGTTTTGGACCAATTATGGTCATTAGAAAGAGTTCATGGAATGGGGAAGGTTAGGAAGGTATAGGATGACAAAAGTTGTCAATGTTGTCATGACAACATTGACAACATTTCAACACTTTTTGTATTCGGTCCTAATGATCACTTTGGTTCAAATGAAAGATAGGAACCATTTGGGGGATTTTTTAACTCAATATATGCCCTCCTTGGTTGAGGTAAAAGGGTTGTTGAAGTTTTGTGAAGAGAAAACAATAAAATCTCATTATTTCTTGGTTTAAATCTTTGTTTTATGTGATTGTACAAATTTGTTGTCCAGACTGATACAAGAGTGAAATGTTCATGAGTGGAAAGAGTAGTGAATTATCCTTCAAATGAATTTGATCTAAGGTTGATATTATTTTCTATCAATATTTTCATCCATTGTTCTGAAACAGACTGAGAAATCCTCAAGTACTTAGGGTTTGGGATTAAAATGTAATTATTTCCACTTTCCACTGTGGGAAAATCACAAACTTTGGTGGAAAGTGAGGTACATGTATTTATTATAAGATTCAATTGGTTTGGGACTAGGAGATGAAGGGAGTTGGGAGAATGGGAAATCCCTAACCATGAGATGGTTGGTGAAGTGGGAATAATACATCCATTAGTAGTTTCTTTGATGAGTAGGGCTAATTGGGCAATTAGGCCTAAGGAGATAGTCAATAGAAAGGTGTCTAATTTATGTGATTAGGAACCCAATTTTGGGTATGTTGTCAAGGGCTAAAAAGGGTATCTAAAATTGTAATAAATTCCTTGGGTTATTTGGGAAAAGTTAGAGAAAAAGGGGGAAAACCGAGTTGGGAGACCTAGGGTGTCAAGACAAAATTTTTGGGGTCATGAAATTGGTTCAAACCCTAGTTATTATTCTAAAACAAGTTTCAAGGGGGATTCAAACTCATCCTTTGGAAGCATAGGAGAGGAATACCTTGTCCAATCTAGAATAAGGATCCTACTCAAGGGCTTGGTTGAAGTAAACAAGAAGGTGGGTGTGTTCTTGGTTTAAGGATGATCCAAATTGAATAGTGACACCAAAGAGGGGAGATGTAGGAGAATTTGAGTCCACAAGTGGCTTTTAGGAATGGGAAGAGATAAGAAGAAAATAATTTTGGAAAGGATAGGGGAGTGTTTAATTGACAAGATTGATAGGTGAAAGGGAAAGTTTAAATCCTTTGAGCCACTCTGCATCATAGTGGTATTAGAGAAGGAATAGGATCACTTGGTTTTTGTGGTCTTAGTGTATATCAATGGAAGGATAAAAAGGAGAGGCTAATACCATGCCTCCAAAGAGAATGTCATAGGATGCGGTCAAGAAGATGTTTGAAGAGATGTTTGAATCCAGATTAATAGAAATGAACAAGACTAAGGGTAAGGCAAGGGAGGATGAATGTGAATCTGATGAGGAAGGAGAAGAAAGGGAGGAGGAAACCCCAAGGTAGGAAGTGGCATTACCTATAGATTGGAGAGAATTTGTGAATGCCTTGAACTCAAATAGTAGGGATAATGTGGATAGCCAACCCATGTTTGGGGGAAGCCTGGATGGAGAGGAAGTATTAGAATGGGTGGATGCTTTAAATATTTATTTTGAGTATAAGGAAGTTCCTAAGGATAATATGGTTAAAATAGAAAAATCAAGCTAAGAGGACCTGCACTTTCATGGTGGAATTACATACAAGGAGAAAGAGTTAAGGAGGGAAGGAATATTATATCTTTATGGGAGAGGATGTGAGAAAGGATTAAGAATCAATTTCTTCCACCTGATTATGAGGTACACATGTATAGGAGGTTGCAAAATTTGAGGCAGAGAGATATTGATGTGAATGCCTATACAAAGGAGTTTCATAGGCTAAGTCTTAGATCTAAGAGACATGAGGAGGATCCCAATAAAGTGGCTAGTTATCTAAATGGTTTGAGGATGAACATTCAGGTTGAAATCAATATATTGGCCCCTAGTATAGTAAACAAGTGTATATAGTTAGCTTTGAGGGTAGAGGAAAAGTTGAAGAGGAAGGGTGATCAGAATAATAGGGGTAGAGGAGGAAGAGGTTTCAGAGGAAGAGGGGGTTTTAGTGGTAGGAACCAGCCACTAAAACCTTAAGGTTAAATTAGTTAGGGTGAGTCTTCTAAGAGTTCAAATCCTAGAGGTAACTTTATGGGGGGATGCCTAATGACATAGGTAGGAGTGAAGGATTGGGAAGGGGAGAAGTTACTTTCTATGGAAAATGCTTCAACTATGGGCAAGAAGGACACTCTACCAAGAGATGTCTAGTGGAAAATTAAAATCAAGGGGGGGAAATAAGTACGCATCTAGTCCAAGAGGATAAACCTAAAATGATATATCCTAAACCTTTGTTGATGGTAAAAGGATGTCCTAGAATAACAATTAAGGGTAAACCTAAGGATCATTTGGATTTATTTGATAACACATATTCCATTTCACATGCTTATCACACATGGAATAACTCTTAGCCTACTATTCTAGTTTCTTTATTGCCTTCTCAGCCTGTGCTTCCTCAAGCTCCTAGGTTTCTTGAACTACCTTTAAGGAGTATGACTTAGTTGACCAATTACGTGCTACTCCTGCTAAGATATCTTTATGGGAATTGCTTCAAACTTGCCCGACATATCATGAGGCATTGCAAAAGGATTTATCCACTCTTCCTGCTTCACCTCCTAATCAAGACAACATTCATTCTATTTTGGATTGCATGCATACTATGCCTTATGTACCTCCTATTATGTTTTCTGATAATGATTTACCTTATCTTGAGGTGCAGAATCAATATGATGCTCTTATGGTTGATGTTTCTATTAATCAGAGTATCATTCATAGAATGTTAATTGATAACATATCTGGGCTTAATGTTTGTAGCATGGATATGCTTAAGGAAATTAAGGTTGATCTCACAATTATTCAACCTGATAATGTCCTTATATGTGGATTTGACAATATTACAAAAAGAACTTTGGGCATTATTACCTTACCTATTAAAGCTGGTTCAATTACTTTAAATAAACCTATTCACATTATGCCTGGACCTCTCAATTATAACCTTCTTTTAGGTAGACCTTGGTTACATATTATGCATGTAGTTCCTTCTACTCTTCATTGCAAGGTTAGGTTTATCTATAAAAACTTAATGTATACATTACATGTTGATGATGCACCGAATCCTTGCTTAAATGTAGAATATGTTAAAATTTCTAAGGAATAAGCATGAACAACAAGGGTCATGGATACCATAAGATGTACCTCAAAGAAACTTGCTAAGGGTGAAAACTAAAGAAAATGGAATTCTCCTTATCAACTAAGATCAGAAAGATTACGGACCAAACTCTTCTTTGGAGTCACCAACACTATGGGACAACTTACAATATCTCTACAATGTATATAACTTTTCTACATTATAGAAATCCCTCAAAAAAATTCACATTACTTCCTACACTCACCTAAAATGGCCACAACAACTCTAACAACATGCCTCAACAAGATCAAATTGTCCATATACATTCTTATAGAGTACCATAAAATAACAAAGAAGATGACAAATGTCAGTACATCTCAACAATAAAGATATGAATGGACTAATTTAGCAGTGTTTGAATTAGTTGTTTAGCATGCTTTGTTTTTGGGAAATGGAAAATTTTACTTATTTTCATTATAATGTAAGAACCTGAGTTTGATTTTGCTTTAAATTTCTCATTTGTTGTCAATGGCATTCCACCAAACACTTTCCATGGGATTCGCAAATTACAATTTCTGAAGGTATTTTTTTTTAATCTGTTAATGAAGATGAAATAATATATGTATATTCACTTTGAAAATAGTCCATGACAATCATCATTCATTAAACTTGATAGCATTCAACAACTACTTTGTAATGAAATAACTTGCACAAGATGAATATAATAGGAAATATGTTTCATATACTTGAGATATTGTGCCACTTCAAGGGGCAACCTCCTAATCCACTTCGAATGGGATACCTCCAATAGGCTTCAATAACAACTCAATACTCAACATGATGATAATAACTAACCTATACCTTCTATATATACTATACTATGCTTTGGATACCACCTAAGCTGACTTGAATACTTAGATATGACCCCTATGATGACCTAAATACATATATATGATTATAATAATAATGTAACTTATTTAAGAGTTAAGGCAGGCACAAGATGACTAATCATAGTCATAACACAATACACACTACAGGGTAAGGTACACAACATATTTGTTATACACTCTGTGTTCTAATAAATACCAATGAAGGTTTTCAATGACTGATTACAATTTGAAAAATACAAAAATAACAGTTCTGACCTTGATCAAAATAATAATATTTAACCTCAAACAGTTCCTAGAATGAATCACCCAATGGGCCAATATCACACCATGAATATGAGCTCCCAGTTCTTAATGCCCAACTTTTAGCTTGTCTAGAACTTAATTTAGGAGATGATTCAAGAGTTGAAGGAATAAAATATGGGTTATGCCTTTATAGTAAGACCAAAGGACAAGTATGATCTATCCAAGAATCTGAAGGAAGACCTACCATCAAAGGTGAAATAATTTTTTCAGAGATATGAAGGGATTATGAAGGAGGAGATACCTAATTCACTACCAATAGTTAGGGATGTTAATCACCACATTGAATTTATTCCTAGAGAAACCTTTCCAAACAAGGCTATATACAAGATGACTCCTACAAAAAATGAGGAGATTGAAAAAAATATTCCAAGAGTTATTGGACAAAGGACTCATTAGGAAGAGTCTCAGTGCTTGTGTTGTCCCAATAGTTCTTGCACTCAATAGAGGAGGAAAATGGAGGCTTTGTATAGAATCAAGGGCCATTAAAAAATTACAATCGGGTATAGGTTTCCAATGCCTAGGATTGAGGATTTAATGGATTATTTAGGGGGGGCTTGTTACTTCTCTAAAATTGATTTAAAAAGTGGATATCATTAGATTGGGATTAGGGAGGGGGGTGGGTAGAAGACAGCCTTCAAAACTAATGAGGGACTATATTAATGGATGGTGATTCCATTTGGGCTAAGTAATGCCCCAAGCACTTTGATTAGGTTGATGAATGAAGTGATAAAGCCTTTCATTGGGAATTTTTTAGTAGTTTATCTAGATGATATCCTTATCGTTAGTAAAACTAGGGAAGAGCACATCGAACATTTGGATTTGGTGTTGAGGAAAAAGTTCTTATTAACCTTGAAAAATGTGAGTTTTCAAAATAGGAACTGGTGTATTTGGGATTTTTCATTTCAAAGGGAAGTCTTAAAATGGATCCTACAAAGATAGAAGCCATAGTAAGTTGGCGTACACCAAGGAGCATGGGGAAAGTGAGGAGTGTTCATGGAATCTCAAACTTTTATAGGATATTTATAAGAAACTTTAGTCAAGTATGTGCACAAATATTGGACACCATTAAAGGAGGCAATAAATGTGAATTTGCATTGATGGAGGTAGAAAACAAGGCTTTTGATACCTTGAAGGTAAAAGTATCTCAACAACTTGTACTTGTTCTACCAGATTTTAATAAGTTATTCACAATTGAATGTGATGCATGCAATGTGGGGATAGGGGAAGTATTGAGGTGAGAAGGGAGGCCAGTAGAATTTTTTAGTGAAAGGTTTAATGAGGCTAAAATAAAGTACTCATCTTATGATTTGGAGATGTATTCTTTAGTACATGCCCTTAAGAAGTGGAGACCTTATCTCCTTCCTAAGGAATTCATTGTCTACACAGATAATCAAACATTGGGCTTTCTAAATAGTTAGGACAAGTTGATCCATAGGCATATGAAGTGAGTGGAGTCTATACAAGCCTATACCATCACCATAAAATACAAAAAGTGGGTAAGTAATAAGGTAGTTGATGCCTTAAGTAGGAGGGTAATGGCAGTCCAAGTAATCCAGTTATAAAGTGTGGGGGTGGAGTCCTTGCAGTCCATGTATGAAGGAGATGAAGATTTCAATGATATTTAAAAAGCTTGTGCTATTTTGTCTAATTCATGTAATGTGGGATATTTAGAGTTTTTTGTGCGGGAAGGATTTCTTTTCAAAGGGTTTCAATTAAATGTTCCAAGATGTTCAATGAGGGAGAACATCATTAAAGAAAAACATTGTGGAAGTTTGTGGGGTCACTTTAGATTGGATAAGACCCTTGAACAGGTGAGGAGACACTATTATTGGCCCAAGATGCAATCTGATCAGAAAATATGTAGAGACTTGTGTGATCTACCAAAGGGGTAAGGGGACAACCACCAATGCAGGGTTGCACCAACCATTTCCTATTCCTTCTAGGCCATGAGATAGTGTAAGTATGGACTTTTTAATGGGACTCCAAGAACACAAAAGGGACATGACATTATTTTTTTTGTAGTAGATTGGCTCAATAAAATGGCACATTTCTTTCATTTTAAAAGTACTAGTGATGCATCCCACGTAGATTTTATTTAAAGAAGTGTTTAGGATTCATGGGTTGCCTTCTAGCATAATCTTAGACATGGATGTGAAATTTGTAGGTCACTTTTGGAGAACTTTGTGGAGGAAGTTGGGAACAAACCTATCCTTCAGTTGTGCCTTTATTTCATAAAAATGCTACTTAAAGAAATAAACTCAAACAACTAAGTCTATTCCTACATATCTATGCAAACCTCAAATAAATATGGAAAGAAAGCATGTAAATATGATGAATAAAATGAATAAACTAGCTTAATATATTCAACATGAAAGAAATGAAAACCTCCCAATATGAAAATATGTTTGATGTTGTTGTGGTTGGTATGTTGTTGCTCACAAATCTTGCAACATGAAAATTTATGAAAAAAGGCTTATGGAAATGAGAAGAGGACTCTCCTTTTATAGGAATTTGAAGGAAATGGACGGTTGACATTGAAATTTGGATGGAGGGTCAAGATTGTATAGGATTGATGAAGTAGACATGAGGTGGAGGCCAAGTGGAGGCCAAGTAGATGACATTTGGATCAGGGTTTTGACCATTCAAAGGGGGAAATATTCTCACACATGTGTGAGAAACCTTTGGAAGTGACATGTCTATGACAAAGTGTAAGAGGGTGTAAGAGGGTGAGATGGCCAACGTTTCTCACACATGTCTGAGAAACTTGAGAAAGTAATGGCTCAATGACAAAGGTAAAGAGATGTAAGAGGATTGGAGAACCAAGGTTTCTCACACATGTGTGAGAAACTTTGGAAAATGACATGTCAATGACATGGGTCAAAATGTGGAAGAGAATGAAAGAACCAAGGTTTCTCACACGTGTGAAAAAATTTGGAAAGTGACATGTCAATAACATGTGGGAGACAAGTGTGTAAGAGTCACATGTGACTTGGGTTTGGGTTAGGATTTATTAATCTTTGGATTAAGGTTATGAAAATGATTAGGGATTGATAAGGTGGAAGATTAGGATTAATTAGTGGGAAAGTGGGTTGACTTGGGTTAGAAGGATGCGTTGGGTTAGGGAAGTGAGGTTAGGTGAGGGTTAAAGTTAGGAGCCATGCGCTCAAATAAAATTAAGTATAATATTTAATTCTAAGTGGGTTAAAAGGGGATTAATTAAATAAACAAGATCATTTACTTAATTAAATGGAGGATTAAGAGAATTGGGAAATAGGCTAGGATAAGATTAAATAAAATTGTAAATTTATTTAATCAAGGATAGGTGAGAAAGAGGATTGTTATTAAATAAATATGAATTTATTTAATTAAAGGTAGAATAAGGTTAATTATTAAATAAATAATAAATATCTATTTAATTGGCTAGAATAAGGGTAATTGTTAGGACAATTTTTGGTGTCTACATTTTTCCCCTTTTTGATGTAGCCTCAAGAAGTGATGTTAGATCAAAGAAGATTAGAACATAGTGGATAAAAGGGATAAGACTAGTAGCATGATGCCCCATTCAAGGAAGGATGAGGAAGGATGGCAAGGAGGGATTGGTATACCCCCTTAAGAGGACATATAGGTTTGGAGAACACATATGTACTCTCAAAAAAAAAAGATAGGAGTATGGAAGGAAATTGATAGGGAAAAGGTTATGAATGGAGGAAGGAAGAATAGATAAAGTCATGTTGCAATGGTGTGAGAAAGCTAAGTTTGATATTGTACATAACACTATGCACCAAGGACAATGTGTTCAGTACGTGATAAAAAGGTCAAATGCAACCATATGCCTATGACACCATGATATGGAAGACCAAGAGGCCATTGTGATAATAGGATGAAAAGACCATGATAAATGAAAAAAATGATAATACAGACAAGCAACAAGTAAGAATTCACAACAAACCAAATGTAAACCAAAATTTTTCCCCTAGTCAAGCTGAAAACCAATTGATGGATTAATTGATGATGATTGATTGAGGATGGAAAATTTAACGATAAGAAAAATGCACATCCAAAGGATTGGGAAGGATACATCCCATGATGATGATTTTATTAAAATTGGGATCAATGGATTATTAGTTGATTTGGGTCAAGATGATGGGTTGATTAAGGAGTGATGTACAAGATTATAAGATTGGATGGGAAGATAAAGGATGTGGAAGAGAGGAGAAGAAGGAAGGGGAAATGGTTTAGAAGATAAGTAGATGTGATATGAAAGGAGTAGAAGGGATTGAATGGGATTGAAAGATAAATGAATTTTATGGAAGGGATTAGAAGATAAAGGAAGTGGATTGAATAGGATGAAATATTTGGATAAGAGGGAGAAGAAATGAATTTGATTGAAGAGGGTACAAAGAAGGGAAATTGATTATAGTAGAAGGGAAATGAATTGGATATGAAAGGATTGGATGAAGGGATTGAATTGAAAGATGGATAAGGAATAGAAAGGGGAATAAATGGAATGGATTAGAAGAGAAATGGATGGGATGGATGAAGATTAGAAGATAAGGTGGATTGAATCAAATAGAAGAAAGAGAAATGGATTAGACCTTAGATGGAAAGGACAAATCGATGTTATGGGATGACGTTGGAAGATGGATAACATGATGGAATGGATCGGGACCAATGACAAGGGAGAACCAAGGAATGATAGAAGAAAGGGGAATGTATGTAGTTTATGGATAGAAGGTAGATGGAGGGAATGGATAGTGATAGGATATGGGGGATTAAAATGTGGTGAAAAGGGGGATGAGGATCTAAGGACGATGTGGAAAAGGAGTTAAATTCCCCACACTAGAGGTAGGAGAATGGATAGAAGGATGGTGGATAAAGGATATATGAAATGGATGGAATGGGTATGAATATGCATGGAGGAGATGGTGTAAAAAAGGTGGATTTGGGATATAAGGACCCAAAATAGATGAAGTAGGTAATGAAGTTGGAAAGTAGAGGATTTGTAGAGGGAGGATTAGATGATTTATGAGTGCAAGAAGCCTTTAGATTAGAAAGGTTAGATGCCAATTTGGATTTTTCTTTGAGATGCATTTCTTCAATGAGTAGCCTGGGAACCTGCATGATTTTTGAATTTTTTGATTTGGGGCCTTTGTGGACTTTTTAACTTTTCATCCTTTTGGATCATATTTTTCTTTTTCTTGAACATGTCTTTTAGATGAGACATGTTGATCCTTCTATTTTTGTGTGGATTTTTGGCTTGATACATCTTATTTTTATATTTTTTCTTTGGCATCCAACTTTCTTCCATTATCCATGGTATGGTGGCATGAGGATGAATGGTTTAAATAGTTTATGGATAGAATTATGAAGGATGAATGTTGGAAGGAATTCAAGGATGTGTGCCTTTGTGGATCTTTCTTAGGGATGTGAGGAGAACTTGGATTTTGTGGATGGATGTATGTAAGGACCTAAAATAGATAGAAGGGGTGAAGGATTAGGTTTTGGAACATAAGGACCCAAAATGGATGTGTTTGAGGAAGGGAGGGAGTTTTGGACATAGGGGCCCAAAATAGATTTGGAGGGTGGGGGGATGGAAGTTTGGACATAAGGGCCCAAAAGGGATTTGGAATATGAGTGAGGGGAATATTTAAGTTTATATTTGGATGGAGGAATTTGGGATTTGGAAGGATTTGAAGGTGTACCAACATCTTGAGACATTTATTCTTCAATGGGATACTTAGTATTTGCAACACAAGATGTGAGTCTAGGTGTATGGGGTTGATGGATGGATGTGATAGGTGAGAGGGGAGTTTGTGGAGGATTAGGATCATAAGGTGGATTAGGGGGGAGATAGGATATTGAGATGGATAAGGATCATTACATGGAGATGATTGTGTTCTTTGATATTGACTTTGTAGAGGATTAGGTGGCTGAGTAAAAGGGATAATGGGATCTTGAGATGGAAGAAGATCATACAATGGAATGGAGGGGATGGAATCATGAGATGGAGTGATTTGATCTTGACATGGAGGGGGATTAGTGGATTGGAGAGAAGGAATATATTCATGAAATGGAGGATAAGTGGATGTTAAGGTTCAATATGGAAGGGAATCATTGGACGGGGTAGAGGGAATGGGTTAATGAGATGGAGAGGAGTCATTAATGGATGGGCTCATATGGATGTCTTGATCTTGATTAGACATTGGATCATGAAGTGGATTAAGAGGGATAAATGAATCTTGAGATGGATTGGAAACATAGGATGGAGAGATTATGATATCTAGAGGAGGAGAAGAATCCATAGTAGCGTACTTTGGAATAAGTTTGTAGCATGTTTGGACTTGGGAGGGTGATGAGATGGAGGAGGTGGAAGCTTCAAATCGAGTGGATAGAAGGATTAAGGACTCATGAGACTTAGAATATTTAGGTGTATCTTGACTTGGAGAGAATGATGGTGAGTGCATGACTTGTGGAGATTGGGTAGCTTGATTTAGAGGTGGGGATCTATACTTCTATGTTATCTCATCGAGCCATTCAAGGAAAAACATGGTTTTAGATGGGGGATGGGGATTATGAATTTGGGTAAATGTGGGAGGATGAGATACATTTCCCTTGGAAAAGGTAGAGGAAGGATTAGAAATCTGATATGTATTGAGATTGGATATGGAATGTTGACGTAGAATAGATGGGGCTATTGGATTGCCTTGGTAAGTGAGAGTTGGATTTTTTTGGTGAATGTATGAGTTGGATGAATGTGAGATTAGATTTGTGTGAATCCAATCTTTATCCATGATGTTTGAATGAAGGTTTGGATTTGGATTAGAAGAATATGTGGATGAAGATTGTAATTAAGAGTAGATGAAGTGAAATATTTGAGGATGGACGAAATATGAACTTAGGACTACAAGAAAGTTTGGACTTTGTTTTTTATTTAAGAGGGCATGGCCTCAAGGATTTTGATTCGATTTTATTTGTTGATTTATTAAGAGGGCGGGGCCTCAAGGATTAGATTTTATTTGATTGTGATTTTGATTTGGATTGATTAAGAGGGAAGGGCCTCAAGGATTGATTAGACTAATTGGAGAGGGACTAAGACTCGATGATTGATTTGATTGTGGATTATATTGATTGATTACGAGGGTAGGGCCTCAAGGATTAGATTAGATTAGATTTGGATTTTTTTAGTTTTTTAAATCAGTAAAAGGCTGAGGCCGGATAAATTTTATTAATTCTTAAATTAATACATGATTCTCCATTTAGTGTGGGCACTAGTAGGAAAGAATGGAGAAGAAAACCTTGAGTCTAGCCTAGGACTATTGTCCAGTTTGTACAGAAGGAATTTTACTTTATTACATAATTGAACAGATAGGGGCATACCCTTATTTACAATGTCTTGCAAATATACATCACATAGCCTATCATAGGTAGTATTTCCTTAATCTACTAGATACATTTACATTTCTCTTCCCTACTCCTCTTTCATGATGGTTTCCCTTCCTTCATTAATACCTGTAAAGGAATCTACAAAACCACTATTAATCGTACCCATACCTAGGTTAGTGACATATATATTAAATCAACAAACTACATCGGGGTTACCATGGTTTCCCTTCTGATATCCTGCACTCAACAATAGTTAGTTTAAATGTTTAAGTTGCCTCAACCTAATATGCTACCTTTGAGGACTATAAACATTCCTTAAAATTAAAGAGAAGCCCTAAAGGCTTAAGATCATTTTAGCCTACTTTCCTTTTACTAAGTATTAACTTTTACATGCCCTGAGTTTCCTGCACTTATCAATTTTTACATCTTTTTATTAAACCCATGATTCTGATCATTAATAATTCCTATGTAGAATATCTCCTCTTTAAATGTTTAAGGGGATTCTTCTCCCTTTTGTCTTCATATATAATTATTACTAATGTGATAATTTTTATATATAAATAATGTGTACCTTATTGGTATTGAATCCTTAATTTTAAATTAAGAAATTTTACTCTTACTAATCAAAAATCTTGTTTGACTATTCCTTCATAGCTTATCCCTAAGAAACTACATTCATATTCCATTCTCTCAAATGAACTTTGTATCTTCTTAAGGGGTTACTCTGATTATTAATTAGTCTTACTTTTGATACCTTTATTTCCAAAACATCACTGATTAAACAAAAAAAAATGAAACCATATGATTTTGATTTTTGAAAGATTCACCGGTATTAGCTACATTGAGTAACAACTACTCTTAGATCAAACAATTGTAAAAAATATTTCCTCCAATCCTTGGTTAAGCGACTAGACAAATGATTATGATGTTTCATCCATAGCTCTGAGATTTTTTGGAGAGGCTTCATTTTTCTTCCTTTTTTTAATTACAGCATCATTCCCAATCATGCTCTTAGCTACTTCTTCATTTTATGAATCACTATATCCTTCCCTATCTATGTTCCCTACATCATCTTCATGCTAGTATGTGTAAAACTAATCTCCATCTTCTAGGGTCCTAACATGAAAATAATAAAAAAGAAAATCCAAATTCCTTCATATGATAGGGCCTCTAGAAAGTAATGTTGCTAGGTCCTCAGTATTCAAGATCGGAGATGCAGGAACCGGTCTACCATTGATCATAGGAATGTTGTAGAATCTAGGTTTCATTATGGTAATATCTCCCCTTATATTGTGGATAACGAAATCTAGCCCTCCTAGATATTTGCGCTTAAAGATGCGAGCACAGAACCATCCAATATCTATTTTTCTGGAATCAACCTAGATAGCTGAAGCAATGAACATTGCTGGAATATTGGAATTTACTCTATAATGGTCCTCATTATTGATAAATTTTGGCCCTAAGATCCTACATATAACCCTTAGAGTGAGAGTGTGGGTACTGAGCATAACGTATTTTAGTTTTCATAGTGATTATCCCATCGAAGGAAACCTGAGGCTTGGAACCTTTCAACTTAATGGGGGTTGTCATCTTCTCAGAGATGAGGAGCTTAAGTTGCCTAGAAGACTTTAAGAGGGATTGGGGAGATCCATTATTTATAAAATTTCCAACACCTATTCCTATTCTTATCTATTCCTCTGCTTGGCTCTTGGTCTTCAGTAGCCCGAAAGGACAACTAATGAGTTTGTATAAAATTTTTGATGACGGGGGACTTGAAATCCAAGGATGAACATTTGCTTTAATTAACTGCTTTACCATTTAAAGAATGCAATGCTAATAATATTTAGAGGATAATTAAAGGCATAACAAATTTGTTATATTTTATTCAATAGCTAATTTAAATATGAACTCCAAATTTATGCAAGATCAAAATAGAGCATAACTGTATTATATGTATATAATTATATATATACAACATGGTCAATATATATATGCGAATATACATATATACTTTTCATATTTGTATATATATTTATATATAAGTATATATATAAGATTGAGCATGAATATCTATGTATATATATGTATATATGTGTGTGTGTGTGTGTGTGTGTGTGTGTGTGTATATATATATAGATATATATATATATACATATATATATACATATATTTATATATATATATATACATATATATATATATATATACATATATATATATATATACATATATATATATATATATATATATATACATATATATATATATATATATACATAGATATATATATATAATATATATATATATATATATGTATGTATATATATATATATATATATATATGTATATATATATATATATATATATATTATATACATATATATAATTATATTTATATATATATATATATATATATATATATATATATATATATATATATATATATATAATTATATATCTATAATATAGAGATGCCAAATTTAGTAAAATTTCGAACAAGGTCCCTAATTAAATTTTATCAATAATTATCCATGTGAGCCAGAACCAAAAAATAAGATTAATGAGAGTCTATTCTAACATAAGAAGAAATAGTATATTAGGAGAGAAACAATCCTGAGACTTCAACATCTATTTTTGTGCTTCTTTACTAATTATAGTTATTTCTAAATATACTAAATGCCTAAAAAAATTGTTGTTGAAATAATCTATTAAGGGAAAGTAAGCTTGAGGAATAACTGCACTAAACATACTTTCCTTATTACACTGAGAGAGTAACTGAAAACAAACTTCTCTCAGCTAAACTTACTCAATGGATTGAAGAAAATTTATTTGATGTCCTCCTGGTGATTCATGACACTGGGTCCTTCAACAGGTTACAAATAACACCAAGAGGTATCCTTATGAAATAACTAATAAAGTCTGATACTAAACATCTATCTTTACTGAGAATCATTAATAATATAAAAGCTTCTTGCAAATTATATAGCCATTATAGTTTTATAAGTTTAGATTTCTACATAAAGGATAAACTTATCCATCATTATCCAACATAGCAAGCCAAAAGGAAATGTAACTGAACCATATATTCGATTGTAGCATAAGATATAGTATCATCTATGATTTAGTGTCTAGGTCGACCTTAAAGAAACTTGCTACCCTATAAACCTATATCTTAAACTTTCCTTATGCACAAAAAGAACCTTGTTCTAAAAAATAATACAGAAGTTCCTTTTAATCATTTTGTACCATTTGGTAGCTCCATCTTCCTTCTCTATTTCTAACTATAATAATGATTTCTTCCTCCTACACTGAATTCCCTGAGTAGCAAGAGCACCTTTTCACCTCTGGAGACATGATACGAATGTCTTCCTTCTCGACATCATACAGAGCTTTTGGGATGTCAAAACCTTCATCGCACTAGTAATTTAGTAACCACTCCTCCATAGTTTCTTTAAGAAGGTCTTTGAACAAGAAATCCAGATTCCTACTCATTTCCGGCCATACTTCGTCAAACCACTTCTCATCTTTAAAAGTCATCATCACCACACACTAAGACTTAGGAATTCCCTGAAGATTTTTGATCTCAAACTTTATGGTAATTTCTGGAAGAGGAATCGTTAGATGATTATCAATGCTATAAACTGTCTTTTCCAGCCCTCCCAGAAGATCCTCAAGAAAGATAATCTTAGAAACCTTAATAACATCATCCTTCTTAAGCATGGAAAAGATAGAAAGAGCAATAAATTGTCCTATTATGTTTCCATTTGTTCTAAATGAGAACTCATTGTCAAAATTATAGTCTACCATACATTTTTCCAGTGCCCACCTTGCAGCAACCGAGAGGGGGTTCAGGATTTGGTTCCATCTCTTAGTTTTGATAGTTTCTCTGAAGGCCATGGCTTGATGATCTTCAAGAACAAATGTGAGGAACCTAGATTCCATATCTTAGTTGTGACTACTGTACACACTAAAATATGCACTTCTATGAACCATTACTTGCAAGGTTACTCAAGAGTGAGGCCTCACAAAGCGGCTCATAGCTCTCTATGCATGGAGTTGCAAGGGACTATGAGTTTTGCTCTCAGCTAGAGCTACAAGAAAGTGACCTTGCTAGTCAACCATCCAATGAGAGATTCAAGTGAAGACAAGGGCAACAATGCCAATATCTCCAAGAATCTAAATGAAAATGAAATGCAAATGCAACTAGTATGAGTGTGCAAGCTAAGCTAAATGATAACAATGCAATGCTTGAAAAGAAATCTAATCTATGAAAGGAAATAGCAATAGATTACAAATCCTTCCTATTTAGGCTATGTGAGATTGCATAAAAGGAAATCTACACTAAGAATGCCATGAATGCAACTATGAAAGCAAAACTATTATGAAATGCAACTAAGAATGTCAAGGCTTCAAAGCTTGAGTGTCTTCAAAGAGAGCTCCAAAACCTGCAGCATAACAATAGCATAAAACAAGGATATGCAAATGAAGGAGAGAGCTCTCCTTTTATAAGAAATGCAAAGGAATGGACCATGGAGATTAAGAGGCAAAAGATCTTAATCAGCGGTGGAGCTTGAAAGAGGAGCAATCCATGTGCACAAACATCCTCCAATGAGAGTGAAGTGTTGACTTTTGAGCCTCATGTGAGACAAAAAGTGCTTTTTCCCTTTTTATAAAATAGGAATAATGTTTTATTTGTGCAACTTAGGATAAGAGGAAAGGTGGGCTTTTTATTTAATTGAAAGGGGAGGAAATATTCCTTTTAATCAAATAAAGACTTAGGATAAATGGTTAGCCCAAGGATAAAAATCCAATATATGATCGAAATTAGGATTTGATCAAGAAATTGATATTGTTGAAAATATTGATTATTGATCAAAATGATTCAGGATTGATAAATTGAATAAATGGGGCCCAAAGTCTAGGCGACCATTTTTGGGTGCATACATTTGCCCCTCTTTGACTAATGTGTGATCGATTTGGGAACACATGTAGTCAAAGAATGAAGTTGCAATGTGAGATCGATTTGGGATCACAAAACAACTCAGATGTGAGATCGATTTGGGATCACATCCGGACAAAACATAAACAAAAGCTTAGACCAACACCGTCGCTGCTAGGTGCAAATCAAGCTTTAGACAAAACTATCACCGTCGCTGCTAGGCAATAATCAATGTCTAAAAATGAGAGATAAGAATCTCAAGTTTTGAGAAAAAGCTCACAAAAGATGTCTGAATCAAGAACATCAAGAAATCAGGGATGAGAATCCCATAGGTACTGCCCCCTCGGAATCGAAATCAGGTAGAGGAGAGACAGCAAATCGATAAAGATTTGATCAAATCAGAAAGAAGTCATAATCGAATGTAAGGGTCAAAAGGTTAACCATTAGGCAATACAACATGCCCCAGCGATGAGCTAGAGAAAAAGAGATAGGCGAATGAAAGACTAGAAAATTGAGAGACATGAAAAGGAAGGAATGACGATGCCCCTGCAAAGATTAAAAGATTAGGCCTCAAAAGATCAGCCAACTGCGCAGAAGGGGGGGAAGAATTTGAAACGCGATTTTGACTATGAAGATGACCTCGAATTTTGATTTCGAGTCCGAAAATGGATCCAGGACGTCGAAATTAGCTAGGGGTGCAATTTTCGCGCAATTCCGAGGTGTTTTGAAAATTAGGTCAAAAAGTCAAAATGCTATAAAAGGGGTCAAAATGTCATTTTCAAAAATCATTTGTCTTTTAGTGATTTGAGAATTTCAGAGCTTTAGAGAGAGAAAATGGCTCAGCAAGCAGGAGTTCCCGTCCACAAGCATCGATTCGAGCGCGCCCGGTTGCATAACCGGCCACCACACTATCCTGCCCCGGTATGTTTTCGAAAAACTTGAGTTCTTTGGCCATTTTTAGCATTTAATAGCTTTTTTAGCACGTTTTTATCAAATTTTAAATTTCAAAATTTTCGGTTGTGCGAAATATCGCGCGATACTTTAGAAGTATCGCGCGCTTTGGGGAGAAATATCGCGCGATACTTCGCGTGCCCCAAAAGTATCGCACGCTTTGGGCATCAGTATCGCACGATACTGGGCGAAAGATCGCGCGATAGCGGGCGAAGTATCGCTCGTCATAAGGTTTATCGCCCTAGTATAGGGAGAAGTATCGCACGATACTTCTCCAAAAAAGAATATCGCCCAGTTGAAAATTTTGATATTTAATGCATTTTTGAGCAAAAATGACATGGGTCTAGACAATGTTACGTTTTTAAGATGTTTTATACTGAGTTTTTTTTGGACATCCATCATGATATGTACTAACAACGGGTTTGGTTTTGGCTTGCAGGAGGTTTTTCCGGCGCTCATCATCAGAGCGCCGAAGGTGACAAGATTACGGTGTGTCCGAGATCTGGATGATCCGGGCAATGCCGATATCAGGGCTATGGGATTCCGGTATCTGTTGAGGTACCCTTATATCCGAGCAGACCATGGGTTGTTGACTGCGCTGGCCGAGAGATGGCACAGCGAGCACAACACCTTCCATCTACCTACTAGAGAGGCATCGATCACCTTAGAGGACGTCTATAGGATCCTCCGAGTTCCATGCCACGGAGAGCCTATAAGTATAATCATGTTTTGAGATATAATCATAAATGTAATATTTCCATGAGATGAAAACTAACATGATTTATGTGTTTGTCACAGGTGTACTATGATCAGGACGTCACTGAGGGGCGCCGATTGATTCAGGAGATGTTTCAGGATGTGACCATCCTAGACAGGCATGTCAGCTGGGAGCGACTGCTTGATGACTTCGGCAGAGATTATCCGGTGCCATGCATTGTGGCATCTATCATTTCACAGATCCTGATGACTGATCGCAGTCAGAAGGGATTCCCGCTCGGATGGGGCAGGCTACTGGTAGACTTGGTAGGCAGGCCTCGACGGATGGCATGGGGGCCTGCGATCTTAGCAGAGATGTATCATGAGCTGCATGAGATCGTCTACAGGGACGGTCGGACATGGGCGTGTGGTGCCATCCTGGCACAGGTATGGGCATGGGAGCACATTGCTGTAGTGCATCCCAAGATTCAGCCGAGGGAGAGGAGGTACCCATTCATTTACAGGTACATCGGGTTTATATCACATGCCCATTCAGGGGATGTGACCTACTATCGGCGGATTCTAGATGAGATAGCCTCATTCACATGGAGGCCATACAGGGATGTGGAGGGATGGAGATGGAGGGGATGGCGGGAGGGGGAGAGGGAGGAGGATGGAGAGAGGAGAGGGGTCGGGAGGGGGAGAGGGAGGAGGATGGAGAGAGGAGAGGGGTCGGGATCAGGTGGCCGGAAATGGTCACGGGGACAGAGATCAGCCACTCCTGAGGAGGAGGCGAGACCAGCTCGCCGGCAGGTAGAGGTACAGCAGGAGCAGCCTGCGAGGGGAGAGGACCTGAGAGCCCAGATACAGGCTCGGGAGGCAGAGATACAGCAGCTGCGGACCACCATAGCTGTGAGAGATCAGTAGCTCCTGGATCTGAGGGCAGAGCAGGATCAGCAGATAGCTGATCTTAGAGCAGAGATAGCACGCCGTGAGGCGATGGCACAGACCGAGGCACTGGAGCTCCGACGGGAGTCAGCGAGGGCTGCTTACTATCACAGATTATATCTGCAGGCCGTCCCAGAGGGTGAGAGAGCACCATCATACTCTCAGCGGGCAGGGGTATCAGACGTGGCTTTTGATAGGAGAGCTATGCCTCCTCCACCACCACGAGCTCCTCACGAGGGTGGTAGCGAGTCTTAGGGTTAGGTCTTAGGTTGTTTGGACATATTTTGAGACTTTTGATCCAGATTTTGGGATCTCATATTGTATATCATGACATTTATTGATTTATGAGATTACTGGATGTTCGGTATATCATGTGTATTTGTCTCACTTATGATGGATGTATCAGTTTATGTATATTGTCTTGTCATTTTGCTCAAAATGCTTATGTATGTGCTTATGTATGTTCTCTCTCATAGTTGTATGTATAGTTCTCATGTGTATGATATAGACCTATGTTTCTTGAAAATGACAGTTTTGATATAGATATGATGATGTGATTAACCCCTTGTGATGAACAGGAACAGGTTCGAGATGAAAAGGACAAGGAGCGAAAGACATGATCAAGAAGAAGAGAAGGTGAGCGCAGTTGACTAACAGGTCCATGTAGGATGAAAAGGAGAGCTCTCTCCATGTGCAAGATGCAAGACTAGACTAACATGACCCTAAAAATGCAAGCTACTATGAAAGTGGTTGATTTGCAAGGTCACAACGCTTATAGACATCTAATTATCATCATCGAGCGTTATTGGTAGCGTCGTAAGATCATACAATGCACACTAGCATAACTATGATCTTTATCAGATAGAAATGTGGAAATCTCACCTAGGCATCAAAGACATGTAGGTCAAGATGACTAATGCAGTGAGATCACCTAAATTTGATATGGCGAGATTATGCTTGTATCAAGACACATGAAAGTCAGGATAACTAGAAGCATGCACTCGCAAAACAGTCAAGGATAATACCTTGTCAATCCATAGTGTCAAGTAGGACCAGCATAAATGCTCATGACAGTTAGGATCAACAAAATATACCCACAAGCAGATAAAGAAAGAAAACATGGTCTTATTCCCTTAGTCTTCTAGCTATGCATCATCGAAAACTTCTCAGGGAGAGATCACTCATCAAAAGAAATCCTCATAGATAGCACACAAAGAAAAATAAAGTCATCATATCGCCAGCGAGTTGATTGTTTAAGTGCGTGTGTGTTGGTCATAGAGTCAAATTCTGAGTATCATATCTGCAAATGGGAAATATCGCATCATACTGTGGACTATTGGGTAAGACATCTGATAAGTGTTAAGAAACACTCGACGCAAGGGTAGTGTTGAAAAACACTATTTGGGGTGGTGTTGAAAAACACCTGTTGTGAAATGCCCCAAGAGACAAACGCACCAAAAGGACCTATGCGAACAGTTATGCCCCCTAGACAAAGACAAAGACCAATTCCAGACTAGGCCAAATAAGGTCAAGGCATGATGGAAAGTGGTTAAGTGTCGAGGACGCATGCTAACAAATAGGGGTACAAAGGCCTCAAGTAGCGCCTGTTTCCAGGTTTTCACCACTTGGAATCATTTTTTTCATTTTTTCATTTTTTTTTTTTTTGGATTTTTGCTACCAAGGCGCCTATTGCTAGGTTTTCACCAAGGCACTTTTTCTATTTTTTTAATTTTTTTGAATATTTTGATTTTTTTGTATTTTTTTTCAGGACTTTTTATGCTTTTTAGAATTTTTTCAGCATCATATATGAATTTTTTTGGAATTTTTTCAGGACCAATAAGATATATACAAAAGGTGCCCCCAGATAGAATGGGCATCAAGGATAGAACTTCTTAAGGTGCACAATGTTGATGGGATCAGGGAGCTGTTCTCCATCAGGATCTGATAGTAAATACGCCCCAGTACCAAAAGCAGCTGTGATGACATATGGTCCAAGCCAGTTAGGTTCAAACTTTCCCTTTTGCTCTCTGTTTTGCTGGTTCTTAGGGTTTTCTCGTAAAACAAGATCACCTATTTGAAATTCTCTAGGGCGAACCTTCTTGTTGAATGCCTTGGACATACGCTTCTGATACGCTCTCATATGATCAAAGGAAGCCTTACGCTTCTCATCTAGAAGTTCTAGTTCCTGCAACCTCATGGCACGGTAATCCTCATCTGTAATCAAACCTTTGAGTGAGACTCTAAGGGATGGTATCTCGACTTCTAAAGGCAATATTGCTTCAGCGCCATAGGTGAGAGAAAAAGGAGTGGCCCCTGTAGGTGTGCGAATGCTTGTTCGGTAAGCCCATAGTGCTGGATTGATTTGTAAGTGCCAATCCCTACCATTCTTGTGTACTGTTCTATGAAGAATCTTAAGAATGGTTTTGTTAGAAGCTTCGGCCTGTCCGTTTCCTTGTGGGAAATATATGGAGGACCAATGTTGCTTGATTTTAAACTTTTTGCATAGGTGCTTTAGGTCTTTATTCTTAAATTGGCCTCCATTGTCAGTAATGATCTCAGAAGGCACTCCAAATCGGCAAATGATATGGTTCAAGATGAACAAAGAAATGGTCCTTCCGGAAGCAACAGAAAGTGGTACGGCCTCCACCCATTTTGTGAAGTAGTCAGTGGCAGTAATGATGAACTTGTGTCCACCTGATGAGTTGGGGTGAATTTGCCCAACCAGATCAAAGGCCCAGCACTGAAATGGCCAATGAGAAATAGAAGGGATTAGCTCCCTACCCGGAGCATGAATCAGGTTGCCGTGTTTCTGACATTTTTCACATGACTTAGCAAAGGTGACTGCGTCTATCTGCATTGTGGGCCAATAATATCCCGCCCTAAGCAACCTCCGGGCCATGGCAAGACCATTAGAATGCCCACCACAAATGCCCTCGTGGATGTCAGCTAACGCTCGGTTGGATTCCTCCTTTTCCAAGCACCTAAGGAGTGTCCCATCTAAACCCCTTCTATATAAGTCACCAGAGATGAGGGTGTGGCGAGAGGCGTTACGGATGAGGTTTCGGCGTTCGGAGTGGGTGAATGTGTCAGGGATGATGCCATCACGAAGATATGAATAGATAGCACCATATCGGGAGGACTCGTGTGTGATAATGGCACAAATGACACGGCTTTCAGATGAGTCAAAGATGGGATGGTGTAGCTCTTCCACCAGGAATTCAAATCTGGATTCATGTGTCTCTAACTGAAGAAGTGAAGCCAATGTGGCCATGGCGTCTGCAGCTTTGTTCTCTATCCTAGGGATTTGTTGAAACGTCACAAAGGTGAAATAGCGTTTCAACGAATCAACCATCTTTTTATAGGGTATCAATTTGTCATCCTTGGTTTGATACTCTTCATTGACTTGGTTGATGATTAGCTGAGAATCCCCAAAGACATGTAATTCTGTGATATTCCATTCTATAGCCATTTTCAAGCCATTAGTTAATGCTTCATATTCTGCAATATTATTGGTACATGGGAATAATAGTTTATAAGACTTCGGAATGTTGTACCCATGTGGAGAAACAAATAACACTCCAGCACCTGACCCATTTTGCATGCGGGAGCCATCAAAGAACATTGTCCAAGTGCGAGTAGTGGTATATAAGATGTGTTCATCTGGGAATTCCACTTGGACTGGCATACTATCCTGGATTGGAAAATCAGCTAATTGGTCAGCAATAGCTTGCCCTTTTATTGCCTTCCTTTCAACGTACTCTATGTCAAATTCAGTGAGGACCATCATCCATTTAGCAAGTCTACCCGTCAGGGCAGCCTTACCAAGCAAATATTTAAGGGGATCAATTTTGGCAATCAAGTGTATGGTATGAGCAAGCATGTAGTGGCGCAACTTTTGAGAAGCAAACACCACCGCGAGACAAGACTTCTCAATATTATTGTAATTGATCTCATAAGAGACTAGAGTACGGCTGATATAGTAGATGGCCCGTTCTTTCCCAGTATCATCTGTTTGAGCCAATAATGCCCCCAGGGAAGTGTTTGTAGCTGAGATATATAGAAGCAATGGTTTCCCTGAAATAGGAGGCATTAAGATCGGAGGATTAGCCAAGTATTGTTTGATCTGATCTAGGCTCTTTTGACAATCCTCGTTCCAAACACAAGAAGCACCCTTATGCAATGTCTTGTTGAAGGGTTGCCCTCCTAATTGATTGAAGACGTCCTTGAAGACTTCTCATTTGGATGATATTTCGAGGAGGTGGCATATCTAGGATTGCTTGGACCTTTTCGGGATCAACCTCGATACCTTTTGCTGATATTATGAATCCTAAAAGTTTGCCTGAGGTGACGCCAAATGCGCACTTCTTTGGATTCAATCTGAGTTGAAATTGTTCCATACGATCTAGAATTACTTCTAGATCATTGAGGTGTGTGTCCCTTTTCCTTGATTTTGCCAGGGTATCATCCACATAATCTTCCATATTTTTGTGCATCATATCATGAAAGATAGTTGTCATAGCTCTTTGGTAGGTTGCTCCTGCATTCTTTAACCCAAATGGCATGACGTTCCAACAGTAGGTTCCCCATGCACATGTGAATGCTGTTTTCTCTTGGTCTTCAGGAGCTATTTTGATTTGATTATACCCCGAGAAACCATCCATTAGGGAATATATGTCATAGCCCGCTGTCATGTCCACTATCATGTCAATGTTTGGAAGTGGAAAGTCATCATTGGGGCATGCTTTGTTTAGATCTCTAAAATCTGTGCAGACACGAATGGACCCATCATGTTTGGAGACCGGTACTATGTTTGAGATCCATTCTGCATAATCGATGGCTCTAATAAATCCAGCTTTCAAAAGCTTTTCTAATTCTCCTTTGACAAGTAGAGCTATATGTGGATGCATTTTTCTTAGTCTCTGTTTGACTGGCTTGACTCCTGGAGCTATAGATAAGTGATGCATTATGAGATTTGTGTCAAGCCCTGGCATGTCTGAGTAGGTCCATGCAAAATTAATTTTCTTTTTCTGTAAAAACTGTACATATGCCTTGGTCTCTTCCTCTGATAAAGACTGAGCAAGATGGACTATCTGAGGGTTTTCTTCTGTGTTTAGATTGACCGGCTTTGTTGGTTCAATCAATATTGATGATCTATCCTGGAAATAACTCGGCAAGTTATTAAGTACCCCATCCTTAGGTGCCTCAAAGAGGTTTTCACCTTTGGATGCGTCATTTCTTTTTACTATTTTTGGTTCTGACACCGCCACAAAGTGGTTTTCGCCATCAGACCTATTTTTCTTTTTCTCTTTTGTTTTGAGACTGAGGTACTTAATATCAGGCTCCGTCATGCTGGTTGTTGGTTCACTAGTGGAAGAAGCCATGGGTTTGAGAGCATTCAGATAGCAAGCAATCTCGTAATCATTGCGAAATGTGAGGAATGTGGGCTCGTGGTGGCGCTGGGGCCAGTCAATCAGGTCAAAGTGGACAAGGGGAAAGTCAATGGTAGGTTCGATGTTGTGAATGTAAAAGGTGTCATCTCTGGTGACCATATAATCGGAGCTCGTCAAGTCTTCTCCTAAGATACCTGAATTGGGGCTCATCCTATCAAACGAAGCGTCGTCTACTAAGGCGATTTGAGGAGGGCAATCCTCTAGTCTGACACTAGGATCGTTAGTTGCATCGGGTTGGGTACTATAGGCATGAATAATATCCACATCTAGATCAATTGTTGCATCTGAAAGCGAATCCCATTCATATTCATGGGAGTCTGTCTCTGAGTCATCATTTAGGCCTCGTGATGTAGAAGCCTCAAGGTTAGGAAGGGTTTCCCCCTCTCTAGTGCTAGTATTGGTACTATCCGTCGCAGCTAGGACAGTAACACTTTCCTTTGTCGATCTAGAAGTCACACAATCACTATCCGTCGCAGCTGGGATAGTAGGATTATTAAGCATCAAATCTGTGGAATCTCCCCAAAGGAGATTCATTGAGGGCACCCAATCATCAGACACATCTTGTTGGTTGGAGAGATCGGGTGTATAATCTGCATTACTATCACTGTCCGTTGCAGCTGGGACAGGGATACCTTTCTGCTTTTTATTGTCAAAACCTAAGCCAATCGTGGACTTATTTTTACGTCCAAAAAGAGCATGATCAAGAGGCTCAGCTTTAGCGTCTAGCCTATGACTAAGGGGACCAAATCCCAGATATCCCATATTTTTAACCAGTGTATATCCTTTCCCATAAGTTTCAGGTGAAGGAGCAAAATTCTCATTATGTTTGTATTTCTCTTCGTGATATATCCAGTTCCTTACAGCAACTTCCTCTTTCTCTTCTTGAATGGGGACCGAAGATTCAACAAATTTCCCAAATAACGTCATTGCTGATGATGAAGGCTTCACATTTGGGGAGGGTCTCCCATAGGACCTAGGAGAGATTGGCATTTTTGTAAAAGAATCAATCTTATAATCTCCCATCCCAAGGTCCATGGTCTTGAATTTCTGCTTGCATTGTTCAAGTGAACTACTAGGATTGTCAGCTTCTCTATTCAAAGGTACATGTGATCCCGCAGAAATGGTATTAACTGATAGAGCACTGTCTCCCGGGATGCAAATTTCTACACCATTATGGGGGAACTTAACACACTGGTGATATGTCGATGGGACTGCCTGCATTTCATGAATCCATGGCCTACCTAGAAAAATGTTGTAGGCGAGAGGTCCAACATCAACAATTTGGAATAATATGTCTCTTTCTACAGGACCGATACGAATAGGCAAAATAGCCAATCCCTTAGAACTTCTTTCTGCTTCATCATATGCTTTGATTGTGATTCTTTTCTTTGTGTCAATGACGTTCTCAGAATACCCTAGAGCTAGCAGCAAACTCAGAGTACAAATATTGAGCCCCGCACCCCCATCTATCAGTACACGCCTAACACGGGTTTTATGAATCATGACTTCGATGTGTAAGGCCAAATTATGTGGGTGACTAATGGATTTGTCATCTTCTTCTGAGAAGGTGAGGAAATGAGGGCTAGCCAAATGGTTGACCATGTTTTGGAATTGGTCGATATCTAAGTTATTAGGGACATTGGCTGCTCGCAAGGCATCCTCAAGAACGCGCTTGTGCTTAGGAGATAATTCTAAAAGCTCAAAAATGGATATCTGAGCGGGTGTTCGTTGTAGTTGGTCAATAAGGTTATAATTGGAATCAGGACCAACGACAGGTTTTGGAGGAGCACCTTTGGACATGGGTTGTTTAGACTTGCTAGTGCTAGGACCTTTGATGATAATGGGTGCTTGAGCCTGTCCCCTAGTGACAACATTGAGGGACCGGGGCATTCCTTGTGTGTGAGGACCTCTTATCACCACAGCGGGTCTTTCATTAGTCATAGGAATTGAGTCCACATTATGTCCATAAGGATCTTTTTTTCTCACCATGTTGATATTATCGTCAGCCACTTCAAGCATGTTAATCACATTATCAGCGTGTGTGTATGTATAGTTAATAGCCGCCTTGCCATTCTTACTAGAATTCTCTCCTTTTTCATATTTAGGCAAGGGCTCTTTAAAGGCTTTATGGTCTGCATTAGTAGTTAACCCATCCACTTGTAATTGTCCTTTCTCAATAAGGTCTTGGACAAGATGCTTGAGTTTAAAACAATTTTCTATGTCGTGTCCAATCCCATTATGGAAAACACAAAAAGCCTTAGCATCCCACCAATGAGGTAAAGGATCTGGTATTCGATGTTTTGTAGGATCCTGTGGGTGCGCCAGATTATGAGCAACTAGTGTCTTAAAAACATCTGCATAGGATTCTCCCAATTTAGTGAATTGTCTTTTCTCCATTTTAGATCTCTTTTGATACTGAGGTTTGTCTTGTTGCGTTGATGATGTTTGCAACTTCATAGCTTGAACTGCATGAGAGAGATTAAGAACTTCTTCATTTTTGACCTGAGATGAATCAACAACTCCGTCGTTGACGACTTGCTTGTTTTTGTTCCAATAAGAGTTCTTTTTGTCCTTGTTACCATTAGTATTGTTATTTTGGCTATTGTTGTTATTTGTTGGTTTAGCCAAAATTCCTTGTTCTTTTAGGACATCCTCAATGCGACATGCCACCTCTACCATAGTATCAAAAGAATTAAATGGAATCTTCTTGACTTCATACTTGAGTTCTAGTATTAGATTGTTCACAATGATATCAATTCTTTCTTCTTCAGGGATTGTCCTTGGGTATTTCGAACACAATCGCCTCCATCGTTGCAAAAAGGTGACAAAAGATTCCCCTTGATTTTGCTTAAGTTTACACAAATCAAGCATGGTGACCGACCTAGATAAATTGTAAGCAAAATGTTGCACAAATCTTTGGACAAGTTCTCTAAATGTCCTTACTGGAGGGGAAAGGTTGGTGAACCATTCCATGGCTTGACCTTTTAAACTCCTTGGGAATAATCTCAGCAAGTAGGAGTCTTCGTGGTGGAAGGAAAAGCTCATTATGTAGAATTGTCGAACATGGTCATGAGGGTCACCCGTGCCATCATATTTGTCGTATGTTGGGAATTCAACTTTCTTAGGGAATTCTACCATCACCACACTTTTGTCAATGGGATTAGGACATATGGAGTCCAAATGAAATGTACTCTTGGGAGCCTTCATTCTGTCTATATCCTTTTGCATTTGTAAGATTAACTCATCAGTTGAAGGATTTTGTTTCTTGATTTTTTGGTGAATATCAAAGTTATATGGAACTTTGGCACCTTTGTTGATAAGACTTTCCAAAAATTGGTCTTTGTTTTGTTCCACGTATTGCTCCACATAGGCTTGAAAGGATGGTTCTTGTTGCATAGTCATGAAGTCCATATGATCAGATTTAGCATAACTGCCTCCATGTTGTGAGCCATGATGTGCTCGTTGGGAGGGTTGCTTTGAATGTCTATGAGACGATTGTCTCCTATGATGGTCATATCTTGAAGTCCTTCTTCCTCTAGGACTTGGGGATCGTGAGGGTGTCTTTGATCTTCTTCGAGGGCTAGGGGAAGGGGTAGATGGGGGCGAGTTGGTCCCACTATTGGCTCCCCTCCTGTTAGATCGATTTTGGAGTTGTTGTGCATAGAGTCTATCTTCTTCTTCTTGGGCGACTCTTTTCTGTATATCCAACAATGCACGTTCCTCTTCCTCTAGTTGTCGGAATTTTTCTTTTTTTGCAGCCTGTTCATCTAAGTAGGCTTGCTTCTCTCTCTCAATGCTTCTTAATCTTGTATTTGCGTATCGAGAAGTGTCCTTAAGTGGGGAGGTTTGTCTTGAATGCTTTATTGCATTAGCTGCGTTGATATGGTGATCACTAGATTCGTTGTTCTGGTCTTCGTGTTGTGACCCTGAATCTGAGTGGGCTGACTTATGCTGTCTTTCAGCTCGTTGTTGAGCATCAAAATACCTCGCGTTGTTAGGAGGTGACCCGGGTGGACTGGCATGAGAAGAACCACCATACTCTCCTCTGTGTCGTTGAAAGATATCCTCGAGAGTTTGATTCATGGCTTCTCTTTGTTGTCGGGTGAAAGTGTAACTCATGTCCATGCTTGATGAAAGTGGTATGAAAGAGGTGCTCACTTCACTAGGGTTAGCTCCTGGATTGAAACAAACCTCGGATTCACTCTTAGGAGATTGGTCAAAAAGGGGTCCTTTTCCCTTAGGTTGTCGACGGGTCTTGATAGGTGGTAACTGGCTAAAGGCAACAGGGGGTCGCTTCCCTTGATTAACTTGGTACCTTGTCGTAACTGACATGAAAGAGAGATACTCTCAATGATAAGGTGACCTTTCAAAGTGTCCACACCAAACTAGGATAATCGAAATCCTCTATTGTCCAAAGAAAGATGAAAAAAAAGAAAAGAAAGGGGGCTTTACCAACACTGTCAAAGAGGTGCTTCAAATCAAAGGGTGACTACCCTTGCACTTTTGAATCAGGAGGTTGGACTAGGCCAAAAGATAATTGAAAATGAAAGCGATTTGGACAATAAGAGAACTGAAATTTTCCCAGAATATAGCTAACACTTTTAAAGATGAACCTTGGCACCAAGAATGGCTTTCTAACTTGACAATTATTCCAAAGTGACTTTGTAAACCAAATGATGCTATCCCGAAGAACTAAGAACCAGAGATTTGGAGTCAAGACAGATCTCAAACGTCAGGGTGAAAATCCTGTTCTAAGACCTGGCCTAATTGACAGCAACTGAAACTGACCAAAATTTAAGCACGACAAAAATGAGTCAGGCGATATACTCCAGGCTACTGGGGCGATAAACCTCTACCCGTGCGATACTTCACCCTAAGACAGGCGATACTTCTTAATACTATAGGGCGATATACCCCAGGCAGGCAGGGCGATAGTCCGTCAGGGGCGAACTATCACGCGATATTTCTCTTCAAAGGGGGCGATATTTCTAGCATGTGCGAAGTATCGCACGATACTTCGCCTTACAGGGTGCGATACTGTTACAGAATTATTCAACTCTTGACCAGAATTGTGTGAAATTTGCGTTTTTGGGTCTGTTTGGTCAAAATTTTCAGTTTGAGGGTTGATGTTCTTGGTTTCAGTCACAAATTCAACAGCATTTGGACAGGTTTGCAAATAGTAAAGGATCAAACATGTCTTCAAGCACTTGAAACAAGGGCAAAAGCAACCTTGTCAAGACAAACACTTGTGATATCAAAATTGAAAAAGCACCCTATGAATGCTACCGATTGTTTGTATGTTGAGAACGTTTACACTGGTATCACACAATCGAAGACAATTCAAGCAATTGCTACCTACAAGACAAGGCTCAATACTTACCAACTTAGCCCACAACTTGATGCCCCCTTGCCTCACACCAAGTGGTTGCCCACAAGAGATATTGGCTTTGTCATGGAAATGTCAAAATGACACAACCAAAGGGACACATATGGTGAGTATCTTAAGGTGATCCGGGTAAACCACTTGGATCAATCCTTGCACTAAGAAGATAAGCGGCTAAAAGAGGGTGGCTTCTATCTAATGGTTCTTAATAAGGATTTCCGTTCACAACACCCCTCTTGCTCCTCATAAAGGACTAGGACCTCGCGGCCTCAAGAGTACCTTAAGCATTCTTGCTCAATGTTTTCCTCATGGTCACAATCCCACAAGTACTTACATCAAGCGAAGACAAGTGTTATGTCTATCAAGGTTTTTGGTGTCCTTGATAGCCTTGAGATTATAGTGAGTTGGAATCACTTGCCACCAAGGAGAATGATGACAAGGTTGTCCCCACTTGAGTCGTTCCTCTTGATTGCTCAAGAGCAGGCCCGCTAAAGGATTTCTATACTAAACAAAAAGTGGATTAACTCTTGAGGTTCAAGGTTTTTGATTCACCACAAGGGTGAAGAGCATACTCCCCTATCTCAAGAATCTCTCCCAAACACACCAAGCAAAGAGTTCAATTACCCCCTTGCTTCCAAAACCTTAAGATGGGTCAAGATTTTCTGATTCACCTAAAGGTGAAGAGCATACTTCTCCTACCACCTCAAGATCCCTTTCACAAGGTATTAAGATTCCTAATACAATTAGTAAATGCCACACTTGAAAGGAAAGTAACAATAAGCAAGAAATGGAAATTTTTTTTTTTGTTTTTATGCTTGGGCAGCCCTGCAAAAACTGTTAGTAGCCCTCTTTGACATGCGTTTTTAGCAATTTTTAAGCAAAGGAGAGCACCTACAAACACAACTTGTTAGGCCCACAATGTTAGCAAAATCAAAATCCAAATGTAAATGTGCAATAATCTAATGGATTTAAGCTAAAAAAAGCAGGTTAGACCTAATTAAACAAAGTAAAACAAAACAGCAAGCTAAAATAGTCAAATTCGGACAAAAAAACTGAAAGCGCAAGTCTCTGCCAGACCAGGCGATGTTTCTCAGTCTCCAACAGTATCGCGCGACACAGTTTCCTATAGTCGGGCGATACTTCCCCAGTCGAGCGATACTTCGCACGATGCCAGGCGATACTTCGCCCGATGCCAGGCGATAGACTTCGCTATATGCGTGCGATACTTTTTTCGAGCGAAGTATCGCGCCAAGACAGGAAGTATATCGCGCGATATTTCTGAGAAGTGTCGCGCGATAATCTGAGACAGAAAATCAGAGACACAGATTTTTCTGACAGTTAATCCGAAAATGACAAAAAATGCATCAAATAAAAGGACAAAGCTATCTACTCTGCCCCACGGTGGGCGCCAGAAATGTACACACTAAAATATGCACTTCTATGAACCATTACTTGCAAGGTTACTCAAGAGTGAGGCCTCACAAAGCGGCTCATAGCTCTCTATGCATGGAGTTGCAAGGGACTATGAGTTTTGCTCTCAGCTAGAGCTACAAGAAAGTGACCTTGCTAGTCAACCATCTAATGAGAGATTCAAGTGAAGACAAGGGCAACAATGCCAATATCTCCAAGAATCTAAATGGAAATGAAATGCAAATGCAACTAGTATGAGTGTGCAAGCTAAGCTAAATGATAACAATGCAATGCTTGAAAAGAAATCTAATCTATGAAAGGAAATAGCAATAGATTACAAATCCTTCCTATTTAGGCTATGTGAGATTGCATAAAAGGAAATCTACACTAAGAATGCCATGAATGCAACTATGAAAGCAAAACTATTATGAAATGCAACTAAGAATGTCAAGGCTTCAAAGCTTGAGTGTCTTCAAAGAGAGCTCCAAAACCTGCAGCATAACAATAGCATAAAACAAGGATATGCAAATGAAGGAGAGAGCTCTCCTTTTATAAGAAATGCAAAGGAATGGACCATGGAGATTAAGAGGCAAAAGATCTTAATCAGCGGTGGAGCTTGAAAGAGGAGCAATCCATGTGCACAAACATCCTCCAATGAGAGTGAAGTGTTGACTTTTGAGCCTCATGTGAGACAAAAAGTGCTTTTTCCCTTTTTATAAAATAGGAATAATGTTTTATTTGTGCAACTTAGGATAAGAGGAAAGGTGGGCTTTTTATTTAATTGAAAGGGGAGGAAATATTCCTTTTAATCAAATAAAGACTTAGGATAAATGGTTAGCCCAAGGATAAAAATCCAATATATGATCGAAATTAGGATTTGATCAAGAAATTGATATTGTTGAAAATATTGATTATTGATCAAAATGATTCAGGATTGATAAATTGAATAAATGGGGCCCAAAGTCTAGGCGACCATTTTTGGGTGCATACAACTACTTCACGTATCTAGCATGGTTTCTCTAAAATCAACTAAAAATAGGGAGAATACTTCATTTACACTCCTTCAAAAAGGAGGGCCTCATTTAATGATTTTTTCCTTTTCCTTGATTAATAATTATATTTACTCCCCTCTTCCCTGAGATCTTAGAGGATTTTTTTATTTGTATTTTTCATTATATCACATGTGTTAATAGGTGTCCTCATTGCGATTAAGCTTTATTATCTTATCACATTAATTATTCCAAGACCTTGAATTCATCCCCTTATGAGGGAAGGCATTAATTATGGGAAGCATTTAATCATGGCACAAAAAATTGCCTACGGCGTGAGATAAGATCTTATCTATGCTTATTTGAGAGGAAAGGATTAATCCTTGATAAGTGAAACTTTAATTATGGTAATCAGATTTTGAGAAAGTATGAGGGGAGATAATTAAAAAGCCTTGGTAATTGATTGTTGTGGATCTTATGCTACTAAGGTTTGATATTAATAAAATATGGGGTATTAAAATTCTAACTTGATCGTAATATTATGCATTAGAGTCAAGTGTTGGAGGCATCTTAACTATAGTTTCGGAAGGGGTAAATATGGTTAATGAATGAGAGGAGCTTAATGTAAAGACTGCTTGCTTCTGAGATAATAGAGTAAGTGGTTCAATCTATATTGAAATTATTCATTTCCTAAGACTGAAATATGAGCTAATGAATTCCTATGGGAGGGGATCTTAAATTTTCTCTAATTATTTTTTTATATTTAACGAGATGTATCCCATCCATTCCCAAATTTCAAGGGCTTCATCGTCCTAATTTACTTCCTGCACCTATTTTAATCTTCAGATTAAAGGATAGAATTCAAAATTTCTAGTATCTCTTCCACTTTTGAGTTAGGTTTCCAATTTGGGTCTTTAGTAGTTTAGTAATATTAGATTACCAAATTTTTATAAACAATTATACTTTACGTTCCTTATTAGAGTTGAAATCAAAACATGATAACTTATGATAGTTAAACTAAAATACTTTACTTTTATTGATTTTTAAAGTATTAAAGATATATATAGGGCTAAGCATAGGATACTAAGAACTTACGAACTCTATAGAGGAAGACATATGATGTCATACATCACCCATTACGAGACTTGTGGAGGTGCAAATGGAAATAAAAATAGCGATAAGCTCCAAGTTACTTGAAATAAATATCATAGATTTAGCTATTAATATAGAGTACAATGTCACGTTGATTGTGGATCTATCTTGTGCTAATAGAGAATAGAAAAGAGTAGGGAAATTTGTAATACTCTCACTACTCCAAACTCTAATAAGAGGGTAGAGGGCTAATTGTTCTTTCAACATCAGAGTCTAGGTAATAATCTCACCTTTTGAGAGACTTTAGATAGTCTTATTTATTAGTTTCGATTATTTAGATTAAGGATCTGTGAAGGAAGTCTAAACCATATTGTTTACTGCTAAATTAGATTATTTATATATACAATTTCCTGAGATACACCATCTTCTCCCAAGTTAGCTAATGAGTCTGCAACATTGTTTACTTCCCTATATATATGATTGATCGTAAAGTGTCCAAAAGTGGATACTATCTCCATAGCTCTACCTACCAATCCATTTAACTGCCAATTAGGGGTTTTTCCTTTTATTATAGCATTAATAACTAAAGAAGAGTCCCCTTCAATCTCCATCTTATCTATGTTTAATTTTTTGCAAAGGAGCAGACCCTCTATTAGAGCCTTCAGCTCTGTGGCGTTATTAGATTCTATCCCTAGAGAAATGGATTTACTTGCCAACATAAGTCCATCATCCCTATGAATACAACACCTGACACTTGCCTTTCCTAGATTACCTCAGGAATCTCCATCAAAATTGAGTTGGAACCAACCCAAACCTGGGGATTTCCAAACACAATTAGCTCTTTAGATCTTCATTTGATTGTTTCATATTTCCATAAAAGGCATGAATTTTTAAACCAAACCATTTATTTCTAATATAGTCATCCTCTCTATAAACATTGACATCTGTTCTACCTAACATATTTCTACAATTTACCATTTCTACAATGATAGCCTCTACCTTGTTTAAAAATTGATCCAAATTCAATTTTGATTCTTTGAAGATACGTCAATTTCTTTCTTTCCAAATTTCCCATATTAGCATAGAGGTAGCTATCCTCCAAATCTTATTATACATATATTTTCACTTGAAATGAGACCAACTTCTAAATACCTCCACTATGTCATTTTGTAAGGGTGAAGACCATCTAAGCTTCCTAACTAACCATTTCCAGCAATGATTAGAAAAGATACATTCAATTAATAGGTGATTCACACTCTCACTATCTTTTTCATAGAGAGGGCATCTTGAAGGGCCTAAGAACCCTATTTTCCTAAACCATTCTAGAGTTATATTCTCTTTTGTAATGTTTCCCATGTGAACATACCTTCTTTGGGCATACAATCTTTATCCCAACACAAATCAATTGTTAAGTTCGAGGGAGTTGAAGGGGATGAATTAAGTGCTGAGAGACCATCTTTTGCATTATATTTTCCATTAGTAGCTTTAGCCCAAATAATAGAATCTTTTCCTTTCCTTAAGAAAATATTCCTATTGTTCAATATGTTGGTTATTCTAGATATCACTTCTTGGGATAGTCCTAAATTCTCAAAGGATTTCCACTTCCATCCTAGAGCTGGGTCCTCTACTAAATAATCTAGGTAGTCTTTAATAAAGATCCCCCTAGCATCAGAAAAAATTTGAATGATTTCTAAATCTCCAAATTCAGTCTTAAGTGGAGGAAAGGCTCCCCAAGAGTCCTCCCAGAATAAAGCCTTACTCCCATCTCTAATATCCCAAGAAATACCATCCAAAATAAGCTTTTTGCAACTATTAATAAAATTCTAGATTCTAGAACCTTTAGGTGGAGAGCTATGTCTGCATATGCTCATTTCATCTCTCTCATCTAAGTACTTAAATCTCATAATTTTTACGCATTTTAATTCAGGATTTTGGATCATTTGCCAAACTAGTTTAGACCCTAAGGCTATATTTTGTTGTTTTAAGTCCTTAAATTCTAGCCCTCCTTCTGATCTCTTTTTATAGATTATTTTCTAAGCAATTAGAGCCATACGTGACTTGTCTTCTAAACCTTGCCAAAAAAAATTCTTAGTTTTTTGGATATCTCACATTTTATACCTTCCAATAAGTTGAGGCACATCATCTGATAAATTGGGATAGATGAAAATACTGATTTAATTAGTGTTTCTTTCTCTACAAAAGTTAGCCACTTACCCTTCCATAAATCTATTTTCTTAAGCCACTTACCCTTCCATAAATCTATTTTCTTAACTATTTTGGTAAGAACATTACTCCAGAGGTTGGTGGATCTACATCCTTTATCTAGGGGAAAACCTAAATATTTATAGGGTAGGGATCCTATTTTAAAGCCTAGTTTTCTATAGATACCTAACTCCAGTTCTCTACTAGTATTAAAAAAAATATTTTAGACTTATCCTTATTAATTTGTTGACCTAAAGCAATAGAGTAATTCTACAAAAATTTTGCAAAGATCGTAGCCTCTTTGATAGTAGCTTCTCCAAAGAGAATATTGTCATCCACAAATTGTTGGTGAGTACAAGGATCTAAATCTGATGTGATTTTAATACCACTTAAAGTTCCATTTCTCCATGCTTCAGTGGTAGATCTTCCCAAAGATTTTGCCATAATAATAAAGAGGAAAAGGGAAAGGGGATCACCTTATCTTAAACCTTGGGAAATATCAAAGAAGCCCACCATAGAGCCATTTATCAGGACAAACATTTTTGGACCTGAGATACATTCAAAGATCAAATTAATCAGTTTTTTTCAAAATCCAAATGCTTCTAAACACTTACAAATGAAATGCCAATCCACCTTATCATAAGCCTTTCTTATATCCAACTTAACTAGCATACTCAGTGTTTTATTTGTTTGAACAATGTGGATGGCTTCTTGGGCTATTATGACACTATCTAGAATAGATCGCCCCATGACAAAACCTATTTTCTCCTCAGATATTATTAGAGGAAGGAGAACCTTAATTCTATTGGCTATCATTTTAGTTAGTAGTTTGTAGACTGTATTGCAAAGATATATTGGCCTAAAGTCTTCAAAGCTTGCTAGATTTGGTGTTTTATGGATTAAGGAAACAAAGGTATTGTTAATTTCTTTCAGATTTTCCCCTGAATTGTGCATTCCTTCTAGAGCCTCTACTATTTATGGCCCCAATAAAGGCATCATTTTTGAAAGAAAAAGTTTGGGAAACCATCAGGACCGGGGGATTTATCTGGATGAGGGCTTTTAAGGGAACTCTCTACTTCCTTAGTCATGAATCTGGCATTAAGTAGTTTATTATGGTTTTCATTAATAATATGGGGAATATTTCTTAATAAATCATTCTGAGCTTTAAAATGTGAACCATCTTCATTATTTAAAATATTGAAAAAGTAGTTTTTTGCTGCATTAGAGATGTCTTCTGGGTTATCCAAAACTTCCCCATTGGCTTTCTTAATGGATGTTATTCTATTGACGTTTCTCCTTATTTTGGAACTATTGTGAAAAAAAATTGTGTTTTTATCTCCCTCTACTAACCATGTTTCCCTAGATCTCTATTTCCAATAAGATTCTTCCTTGTTAAAATTTCCTCATAATTTTTGAGAAGTTCCTTCTCTTTGAGATAAGAATTCTCATTCATTACTTTAGCAAATACTTCCTCATTTAATATTTTAATGTTATCTTAAATTCTTGTTTTTTTCTCAAAAATGTTCCCAAAATTTTCCTAATTCCATTCAATTAGCTTCCTCTTGATTGATTTAAGTTTATGCATAATGATGTATATTTTTTATCCTTTAAAGTTAGCTTTCTTCCACCAATCCTCTATCAATTTAAGACAATTCTCATCCATAAGCCACATTTTTTTTAGCTTTAAGGGGTTTTCTTTGGTATATTGGGTTCTAGATAGTGAAGGGCTATTGGATAATGGTCTGAACTAGAACTAGCCAAGATGGAGGCATTCATATCAAATTCAAAGGATGCTAAATTTCCTATGAAGAAAAATCTATCTAATTTTTCTGCAATAAAGTTCACATCTAATCTTCTGTTGGACTAGGTGTAGTCTCCTTCCTTCATTTTAATTTTAGAGGCTTTTAAGTCCCTCAGCCATTCCTTTAATTCTATATTTATTTGGGAGAGCTTCCTTGAACCTCCTATTTTTCTGAGGCCTCTAAAATTGAATTAAAGTCTCCTCCTAACAGAAAATTTTCATTGGGATTTAGAATGATAAGATTTTGAATTTCCTTCTATTAGCACGTGCAAAAGTTTTAGTGGCTATATGATTTCTTCTTTGGTCTCTACAAAGTTTTTCTTTGTCTCTGGCCTTAAACCCTAGGTCTAAATTCATATTTCTAGCCATTAGAAAGGTAGAAACCCTAGTTATCTTGGCCAGGTTCTATTCCTTCATTACTTTTTTGAGCCACTTAAGTGATCTTAAAAGCATGTGCGCTTTATCTTTCCTGGTTAGTCGCTCAGTCTCCAAATAAAAGTAGTATATTCCTTTTATCTCACGACTTCCCAAAATGCTTTAGTCGCACAGTCTCTCTAAGCCATGAGAATATTCTTTATCCTTCAGAGACTCGGTGATTTGTCTTCGATCGCTAGGTCTCCAAATTTTATTCTGAGATTTGGTGACCACTATATCAATGTTTTCAAGATGGCCTCAGTCACTAGATCTCCTAAGAAAAGTCAAAGTCAGCATAAGGTTCTGAGATCCAGCAACTACCGTCAGATCAAGATCGTATGGTGGAGATTTAGTCGCTGAATCTCATAATGGTTGCTCACATCATAAGGAATGGTACAGGTGGATCCGATGTCAGATGGAGCTGAGGTGTCAAAATTTTACAGGTTGCAAAGCAGTGATGTGGTAGGGTGTCAGTGCACTCAAAGATTATAAAAGATTTGGTGATTCAGTGACTAAGGGTTGTCTAAAAGTCTCTTGAATCCAACAGTTAAGAGCCTAACATTTAGTGACTTGGCGAGCAGTTGAGAATTTCTTCAGTCGCTCAATCTTGAGATTTAACAGTTAAGTCTTCTAACATTCTAAGATTGAGCAAGAACCATTGATGGCCACAAGATAGAGTTGAAGATCAATGATCAATATCTAATCTTTGAATCTAACTCAAGGTAAAGAGATCTTTCCATGACTTAGAGATTTGTCTCAGTCACACATTCTCAGGGTTTAACCCTAGTTGATAAAAAGATTACGAGACTCAGTGAATCTCATTGTCGCCAAGTCTCCAGATAATGCTCAAGTTAAAAATAAGGTTAACTTCATGTTTGTGCCCGGTGGTTAAGTTTCCAATCCAACGACTCAGCGACTGTCTGGTTGTGTGATTCTCCTAATTTTGATGGTTAAGTGCTAAACCTTCAGCGATCTAGCAACGCGATTATCTCCAAGTCGCTGGATCAAACAGTTAAGTCATGAAATATCTAGCGATTAAATGAGGACCATAGGATGGAATGAGGAAGAAGATCAACGTTGATCGTGAGATCTTAGAAAGAAAGTTGAAAAGTCAGAAAGCTTTAATGATTAAGAGACTCCTGGGTAGTCACTAGATCTCCAAATGTGTATCTTAGTTGGGTGATCATTGAATACCTTTAAAAAGTTAATAAAGTTGTCATGACTAAAAATGGACTATAGTCGCTAGGTTGCCAAACAATGGAAAAATTGAAGGTTTCCTGTGGTTGCCAGATTGGGGAAAGAAGAAAATGTGTTCTATGACTGAGAATATGGTCTTAGTCACATGATCTCTAGAGAAAGTCAAGGGGTTTCAAGACAGTTAATGTGCCTTCAGTCACGTAGTCTCCTGATAAAGCTACAGTTAGTAAATCTATTGCATGACTTGCAATTTTCTCAGTCGCATGATCTCTGAAATGTTTAACGGTTAACGAGATGACTGCAAGATCACGAGATTGCAGTCACCGAATCTCTAAGGTAACTAAGGTTAAATAAAATGTCTAGCGATCTCACGACTAGGGCAAAATGTAAACTAGGATTCCTATTAGAGTTAAACTTTGAAGCCCGAGAAAAGTGAGATGATCTGATGGTGATGATATAAAGTAAGTCTAGATTTGAATGCTGGCTGTTGATTTACTGTCTCGCACCATGCAAGTAGCTGTTCTTCTAGATTTAAAAATTATAAAGGGTTTCAGTGACAAAAGGGCTAGTATTCAATGTTGGAGCGACTGGATCTGGTAGATGTGATTTTGTCAACTATTACAATGTGGTCCAGAGAGTGTGATGACTGATGTAGAGGGTTTTTACCATAAGAGAGTGGGTATTACAGTAGCTTAAGGCATGTTGTAGGTGATTGATCAGATTGATAAATGTGGTGAATTCATGATCTTTGGTACACAAGTCAGAAGAATTATCATAAATGAAGATCATTCTTGGATCTGATTGCTTAGGGTTGCTTGGGTTTTCTCCCTTGTAATAAATTCTTGATTAAATCTAGTTGGTGTGGTGGGTGAAAACCCTAACCCTTGCCCTAGTCATCTAAAGCTTGTTGGATCCTGATTTTTGGGATTCCAAGATGACTAGTGGTATATATTGTAGTAGTTTTTATTTTTAGAGGGGGTTGATGGTGTTATGTTGATAGTCAATGTAAAAGACTGAACAAGGAGAGCTTGGATTTAGGGTTTGTTTCCTAGCATTTTGTTATTTTGGCAATGTATTGATTTTGCAAATCTTAATGAAAATACAGTTGAATTCCAATCTCAGATTTATGTTTGTCTTCTTGTTTTGATCTTGGTTCATATATGTTAATGTCACAAAGTGAGTTATCATATGGTATACAAAGTATATTGTGGGATTATCTTTGAGTTCCTGACAAAGTTAGGATTAAAGTCTTTAAGGTAGTTTCAGTGAGTTCATGGTTGGATAGGAATTTGATGATCAGATTTGGGAGTGAGAGGGATAATAGGCAAAGCACTTATTCTGAGTTCAAGAGTGTTTGAGTTAGGGTTTTTAGTTAATATATGTTATTGAGTGACTCTATGCCCTAGGTTAAGGTACTGATCCATTGTCTAGAAGTAGTTCATCATCATCAATCACAAATATAAATGATAAATCTTTAAAATCAATTTGTAAAGGGTATAGTTGTATAACATTTTGTGACTCCTTTGAAGAATTGAGTCAAAGGTACACCCGCCTGAGCATCTAGGCTCAAAGTGTAGGAGGATCTCTTTGATCCTTGTTAATTGGCCCTTTTCCTTGTAGACTTTGGAGTGGTGATAGAGTCAGTGACATTAAGTTGTCAATCATAGTGTAAACCTGCAAGTAGAAAGAGAAGGGGAACCAACACCTTTCACATATTTTTTTCTCATGCAAAAATTTTGGACCATAAACATTTATTAAGATTAAATTTAATTTGCTTCTTGTTCTTTTTAATCTTCCACTAATCCAGTTTGTAGACAATGTTATCTAGCTAAAATCCCATAGTCCAGGGTTCCATATTATTGCTATCTCCCCAAAAGAACCATTAGAAAGATTACCACATATTTCCCATAAACCTAGTTTCTTTTTAAGATAGTTGTATCCCTCTGAATCTAACTTCATTTCTTGAATGAGAGCTATTTCTGAGTTAAAGATTGATAGCTGTCTCTTAAGGAGGCTTTTTTTGTTAGTGGAATTGATGTCCCTAACATTCCATGAGATTCATTTCATATTTTCTTGGGAAGGAACTTCCCCTTCCTTGCATCTAGAAGTGATGTTATCTTAATTTGACCCATAGCCTAGCCTTCTTTTTTCTACAATTCTTTAAGATATTTTCTACCTCTTTGTTTTGGGATGTTGGCACAGTCAGGTGAAGATTTACTTATGGCTTTCTAGCCTAAACCTAAAATATTGAGTAGTATCATTGGACTCAAGGGTTTTCCTTTATCCTTTTCTAATTCATCTTTATCTAGTGAATCTAAAATCTTAGATACAATTTATTTATCCTTATTAAATTTAGGTTCAGAATGAAGATTAATATTTAATCCTAAAAAATCATTAATAGCTGCAATTTATGACAATTATGAGACAAGATAATTCCTACCTGAAACCATGTCAAAGTCATCTTCTAGATCTTCCCCTGAAACCAAGATTTTTTTATCTCTGACTGCAGGTTTTGCCTTTTCCATCTAAATGGGTGAGGTTTGTTTAGAAGTAGAACCATTTTCCAGGACTGCCTTCGCTTGATCTATTGATTTTTCCTGATTGATGGGTAACAGAGCAGAGATTGTGGGGGAGAGAGTTAAGGGAGGCCAATTGATTCCATATTCATTATTTCCTCTTGGATCTTGGTTAATGAGTTGTAATTTCTTGCTTACTACCCTACTCATTTCCTCTGCTTGACCTAGAATATTTTCCATAAATTGTTTATATTCTATTATTCCTATATCTTTATCACAGTCAGTAATCCTTTTGGATGTTTCTATATCAGAATTAAGATTTATGAGTTTATCTTTATCATACATTTTTACCTTTTTGTCAAAGGAATCAACTGGAATACTCAGATCCCATATCATAATTTCGTCAATAACATCAAGGTTGATTTCTGAAGTGTTCATAATAGTAAACCCTCCTACATTTTTGAGAAAACAAGCCTTAACCATTGGGAATTGATTAAGAACTTGTTTACCTGAGATATCTTTCATTGTTTTATTTAATACTTCATTATCTGAGTTACTATTCCATCCCTCCTCTTCCACATCTATAGTTTCAAAAATAATAATGGGGGAGATTACAAATTCATTATGTTCATTTTTTATTCTAATTTTTCCTAGGGATTTTAAATTGATATCCATCCTAACAATGATAGTAGAATTTGATTATTTAAAGGGGGTATCCACAAATCCTACAAATTTTCCAATTAGATTACCTATTTGCCTAAAGAATGTCTCATTGATAAGTTCTATGGGGAGATTCGGGAGAAGTTGATAAGTTCTATGGGGAGATTCAGGAGAAGGACAACCCTTTCAACCTTGAAATTCTTTAAATCACTAGGGTTAAATAGTGGCGACCAATCCATTATGGAAAACTTAATATTTCTAAATTTTGGGCAACCTTGCTTCAGTAATCTCTCCTTCAACTTTGTCTTATTACATCCTAAAAAAATAAAATCTTCTGATAAAAGCACTGTTCTTACCTGATTAGCGAATTGAGTGGTTAACCATGTTGCAATTTTAGAGGAAGAAAACCTAAAGCCATTCCATCTTACCAAAACTCCATGATTCTTACACATCTCTTGAAATTGCTCTAGCCTTCCATCTGTAAGGTCTAGGGTTAAAGTCCTTAAATTAGAAGGATCAAGTGAAAGGGGAGAAATTGGGGTGCACTAGTGAGGAGGACAATAGGGTTTAACTTAGGGAGAAGATAAAAAAACATCATCTACTATAGGTTTCTGAGCTTCTTCTATATGCAAAAGAGGGGAAAACCTATTCTTTGAGGAAATCAAAGGAGGCAGAGACTTGGGATAAGAAAGCTCTGCATAAAATCCCCTAACCCTAGATTTAGATTTATTAGAACCAACTTTGACCCAGGGGTTAGAGTTACCAGAAGGAGACAACAAAATATACCTAAGAGGCGAAATCACCTGTGGAAAATAATGTAAGGAATCTTTGGCATAAAGGCTTGATGAAAATGAATAGGGTTTCCCAAAATATTTGGTTTTCACAAAAAAGGAGATTTGCTTGTCTAAAGATTCAACAAAACAAAAACTTACAGGTCGTTGAGGAGCTATGCTAAACCCAGGACCAAATGAAGGAGATCATAAACCCCGATCGAGAGCACTTGAAGAAGATCATGGAGACAAAGCAATGGGAAATTGAGAAAGAAGCTGAGAGTGAGAGAAATTTGCATGCAGAGCCATGATTAACATCATAATCATTTGGACTTATTAAGAGGGAAGGGCCTCAAGGGTTTGATTGATTTTATTAAGTATTTGATTGATTGTGAGGGCAGGGCCTCAAGGATTTGATTTGATTTAATTTTGGATTTGAAGGTTTGAGACAAACCTAGGTGAAACAAGACCCTATGATGGTGTAAACAAAGGATTGATTTGGATGATGATCTTCTTCTACTTGGAGATGGACTTATTATCCCAAGAAAAATAAGATAGGATTAATGGAATTAATTACTTGAGACAAATTGATGTTCTCAAAGCAATAATTCGATTAGATGTGTTTGCTAATGATGATGGTCTATGTAACACTTTTTATTAAGATCTTTCAACCTAAGATTGATTAAGGAATGAAAGATGAGATTTGATTTGATTAGTCTTGATTATGGTTGGATATGGATCAAACAAGATAAGATTTGATTAAATTCCAAATGATGATTTTGCTCCTAAGTTCAAAGTAGAAGATTTTATGAAAAATTGGATTAGAAGATGATGTGGATATAGATTGGAATTAAGAATGAAAGAAATTTAGAAGATAGATGAGGGATATTTGGAGGAATTTAAATGGATTGAATTAAGATTGGATTGGAATGATAGAAGATTGACAAGTATATTAGATTAGAAAGGTAGTGATGTGATTAGATTAGAAGGAAAATGAATGATGAAATTGGATTAAGAAAGTAGATGTGATTTATGAAGGATTACAAAGATGAAGATTATGACCTTGATTGAATGATTAGGAAGAGGATAAAGATTACTTAGAAGAATGATTATATTAGAAGAATGATTAGAAAGACAAAGATGACTTAGAAGAAGTGATTAGGATGATGTGAAAGATTAAGAATGAAGATAGGTAGGATGATTAGAATAGAGGAATGATTAAGGATGTAGAGTAATGACTTGGATGATTGAGTTGGATTAGGAAGATGACTAAGGATGTTATGGATGATTAGGAGGTGATGACTAGGATGATTAGAATAGAGGAATGAATAGGATGATTAGGGGAGATTACAGTTGGAGGAATGAGTTGGAATGATTAGGAAGTTGATTAGGATAAGAATTATGAAGAAGGTGATGAATTTGATAGATGGAAGAAGTGATGTGGAGATGATGTGGAAAGCTTGACTAAAGGCTACTAACTTAACAAAATGTTTTTGTTGATTTTGAAATGATTTTTTATTTTTTTTATTTTTGTAATGTTTTTTGAGTTTTCAAACTTTATATATATATATTTATTTATTTATTTTGAAGTTTTTTTATGTTTTTGGATTTTTTGAATGTTATAATTTTTTTTGGATTTGTTTATTTTAAAATGAAAAGTAAACAAATGAAATTATATACAAACACAATTTCTAAGGCTTAATTTGGATGGTGTGCCCCCTTTTGGCTGCAAATGGGGAAGGTTTTAAATATTCAAGCACATCAAACACACCAACAATCCTATTGAGGCTTCAACTAGGATATACAAGCTCAACTAGGGGAATGTCCTCGATATACGCAAGGTATGTGAGGCCCAAATCTGTAGATGAAAGATAATAATGCCACAAAGTAGGGAGGAGACAGTAACCCAAATCTCCACCTTCACTTCCCAAAGGTATAAATTTCTTTGGGGATTAGCCAAGAGTGACAAGATTCTACTTACAAGAGAGAGGTGGCTTTGGATTCATCTCCCGCTATTTATACTCCACCAAAACACGGGAGTTGAGGTCATCCCTTGAGGTGATCAAATCCCAAAGCAAGCCTCCTAAAAATAAAACAAGACCACATACTTCTTGTGCACTCAAGGTCACCTGAAGCAGTGAGAGGAGAGAATACATACATGGCCTTGGGGTTTAAAAGACACTTGCTCCTTTTAGTTCCAAACCCAAATGTGAAGGTTAATTTTAAGCCCAAAATTAAAAAATGTGTAGAAAGAACTTCAAACAAAATGTCTACGGATAAAAATAATTACAAAATTAGATTCCTTGCATTTTTCTAATGAATTTATAAAAAAAATTGTTGAAATACAATTTTTTATGCCCGATTTATGAATGTTTTAAGTTTGAAAAGAATGGTTAACTTGGAACATGTACACCTAATTTTTTATGAGTAATCTTATTAAATAGTTTGTATATCTAGGTAGAGGGTTGAATCATCTTTCCAACACTTTTTGAATCATCAAAATTGGAGCTTGTATGCAAAAGTTATAAAGGTTTTTGTGAAATTTCCCACTTGTGGATTACAAGGATGAAAGAGGCTTAAATTAAGCCCCTGGGCCCCATATGACCATAAGCCTGGACAAAGGGGGATAAAGTTTTAGCAAAGCCCCCTGGTCACCCATATGACCAGGGGCTGAGATCCTGCAAAATAAAATAAAATAAAATAATTAATAACTTGAAAAGGACCTTAATAAATGATACATGATTTGAAAATGTTTTTTTTTGCTTTTTTAAAATCAAAAAAATAAATAAAATAACATTGCAATTGGTATATTAAAAAAAAATTAATCTCAACCCCCTGATTGCGAAACCCCAGCCCATGCAAACTATGGTTTCCCACACCCTGTAGACAGTGGATCCACAACCACATAGAACTGTGGTTTCCACAACCCATGTGGACTGTGGTAAACCATAGCCACATGGGACTGTGGTTTCCACAGCCCATGTGGACTGTGGTTTCCATAGCCAAGTGGCCTGTGGTTAGCCACACGGGACTGTGGTTTCCACAGTCGTGCAGACTGTGGTAGACTGCAGTTGTTCCAACTGTGGGAGACCACAATAGTGCCCCTCTTTTTTTTTGTATTACTATTTTTATTATTATTAATATATATTATATATATAACATGTATTAATATTTATATATATTTTTTTTTTATTTAAATAAAATATATATAAATATATATATTTTTCTTAAATGAAAATAATAAATTTAAGGTGAAAAGCAATAAAAGAAATATACAATGTAAATATTCAAGTATATATACAATGTAAATATTTCCTACAAGTAAAATAAAGTAGCAAGATGAAGAAAGTATAAGGATTTATATGTCAAAACTCCTCTCTCAATTGCTTCAAGCACAATGATGAGGTTCTTTTCGTGATTTGAGGCTCCCTTGTGAAACTTGATTTTCAAATGCTCCTTCAACCTACAAGCTCAAAAACTCAAGAAACACTCAAACACACATTAGACGATTAGTATAGAACCCATGAAGTGGGTCCCACCGGGCATGCCAAAATATATTGCATAAAAATGATACTTAAAGAAATAAACTCAAATAACTAAGTCTATTCTTGCATATCTATGCAAACCTCAAATAAATATGGAAATCATGCATGTAAATATGATGAATAAAATTAAGAAACTAGCTTAATTTATTCAACATGAAAGCAATGCAAATCTCCCAATATGAAAATATGTTTGATTTTTTTGTGGTTAGTATGTGGTTGCTCACAAATCTTGTACCATGAAAATGTATGAAAAAGGCTTATGGAAATGAGGAGAGGGTTCTCCTTTTATAGAAATTTGAAGGAAATGAACGGTTAACATTGAAAGTTGGATGGAGGGTCAAGATTGCATAGGATTGATGAAGTGGACACGAGGTGGAGGCCGAGTGGAGGCTACGTAGATGACATGTGGATTAGGGTTTTAACTATTCAAAGGGGGAAAGATTCTCACACACGTGTGAGAAACCTTTGAAAGTGACATGTCTATGACAAAGTGTAAGAGGGTGTAAGAGGGTGAGATGGCCAAATTTTCTCACACATGTGTGAGTAACTTGAGAAAGTGATGGCTCAATGACAAATGTCAAGAGATGTAAGAGGATGGGAGAACCAAGGTTTCTCACACATGTGTGAGAAACTTTGTAAAATGACATGGGTCAAAAGGTGGAAGAGAATGAGATAACTAAGGTTTCTCACACATGTATGAGCAACTTTGGAAATTGAAATGTCAATAATATGTGGGAGACAAGTGTGTAAGAGTCACATGTGACTTGGGTTTGGGTTAGGATTTTTTAATCTTTGGATTAAGTTTGTGCAAATGATTAGGGATTGATTAGGTGGAAGACTAGGATTAATCAATGGGAAAGTGGATTGACTTGGGTTAGAAGGATGGGTTAGGTTAGGGAAGTGAGGTTAGGTGAGGGTTAAAGTTAGGAGACATGTGCTCAAATAGAATTAAGTATAATATGTAATTCCAAGTGGGTTAAAAGGGGATTAATTAAATAAACAAGATCATTTACTTAATTAAATGGAGGATTAAGAGAAATGGGAAATAGGATAGGATAAGATTAAATAAAATGTAAATTTATTTAATCAAGGATAGATTAAATAAATATAAATTTATTTATTTAATCAAGGATAGGTGAGAAAGAGGATTGTTATTAAATAAATGTAAATTTATTTAATTAAAGGTAGAATAAGGTTAATTATTAAATAAATAATAAATATCTATTTAATTAGATAGAATAAGGGTAATTGTTATGATAATTTTTGGTGTCTATAGTGCCTATCATCCCCAAACAGATGGGAAAACTAAAGTAGTTAATAGGTCATTGGGGATTTTTTTTGAGGAGTTTACAAAGCAACACAATAAGACATGGGATGCCATTCTTCCTCAAGAAGAATTATCTTATAATGATTCCCTCAATAGAAGTACAATAAGGAGTTTGTTTGAAATTGTTTATGGGATGAAATCTAAGGGGATATTGGAACTCAAGGAGTTACCACAAGAAATGAAGATCGGTTCCCAGGGTGAAAGCTTTACAGAGGATATGAATGAAGTGCATGATTAGGTCAAGGTGACATTGCACCAAAATGCTCTCAAATACAAGGAACGGGTTGAAAAGAAGAGAAGAGATGTGTAGTACCAAGTTGGGGATCTGGTATGGGAACATTTGAGGAGAGAAAGGTTACCCAAAGGGAAGCATATGAAACTATTGATGAATAAATAAGGGCCCTGGAAAATTCTTAAGAAATTTTCACCTAATGCTTATTAAATAGAAATTTCATTTGATTATGTGATTTCTCTAATTTTTAATGTTTCTAATCTTTTTCCATTTAAAGGTGATGTCTCTATAGGTGGACAAAGTGAGTAGGATACACATAGAGAAGAGGAATGGAAGCGAGAATTTCCCCTCACTCAACCAATGGAGTTGGAGTGCATTTTGGATACCAAGGCGGTCAAAAAGACAAGGAGGAATGATTAAAAGTAGTACTTATTTAAATGGAGAGGTTTTCCTATTTCTGAAGCAGTTTGGATGGATGAACAATACATCATCAAACATGGCACTACCTTACAGGACCTCATCTCAAAGGGAGCTTGAGATATTTCTACCCAAGGAGTATGGTATAGGGGTACCTTTTGGAACATATAGGACCATTTAAAGGTTATAAACTCATAATTAAATGTAATAAGGTCTATGGACCATTTGGGGGACTTTTGGAATCAATTGGACCCATTTGTAAGGCCATTGACCCAATAAGGCATTTATAAGCTTATTGGTAAAATCTAGTCAAAGGGTCACTAGGGATCTAGGAAAGGGTAGGATAGGGATGATATGGTTTTTTGGACCAATTATTGACATTAGAATGATTTTCTAGCATGGGAAAGGCTAGGAAGGTACAGGGTGACAAAAGTTTTCAATGTTGTCATCACAACATTGACAACATTTGAGTAGTTTTTACATTTCCATCCTAACAGTCACTTTGGTTCAAATGATAATTTGGAACCATCTGGGGGATGTTTTTAACTTAATATATGCCTTCCTTGGTTGAGGGAAAAGGTTTGTTGAGGTTTTTTGAAGATAAAACAATAAAATCTCAATGTTTCCTAGTTTAAATCTCTAATTATTGTGATTGTACGGATTGATATAGGGGTGAAATGTTCATGAATGAATAGAGTAGTGAATTAGCCTTAAAATTTAGTTCATTTGAGGTTGATATCATTTTTCTTTTAATATTTGCATCTATTATTTTGAAACAGACTGACAAATCCTCAAGTACCTAGGGTTTAAGATTGAAATGTAATTATTTCCACTTTCCACTGTAAAAAAGTCATGACCTTTAGTGGAAAGTGAGGTCCTTGTATTTATCATAAGATTTAGTTTGTTTAGGATTAGGAGATGAAGGTATTTGGGAGAATGGTAGATCCCTAACCAGACATCTCAATGTGATTAGTTAATCAGTAAGGGAAAATAAGCAGTACAAAGGTATCCAAGGGTGATTTGGTCAAAGTATGATAGTGATTTGGGGGTTTTTCATAAGGACTAAAGTGTGTATGTGGTTGGTGAACTGGGAACAATACATCCATTATTAGTTTCTTTGATGAGTAGGGCTAATGGGACAATTAGGCCTAAGGAGACAATCAATAGAAAGGTGTCTGATTTATGTGATCAAGAACCCAATTTGAGGTATGTTGTCAAGGGACCAAAAGGGTATCTAAAACTATAATCCATTCCATAGGTCATTTGGGAAAAGTAAGAGAAAAGTGGGAAAAAATAAGTTGGGAGACCTGGTAGGAACTAAGCCTAATTGAGTGCTAATAAACTCAAGTGTCAAGACATAATTTTTGGGGTCATGAAATTGGTTCAAACCCTATTTCTTATGCCAGGACAAGGTGCAAGGTGGAGTGGAACTCATCCTTTGGAAGCATAGGAGAGGAATACCTTGTCCAATCAAGACTAAGGACCATATTCAAGGGCTTGGTTGAAGTAAACAAGAAGGAAGGTATGTTTTTGATTGAACAGTGAAACCAAAGAGGGGACATGTATGATACTTTGAGTCTGCAAGTGGCTCTTAAGACAGGGAAGAGATAAGAAGGAAATCCTTGTAGAAATTATAGGGGTGTCTAATTAAGAAGATTGATAGGTGAAAGGGAAAGTTTAAATCCTTTGAGCAAGTCTGTATCACATTATTCCCTAATTATTTTTATATGTTGTGTATTTTCATTGGGGCATAAGGGATTAAGGAGGTACAACCTCCCTAAATTTAAAAATAATTTAATTATCATATTTCTTAATATCATACCTCTCAAGGTAAATGAATTATTTATGATCTTGAGGCAAGATGGTATGAATCATATCGCTCAAGGAAACTTCTAAGTTATAATTGAAGTGTCCACTAGAACCATTAAATTGATTGTTTTCCTATAAATTGGACATTTTGGTTTAGGTGGGTCTAGTCTAACTCTACACTTCAAAACTAAGACTATTGGAAATACTAATTAGTACTAGTGAGCTCTTAGTTGGAATAAATGGACATCCCAATCATACTCAATGTGATGAAACTAAAGGGATAATTTTTGGGGGAAGTAACTGATATGTGGTTAAGTGTTGTACTACAAAATGACCACATATACATTATGCATGTAGTGAATCAAGTGTTACATCTAGAGTTTTTAATGACCTATCATATGCACAGGGTCAGTTTAGATATCCTATATTTTTCTTGGCCATGCTCTTATATGTGGAGGTTTCCAAGAATGGGTGAAGAAGCTCATCCTGATGTTGTTTCAACATAAGTATCTAAAGGACATTGATGTTATTCTTGACAATGTGGATGGGGAACCTAGGGCACTAATCATTTCCCTAGTAGACAAGTACTACATTTAGGGACTTGGGGTAAGAAAACACCTAATTATGCAAATAAAATAATTATAGTTACTATAGGGTCGACAAGGTGATATAAGCATGCACATCAATTTTCTCCTCAGTTTGGCCAAAATCAAGGAACTCAAACTAGATGGTTGGCATTGGGAATATCTAACTAATGATTTTTTTCTTGATGAAGATGATGTCGAGGAGATTGTTGGGTAGCTGGAGTTGAGGAACAGAGAGGAGTGGGTTTTTGAAGACTTGCAAGATGTAAGGGATGTTGTAAGAGGGGAATTCCATGCCAACTGTGAAGAGGATTTCCCAATCATCCTCCTTTCCAATGAAGTCAGGGAAAATCTAGTCTAGGAAGAACTAGAGGCTACAAATGCAACAATGCCAAGGCATTGGTGAGCCCGAACTACTTGAAGAAAGGGGCACTAAGAGATTTTATGCCTCTGGTCTGAATTTGGTATTTTTGTGTTATTGGTAGAATGGTATAGGTAGTCTGTTAGATGATTCCTTGTTATAGATTATAATTTATCCTCAGAGGTCTTTTTATAACAAATATTTTAGAAATAATCCTTCGTATAGTGTTTGGAAAGAATGCATGAAATGGATGTTGTAAGGATCCCAGAATATATTCGTATAAATTTAAAATAATAGATTTTAAGTATTTTTTTGGTTATGTTATTAGAGTATTCTTATAATTTCATCTATGTGTTTTCTCATTATGTTTTATGTTATAAAGATTTCCCACTTCCTATTGAGATTTATAATTTCAAATTACTCTTTTCAACCATTTAAAAATGAACTATCATCTGTAAAATGAATTCAGATTAGAATTAATTAATAAAACCAAATGGTGTGAGATAAATAATAAAATAGATAATCTAAAAATATTGTTTATTTATTTGGAAACAATTGAATTTGTGAAACAAATTAATTAAAAATGTTGTTCATTGAATTTTTTTGTTGAATTAAAAATTATTTTTTTGTCTATAAAATGAACCCATATTAGAATTAATTAATGAAACATCATGGGTGTGATATAAACAAAATGAGGAAATAATATCATAAAATAACATAATAATTTCATTCATAAAAAATATTTTGAATATTAAAAGATTCTCAGTAGGACAAAGCATTTTATACAAAATTTGTGAAATTTTCATTAATATTTGATATTTCTATGAATATTTACAATGTACATTGATATTTGATATTTCTATGAATATTAGACCTATAGAATAATGAGTTCCCTCATAATTTTGATTACACTTTGAAGTGGGAATACAAAAAAAGTTTAAACCCTTCATTTCAAAAAAATTAGGGTTTTACTGCTCTTCTTGCCTTTATTCTAAGTTGAATGCATCAAATATGACAAGATGTGAAAATTCTTGTAACCATCCATAGTCTTGTTGTTCATCAAGGAGAAACCATTTATCCCAATCATCTCCCATTTCCTCTATTGCGTCAGTTCTTCATCATTTGAGTTCATTATAAATGGTTATTGGGCCACATTTTGGCCTGGCTAGAAGAGCTTGGATATATCCCTTGGCCATGGGATCCCTACCCTTATTTCTTCCAAGGTGGCAACTTGAATGTGATCCCCCAATAATTATTCTTTAAAGATCCATCTTAGTAGCAATAACATCTCCACCTTGTCTCCTATGAGGTCCATAAGAGAGGCCAAAAATGAGGACATAATATCCTTATTCACTTGATATTTGTCAATGGATACCAAAAATTCATGGTCTAGCACCATCCTCACAACCTCCTTTGTAAATATCCAAACTATCCCTACATACAAACTAATTCCACAATCTCATCTGTCATAGTGCCCAAAAAGACCATCTAATTCTCCTTGGAAATACTTGTCAACTAGATAGGATTATCCATATTCAGATTATACACTCTATCTACCCAAATTCTAAGAGATTTTAGAAATAAAGATGAAATGTAAAAAATTCCTATACTATACTTTCACTACACAGTACAATCTATCTATCCAAGGAGAATTGATGAAGAAAAAAGAAAAAATCATCTATAAATAGCCTGAAAATGCCACCCAATTTTTTTTATTAGTGGTCAATAATAACTCCCACTCCTTTCATATCTCTGTAAATCTTTTCCATATATGAAAGTGTGTGCAAAATTAGGAATAACATTATTCTGGTACTGCCAAATTTGATGTCATCCATGGATGATTGCACTTGAGAATGTCAGTGAAAAGACATTTATATAATGTCTATTACAAGTTGCAACATTATCAACCATCCCCATAACCAACTATGGATGAAATTTAAGGTTACTTGGTAGAGTTAAGTATATAGATTGGATGTGTGTCTCCATTCTATAGACTTTTTGCAATACTTCGCATTCTTCAAAATTTTGGCCCAAAATTAAATTGAAGTCATTGATCTTGAACCATCCAATGGTTGAAAAAACAATTAGAAGTTATAACAATGAAATGATGGTTGTTAGGTGTGTGCCTATGACCATGATTATCGATACCATAATTCTTTATTCTCTCAAGATTTGATGTGATGTTTCCTTAATTATTACTTTATTACCATTTGGTATTGGCCCATCATGACAAGTATTCATTCATTCATTTTATGGTAGAGAAGTGATCAAGGTTGACAAAAATTTCTATAAAGGCATCAATTTTGTGCCTAATAAGATAGTGTTCTACAATTAATATTTAAATTAAAATTTACAATACAATTCTATTTGATTTTTAATTTAATTATTAATTATAGAAATCTATCTTGTTAGGCACCAAAATGATGCCTGTAGAGATATTCCCAATGTTGAGAGAGGTTGTCTGCATTTTGAATTTTCAATGATGTCACCATTAAGATATGTTATCATAAATGTTATTTAATGATAGAGTACACATATATAATATTTCTATAAAGAGGCACCAGAAATGGGCAATTTTCATTATTCTACCTGATTTTGATTGTTCACTTCTTTGTTCTGAGTGTACTCAGTTCTTATAATTGTCTATTATGTTAATGATGTTGATTCCATTGTATTTTTTAGGTTATTGTAAATTATCCTACCTCCATCCATGTAGTTTCAGGATTCAGAGGAAAGGAGATACCAATTTTACTCATTATAGGATGGATGGAATTGGAAAGAGTTAGAGGGGTGGCAATATGATTTAACAACTAGAGTGGTGAAACAATGGGAGTCCTAAAGAATTCTCCCACAATATTAGTGTGAGGGATAAAGCTATTGATTTTTCCATTATGCACAGGACATTATAAGATTGAGCCTTTGAGTAGGACGTGACTGGTTCAATTTAGTGTTCTCATTTCTTAGTTCTTAGTTCTTAGTTCTTAGTTCTTAGTTCTTGTAAGTGGTCTATTATGTTAAGAAAGATAAGGCAATTGTATTTAAGGGGTTACCATAAATTCTCCAACCTAGGGTTGCATAGCTTTAGAGTAAAGGAGAGAAAAATTCCACTTAGAGTTAGAATAGATATAACTGGAGAGAATTAGAGTCATGATATAATTCAAGTTTTTTCATTACCCTCCTCCTCCTCCATCTACTCTTCTATTTCCATGGCTACTCATACCACACCTATAAATCCCCTCTCTCCTCATGGCCTCTACTACTCAGATGCCTACACTCAACTAGTACTATCCCTTGAGTTCTCTTGTACTCTACCTCCCTGTCTCCTCATAGCTCCTCCTCTCAGTGGCTCATCTTTTGGGTCCTCCTCATCTAATATGGGTACCCACTCGATCGAATGTATAAATAATGGAAAGGGGTGATCTATCATATGCTTCCTGTAAGATGGAGTCATCCCAACATAATTAATAGTAGACAAATAGTCCCAAGATACCCCATCCAAGTCTTTCATCTCCTAGACAATGACATAATACACTGGTCATGGCCCCCAATTGGCCTCCTCATCAGCATAATGGGCATAGGTAGAAAACTATGTGGACGTATCCTAATGCCACCCAAACTAGCACTAAACCTAGCTAATACAAAATCACTCTACTATGGGAGTACTCCTACAAAACAAATGATACATGTTAGAACTTAGAGTGAAAGGATATGTCAAGATAGAAATACAATATTGAAAATATCTTAGAAATCACAAGATCTTACCTGCCAATTAGTGGCCTACTGCTAAACAAGAATGAGTACTCTCATGAAGATCATGTCCATCTCTCACAACCAAGGTATGATCACCACACCACTGTTATCATATCATCCAACTATTGGTGCCAAAATATAGTCTTCCCAAATTGGGTTGATGAATATAACTGGTATATCTGAATATGTAGAGTATACCCACTCCTCGGGCTACCTGTGTGACTAGTTGAATAATGGGAATGTTCTCCCATGCCAATATTTGAAGAACAATGACACCTTCTACCATGCTACACCCCCATTGGTACATGGTATCATGTGTTAGAATAAATGAGAGGGGGGTGAATCAGTTATCCATAGTCCAATCACAAAATGTAAATCCAAAACAATTTACTAAAACTTTTGCAGCTCAATAAACTAAAATAGTATTATGTTTGTGCTTTTATCGATTACCAGTTAATAACATATAGTGATTACCAATCAAATCCAATGTGCAACATGTAAAGTATGACAACAAACAATCATCACAATCAATACATAACACAAGAGATTTAAAATGGAAACCCTATGAAGGGAAAAACCACCTGGGACCGGCAACCCAAAAATTGTTCACTCTTCTGAAGTGAGGTTGGTGAAGACCCAACCCTGTTAAAGGTTACAAACACACTATGAGGTGTGACTTTGTTAGAGTATTTTAGACCAACCGTTATCATCCAACTAGCATTCACCATGGGGTTGATAGGATAACAAATGTACACTCTATGAATGACATTACAAGACTTTCTGGTCCACTCTGTTAAGTGATTTCTTTGTTTACAATGGTTAAAATGTAACAACAGTTGATCTAATTACAACACAACTTCAATTGCAGATTATCATATCTATGTTAAGCTCATTCAAATCCTCTAATCAATATATCAATTTTGTTTCAATCAATATTCAGTAACTTACTACCGCTCGGTAATAGCTTTCTAACACTCGATAATCTTTGTAGTTTGGTTCTCCTTAACCAATCTGATCAAGCATGCATGAAGCTTTTTCACACGATATCTCTGCAGTCTCCTTCTTTTGGCATGATTTCATCATGAAATCCTAGTCTCTTAAATAGACGAGTAAACTATTTTAATTCCATCCATCAGATTTTTCCGCTTAATCTCCTTTGTTGATTTGTGAGTAACACATTTTGTTTCAATCCATTAGATATTCTTTGAATTATGTTGTTCATCGATCTTCATAACAAACACTATCTCCAAATTCATAATCATAACACTTTCTACCTCATCAACTTTCATCGGCTAAACTAGTCATTTAGTTCTTTTCTTCTGCTTGGTTAACAAAGAAATGTGTCGGTGAATGCAAGCTCAGTTTGTACTCTGATCAGTATACACTTCACTGTGTCAGTGTATACTAAAATGGTTCTTTAGCTAAAAACATTGCCTTGTGCATTTTGCACTTATCCTCCATCATAGATGAATGCAACATAATCAATTCAATAACATAAAGTCATAGACTCATCCATAAGTTACCCAATGTATTCCTTATCCTTATCTGTCATATCCATCTTCCTCATGTAGATATATATGTTCTTCATCTCTTTTCTTCTTCTTTCTATAGATGTTTGGGTATAGGAACTTACAAGATAAGTACTACCAAAACTAGTTGACATCAATGACAACATATTACTGATTTAACCATCTTACATATCTAATCAGCAACTTAATGATCTTAAGTCATAGATCTTTAAGTTATACAATGTATTCAAATCAGTTGTAGTTCATCAATCTCTCCCTTTGGCATTGATGGAAACACAAGCAATATGAAATATGCCATACACATACCAAACATGTATTCTACAACTCTATCAAAAAATGTTGTAATGGTACAAGCTCTCCCTAGCTTAATATGTGTAATCACTATGTTACATAAAAGCATTTGCAAGTGCAGACTAAGTTCTGCAGATATGATCTTTTTAGCTCACAATTTTTCTTATGTTCTTAGTAACCGATCTTCAATACTCTCCCTTTGTCTTTGGCTTCATATTCTTCTTCATATTGATCTCTCTCCCTTTGACATCAATGCCAAAGAACAATACAAACATACAGCTCTGTAGTAGCCATGTAACTCTTTGTTGTTCGGTGCATTCTCTTTAGCTTGGTATACTATTATGCAAATCTGTTCCAGTACTTCAACCTTTCACAACTTTAGACAGAAGTCAAAAGTGTGAACTCTGGTGCATCAACATGTATGATCTTCTGATAAGATTAGGTTGATGCAACCTCCAGATCACCTTAGTGACTGGTAGATAGGGGACGAACCCCAAGTCTAGTCCTCAAGTATTCATATGTATCCTTCGGTAGAGGCTTTGTAAATATGCCAACAAGTTGTTCTTTTGATGTAACAAATTCTAGCTTCACTTGCTTCTCCTGTATTTGTTCCCTTAAGTAGTGATACTTAATAGATATATGCTTTGTTTTAGAGTGCATCACCAGATTCTTTGAAATATTAATAGCACTAGTGTTATCACAATATATAATCATCAGCTCAATGACTACCTCATTCATTCCTTCTAAGACTTGCTTGATATATGCAATATTTGAACAGTTAGTAGTAGCAACAACATGCACTGCTTCATCTATAGACTGAGAAATGCAAGCCTATTTCTTACTTGTCCATGTAACAAGTCTTTCACCAAAGAAGAATGCTCCTCCGGTGGTACTCTTTATATCATCCATATTTCCAGCTCAATTAGCATCGGTGTATACCTTTAGTTCAAACTTTCCTTTCTTAGGATACCACAATCCATAATCTTTAGTTTTCTTTAGGTATCTTAAGATTCTCTTTGTAGCAACCATGTGTGATTCTCTAGGGTTTGCAAAAAATCTAGCAACAATTCCAACAGCATGTGCTATATCAGGTCTACTGTGAACTACATACATTAACTTACCAATCATTGATCGGTACAGTGTCTGATTTACCTCAATAGTTCCATCTTCTTTAGTCAGTTTACATCCAGTAGCCATCGGTGTTCCCATAGGTTTACCATCTTCCATGCCAAATGTCTTCAATACTTCCTTTATATATTTAGATTGTGTGATGAATATACCATCATTCTGTTGAATCACTTGTAAGCCTAGAAAGAACTTAATCTCTCCAAACATAGACATTTCAAATTCACTTTTCATTTCATCAGCAAATGACTTATAGATTTGATCTTATCCTCCAAATATTATGTCATCCACAAATATCTCAGCAATCAAGATAGTATCATCAAAATTTCCTTTCATGTATAGATTATTGTTCTTACTTGTTGTAACAAATCCAATACTCAACAAATAGTTATGTAGCCTCTCATACCAAGCTCTCGGTGCTTGCTTCAAACCATATAAAGCTTTATGTAATCTACATACCATATCTTTATTTTCTAGATCGACGAACCCTTCAGGTTGTTCTATGTAGACTTCTTCTTCAAGTATCTCATTCAGAAAAGCTGATTTGACATCCATTTGGTAAACTTTGAACTTTTTGTGTGCAGCATATGCAAGTAACATTCTGACTCCTAATCTAGCAACAGGTGCAAATGTTTCCCCATAATCTATTCCTTCCTCATGTGCATATCCCTTTCATACTAACCTAGCTTTGTTCCTTGTTACCTCTTCATTCTCATTAAGCTTGTTTCTAAATTTCCACTTAGTACTGATAACATTCTTGTCCTTAGGTCTGGGTACTAAACTCCAAGTTTTTTTCTTCTCTATCTATTCTATTTCCTCTTTCATTGCATTAACCCATTCATCATTTTCTAATGCAACTTTTACATTCTTCGGTTCATAATCACAAACTAGACATGTACCTTGTCTTTCTTTACTTCTTGTTTGCATGCCAGCTTGTCTGTTTCCAATGATTTGTGTCTCAGGATGATTTCTTCTGACAAATATCACTAGTATCTGATCTCTTCTTTCTTGTTCATCCTGTGCAGGTTCATTTTCTTGCTCCGTGGGTACTTCCTGCTCATCGGTTTCTTTTTCCTATTCCTCGGTATTGTTTTCCTATGGACCAGTTGTCACTGTCTATGATGTCAGTAGGTACTCTGGTTGTTCAATGTAACTGAATCTACTATATTCTTCTAGTTCCTTTATGCTTTCCTCCGCATTCTTATCATCAAACTCATCAACCCAAATATTAGTACTTTCAATCATTTTATTAGTTACTTTGTTTAGACACTTGTATGCTTTACTTTTAGTGGAATATCCCAAAAATATCCCTTCATCACCTTTTGAGTCAAACTTCCCATTTCTTTCATCTTTCAGAATAAAGCATTTACTTCCAAAAATCATGAAATAACTTACAGTGGGTTTGTGACCAAACCATAACTCTTAGGGTGTCTTATTAGTGTCCTTCTTTAGTTGTACTTGGTTTAGAACATAAATAGTTGTCCTGACAACTTCCCTCCAGTATGTTTGAGCAACATTCTTTTGTAACATTAGTGTCCTTTCACAGTCAATGATTGACCAATTCCTTCTTTCAACTATTCCATTTTGTTGTGGTGTCCTCGATGTAGAGACCTGTCTTTTAATACCATGCTTAGTACAAAAGTTAGTAAATTCATCAAAAATAAATTCACCACCTCGGTCAGATCTTAAGCATTTCAATTCTTTACCAGTCTCTTTCTCAACTTTTGCTTTATACCACTTGAACATCTTAAATGCCTCTGATTTTTCTTTCAAGAAAATGACTGTCATTAATCTAGTATAATCATCAACAAAAAGAATAAAATATATGTCTCCATAGTAAATTTGAGTTCTCATAGGACCACATAGGTCGGTATGCACTAACTCAAGTAATTTCTTTGTTGAATCATCTTTGTTTTTGAAACTAGATTTTGTCATTTTACCTTTTTGACATTCATGATACATAACATGATCAAGCTTAGATAAGTTAGGCAGACCTCTAACCTTTTTCTTTTTACTAATCTTAATCATGTTATCAAAATTCACATGACATAACCTCTTATGCCACAACCATGCATCTTCACATTTCATCATTAAACAAGAAGACTAATCATTATCAAGATAAAATAAATTACCTCTAGATTGTGTTCCAGATCCAATAAGTCTTCCTCTATCATCATATATCTTCACTTTCTTGCTCTCAAAAGCAACTCGGAGGCTTGAATTGTTCAATTGTGCCACACTTAGAAAATTATAGTTTAGACCTTTTACCCAATAAGCATTCTCACATCTAATTTTATCATTTATCATCAAGGATCCTTTTCCTCTAACCATACACGGTGCATCATTACCCATTCTAACAGATCCTCCATTGTGTTCTTCAAGATGATCAAATTTCTCTTCATCACCAGTCATGTGATGTGTACAACCACTATCTATAATCCATGTATCATTTTGATTAACCTTAGAGATAAGTGTTGTCTCTACATACCTTTCATCTTCCTCTAATTCATCCTTCATTGCAATAAATACTACCTCCACATCTTCATCAGTGTCGGTATCAGTGACATATTCTTCTGTAATGTAGCACACCTTCTTTCCTTTATCATTATTGTCTCAGTTGTCTCTGTTGTAGTGTCGGTAACTTCTGTTGCCTCTTCTCCCATAGCTTCCTTCACCAGATCAGTCTTTGTTTCTGTCATCATCTTTCATGTGTGGACATCTAGCAGTAATATGACCAACCTCTTTACAATTAAAGAATGCTAAAGGTAATTTACCTCTATAGCTTCCTTTACCTTTAGGTAACCTTCTGGCCATAAGAGCTTCAAGTTCATCAAGCTCATCATCAATATTTCTATCACTATCATCATTCTTATTTTTTCTACTAGACTTACCAATCTTCAGAGAAGACATAAAAGTAGATTCAACAGACGGTACAACACTATTATGAAAGTTATTCAGTTTAAAGGTTGTAAGCTTGCCAATCAAATTATCAAGAGTAAGTTTGTTACCAGATACAAACCTTGTTTCATGAATTGCAGATATTCTGATTGCATAAACTAGCAATAAGGTTCTGAGAACTTTTCTTACCACTATCTCTTCATCAATAACACCATCAAATACTCTAATAGCATGTACTACCTCTTTCAGTCTTTTTTTTTACTGCACAATATTTTCTCCTTCCTTCATCTTCATATCATCGAATCTACCCCTTAAGCTTTCAGCTCTGTCTCTTTTGACATTCACATCACCACTATAAACTTGAGAAAGTTTATCCCACATACCTTTGGTAGATGAGCAAAATTTTTTAATTCCATCGATCAGATTTTGCTGCTTAATCTCCTTTGTTGATTTGTGAGTAAACATTTTGTTTCAATCCATTAGATCTTCTTTGAATTATGTTAGTCGTTGATCTTCATAACAAACATTATCTCCAACTTCGTAATCATAACACTTTTCAGCTCATCAACTTTCATCGGCCAAACTAGTCATTTAGTTCTTTTCTTTTGCTCGGTTAACAAAGAAATGTGTCGGTGAACACAAGCTTGGTTTGTACTATGATCAGTATACACTACACTGCATCGGTGTATACTGAAATGGTTCTTTAACCGACAACACTTCCTTGCGCATTTTGCACTTATCCTTCATCATAGATGAATGAAACATAATCAGTTCAATAACATAAGGTCATAGACTCATCCATAAGTTACCCAATGTATTCCTTATCCTTATCTATCATATCCATCTTCCTCATGTAGATATATATGTTCTTCATCTCTTTTCTTCTTCTTTCTACAGATGTTTGTGTATAGTAACTTACAAGATAAGTACTGTCAAAACAAGTTGACATCAATGACAACATATTACTGATTTAACAATCTTACATATCTAATTAGCAACTCAGTGATCTTAAATCATAGATCTTTAAGTTATACAATGTATTCAAATCAGTTGTAGTTCATCAATTATGAAGCTCCTGATATATGTGATATAACAAGTAGGAACTCCAGATAAATCTACATGGAATGGCCAGCATATCCTACAATATGTGTCCCTATCTGCACTGAAATCCCTGCTAGTTGTGATCAAATGTAACCACACATCCAATAAACCCAAAAAGAATACATGGGAGGAGGTAGTGTTAATATGATTTAGAACAACAGAGAGGGGGGATGAATCAGTTGTTCCCAAGTCCTGATGTATAAAACAATCTCATAAACTTATCCTTAAATCAAATCCAAAACCAAAACAAACTTGGTCATCACTGATTCAATAATAGGAACATCTAACAATGCAGTCCACTACCTAGCTGTAACTTAACTTGTAAAACATAGCAATGTTCAGATCTAAACATTCACACAAGTATAAACACTGGGATTTATAGTGGAAACCCAATTTGGGAAAAACCACTTTGTAACATGCTACTATAATTTTCACTCTTCTGAAGTGAGCTCGGTAAAAAGCCAACCCTATCAAAGGTTACAATACACACTGTCAAATGTGACCCAGTTAAAGGATTTCAATCACCCTGTTAAAAGTGAGCCTAGTCATAGGACTTACATACACTCCATTAGAATGCAACCTTGTTCAAAGGATTTAACATATGACTGTTAGGTCAACCTTTGTTAAAAGGATTTTGACTATTACAATGGTTAGAAAGTAGCAGCAGTATTATCTGAAAAATATACAACTCATTTGCAAATATCAAATCTGATTTCGTACACTAATGTTGGTTTACTGACTTTGAAACTTTTCCATTTCCATCTCTGATCTGCTCGAAACTTTTCTTCAAGCAATCACCACACTTCTCCTTCAGCCTTTTCTGCTTGTTCAGTCAATAAAACTTTTATCTTCTAACATTCTCTATTCACCATGTACACATATATCACAATGTTCAGGTTCCCTTATATTTTCCTCAATTAGGTTAACTCATCTTTTGCCGCTCAATCTCATTCATAGATCTTAGGGTTAGGTCACATTAATTGAATCTACCTACTTTATGTTCTTTGGCTCCTTTTCTAAAATCATCTCAAATCTCTTAAAGATTTACAATAAAATGTTTTACAATGCATTTAATGCTTCCAAACAATCAATAAATAAAGTCAAAACATTTTACATAATCCAAGAATTCAACAATCCCGGCTCCAAAATTAAATTCTCTTCAAATATAAAATTGTTGATGCTCAGTCAATACTGTGATTATTCACTCGGTCTTCATGTAGAACACTCGGTCAATACTAAAACTGTTTCCTCAGCTTGCACTGTCTTTCTCGGTAATTTACTGATGCTCGGTCGACACAATAATTTTGCTCAGCATATACTAACTCGGTCGACACTAACATCACTCGGCTTAAACATGATTTTTTTGTTCTTTGCTCGATTAAGCCTACCAATAGAGTCTTCAGTCTTACTAAGATAAACAATACATTATCTCATCATAGTGCAACATAGTCAAGTACACTTTGTAGTATCAAGATAACTCAACCTTTCCCTAGGTGCTATTGTTACCAACCTTGCTTAGCCCCTTAGCAACACTCAAATAGATATAGTACTTTCCTAAGTAGCAACAGTCTTACCAATTAAGGTTTGACATCAATGACAATACAACAATTGTTTCAATTCAGTTTCCAACAGGTAGTCCTGGCCATACTACCTGAGCATATAATCCCAAGTGATATGCATGTCCATAATGGTATCATTAGCAAAAATACACCTCAATGTTGTGATCCTCTCCACTGGATCTTGATCATAGAGCACTAACTCACCATCTATCAAAAGGTAGAGAATCAAATATACATCCTCTGGTTTAATGGTGATCTCACAGGTAGGAATATGATTTAAAGTATTATGCTCTGATTGAAATCACTTTGCTAAGGTTGTGAGTAATCTTTGATTCACATAAATATCAGGCATGGTGAGGAGCTTCCCTAGTCCACAGTGATCTAGAATTGCTAAGTCCTTTGGTGATAATTTTTGTGCTAATCTTAGTACTTGAGGTTAGGCACATTGTAAAATGGGATCAGAAAGTTGCATCTACAACATAGAACACAAGAAAATGCATCAATAATTAGTTTGAAAGGATCAATCCAAATATCAGAAATCAAACACTAAGTATCTCTGAAAGGCTACAAAGCTACTATGAAAGATAGAACATTTTCTATGAAGGACAAAAAATAGAATTTTGGCTCATGCAATGAAATAGATCACTCATATTTATTGTACGATAAAACTTTCTTAATGGTGCGATACAATTTTTCAATACGATGAAGTTCCCTGTATCGTATGTTACAAGGGTACCCATCATACGATGAAACTCCTAAAAGAAAATGATACATATTTTAAAACCAATTTATCATATGATGAACCTCAAAGAGGCATGTGATGGACTTGTTTCATCATATGACAACCTAGGCCAAAAGCCCTAAAATGTAGAAATAAAATAAAAAATTGGCTAAAAACTATCAAATCACAAGAAAAGATTGACTACTTACTAGTGCACCATATGATCGGGGTCAATTGTGGCATTTGTGGAGCTTGAATTAGTGATTTTGGATAGGAATCAACATATTTATCTCTCTGGAGGTCTTTGGGATCTCAAAAGTCAACTGTAGAAAATGAATTGAAAAATACCCCTTCGGGCCCCTTTTATAGATTTTGACCTAATTTTCAAAGTGCTCATACTACTGCAAAAATTGCACCCCTAGCTAATTTTGACATCTTGAGTCCATTTTCAAGATCAAAATCAAAATCTGAGATCATGTACTTAGTCAAATTGCAAATTTAACCCTTCTAGGTCAAATGTAGTTGATCATTGATGTTATCATTACTTGTTCACTTCCCACTTCATTTCTTGAACCTATGAGGTCAATCTTGTGCAAATTTTTTGAATCTAATTAATTTCAATTTGGTCAACTATGGTCAAACTGGTCAACAAGACCTCAAAATGGCTTTGAACAAGCTCCAATCTATTCTAAATCTATTGGCAATCTAATCTTATCGATCTTAATCTCAATTAGTGCACTTTACATATTCAATCAATAAATTTAGGCTCTAACATCTCTACCTCATTTTGATTTTGATCTTGAGGGGCATGACAATATAACAAATCTTATTCTACAATCAACCCTAATCAATAAATTAATTCAAGCTTCATGGCTTGGGACATGTTAGGTTCATCAGAACCCATATCAATCTGACATCATTCTAAGGGCATATAAAGTTAGTCAAGACTCATATCAATTTGGTATTATCTCTTAATCAGGTGATTGGCTTCTTTATAATCCTTGTCAAGGAAGTTATCTCAAAGCTCTTTTGAAAAGATATTTAGTCTCATCACTTCATATCAGGTTGGATATCCTGGTCTCACTCATCAGTCTTCACACAATCAAGTCCAGAGCTGATATCTTTGATCTTCAATCGATCTTTGTTTAATCAAATTCGGAGTCGGTTATCCCTATATCATAAATAGTCTCATCTCTTCATATCAGGTTCTTCTCTGATCTAGCTACTATCTATTCATTGAATCAATAAGTTTCTTGAACATCGATTCAAAGAGGGGAAAATGTAATCAACTAAAATTTGTGTAGTAGAACCTAAGTCCCTAATCTCGATTAAATTGCATTAAAAAAATCCTAAAACTTAAAGGCATATTTTAATAGACACAATTATTGAAGTAACCCTAATAATCCCCCTTGCATAATTAAATTAAATCATTTCTAAAATGGAAAAAATCATTTAATTGTCAAAAATTACTTTTAATATAGTCTTAGCACTTTTATTAAAAAGAGCACTTTGTGCAAACTTAATCTTGATTAATTGACAATTAAAAGGGGATTTTCTATTTTGTCTTATTCTCCCATCAAGCTTGACGAATCAAAATTCTTGAATCCTTTCACAAGGATTAACCTTTCTCACCACTCATCTCTACCTACATATTTTTCATCTTAATCACCACCCTTCATTCTTAAGGCAATTCCTTTAAAAGGAAGCTCTTCCTTGGCTCAAGGGTCCACCACTTTTGCATACTAGTCTTAATCTTTATCAACTTGGTAATTTGCATTCTTGCATTCTAGAGTAATATTTTTATCTTGAATTCTTAGTTCTTAGTCTATTTCATCATATTCTCATATCTCTCTTTCATCGTTAGCTTAGTTCATCTTCTAGTATGATCTTGCATTGTTAGTATATCTTTCTTTCATTCTAGCATTGTTAATGTTGCATTCTAGTCTCACTCTAGTTTTGCATTGCATTTGAATCTTCTATTTTGGAGTGGTCAAGTAACTAATCCTTCATGTAAATGTGATGAGCATTAAAAAGGGATTAAACGCACTTCAACTAGGAAGAAATAAGCCACCTTTGAGGGTTTAGTTAGTTTATTTGAATTGAACTCCTATAGCTAAATTTTTGAGATGATGGTTTATTGAGTGTTGGTTCTATTTTAATTGAATACCAATAATTAACCATACAACAATTACTAACAAAAAGGATGTATCATGTAGCATGTAACATTGAAATTCATTATTAATATATAATAATCAATTAATGATTTTTTTTTTACATTGTTATTGGTATTGTTCTTCATTATTCATTTGCAGTGAGGATTTTTTTTTATGTGCATATTTGTTAATTTTTAGTTTATAATTTAACCTACTCCTACAATACAAAGAGAATGAAATAGGAAACAAATCATGTTGAGATTTTCATTAATCAAGAATACATGTAAACAAAAGACTAACTAAATCAATTATCTCTTAACAATTTTTTTTAAAAAATATTTGATTTGATCTTCATGAAACAATTGAAAAACTTGAAACAAAGATAAAGGGAACTGCTGAAATTTCCTTGTGTTCTTCTCCCTCCATGTGTCACATTTCCTTTTACATAAACTTAACACTTTGTCTAATGTGTTCACCACATTGTGTTTTTGTTGATGTTGCATTCATACTATTAATTACCTTTATTTAAAATTTCACAAGATAAATTAAATCATGTTGAATGTGAAAATTATTTATCAGATCATCTGCATCATCAATGGCCTTATACACAATAGGGTTCAAAAGTTAGTGTGGAAATTTTGATTTACATTCATCTTTTGTCTTTCTTTCTCATGTGTCCTTGTAGAATGTGGGAGGTAATGTGCCATGTAAGATATTGAACGTGTCATGTGTCTTGAACAACCTCTTATGATAAACAAATTTCTTATCCAACAGAGTATCAATGACTACCAAATTGGTAATCCTCTCTTCCATGTCTTCATTCAACTAGTTTCCATCCTTAGTATGCTTTGTTAAACTTTGTAGCAATGTTTGATTTCTAATCAAATCTTTCTTTGTCAATTTTAGACCAGACTCTATCTTCCCTTTTTTTCTTTTCCACTTTAACCACATCTTGTTATGTATCAAAAAAATAATGAAAATGGGGTATCATTTTTTGGTATTTAGATTCAATTTTTCCCTGACCATTTTGCATTTTGAAAATTTCAATTCCTTCTTCATGGCTAGATTTTCTTGCTCAGAAATCAAGAGTTTTTTCTTTGTCTTAGTCCTCTTACATTCCAAACAAATATCCATTTTTTAATTTTGAAATATCATCCTCCAATAATAATCCCTATCTAGAAGATAAATCCAGTTGCCTTTTCAATTCACTAACTTTTTCATTTAATCCCTTTACTAACTAGGATTTCTCATCAAATTTTTCTTTATTTAACATTGCGTTGTGTAATGCTAAATCCACTAATTGCTCTAAAGTGACATCCTTTAACATGTACATCATAAATTGACCAAGGATTTCTTGAGGTTTCTCTATTATAATTAGCCTTTTATTTGGTGGAGATATAAAACAATTACAATTCCAATGTGTTATCATTTGGGTTAAACTTAGACCCATGCCACAACTTGTCCATTCCTTCATCACTAATTTTTCTATCGATATCCCAATGTCTCCTTATATTATCAAATTAAATACATGTGTACATATCCACACCTAGAAACAATAAGAAACCAACACAATTCAAGATTTTCCTACCTTTTTCTAGGGTCATTGTCCACATCTCTATTCTAACCTCTTTCTAGAAAACCTCTATGGCTTCAGCCCTTTTTATCCTTGTTTGTTATGTCAATCTTGTTCATTAAATCTTTTTCTTTCATATTGTAAAAAAAATCTTGAATTTGGAAGTTTTAATAAATTCATCATCACCAATAAACTTCTTAGCAACCCTCATTCTTACATCTTCATTAAGATACTCAATAATTTTCATATATAATCATTATCCCTTGCCATTGGTTGGTAGGGCTCAAATTGAAAATGTTTATCTATATCTTCCATATATTCTTATTGATCTATAGTACTACCAACATCTTGTAAAATATCCATAGAATTTGGTGGTGTTGGTGAATTCTTCTCAAGGGGAACAACTTGAATTGGTGCACCAATGACACTTACTAAATCATGAGGGTTGGGTGGGGAAGCCAAGTGAAACTCATGTAGAATAATCCTCTCACTTTGAATCAACAATTACATCCTCTTGACCCTATTAGATTCATTTGGAAATGCCCCTTCATAATTAGGGTTTTATTTTGGTCTTCTCCTTTCTACTTTGTCTACCATATTATATGCCAACACTCTTCTCCTCCCTTCCTCATAAGAAGAACAATTTATCCATGATTCCTCATTCTTAAAAAAGGTGTGCTAATAAGATACCATGCCTTCATATTGGTTGGAGAATTCAAACTATCCCTCAAGATTAAATGTTATTTCTTCTAATCCTACTAATAATCTATAATTTTGTGAAAAAATGATTACAAAATGATAACCCTCCCAATAATTGATCTCATAATCTCTAAATGATAGATAAGAAGGGATAAAATAACCCTTATGGTTTCTCCTAAAAAAAATTGTGGCTTCAAACATTTTCCAAATAATCTCCAAAATAGTTAATCTATCTGGCACAAAGAATGGTAAAACATGAGGCTTTCCTTCAAAGCCATAGACTATAATGTATGTGTACTTTTCTACAAGATACTAATCATCCCAGTTGTGATCAATTGTAATATCAATCTCCTTCTCTAATCCTTATGGTCTCAAAAATCTTGTAATAATGGGAGATAATCTTGATTGATTGTGAACTAGAATGTCATCCAATTTTTTGACAAAGAATTGTTCAAAGTGTAAATAGTGAGCATACTTATATTCCCTATCCCAAATATTGATCCATAATTGGATTGACTTAGGATTTCCAAACTTGTCTTTTGGCTCAATATGGAGTTCAGGTCTCCGTACATTCTTCTTATTCCCTTTCCACAATAACATATGAAATAATAGTGAATACCATTTGAAACTCCCTATAGACTTATTCACTTTAACTTCCCATAAGGCCTTGTGGATATTATCTTCAACAAACTAGGCATAATCAAAGAGTTTTTTGTTGTTTGGATCATGAATGTAACAAACTAGGATAGTCATTTCTTGTGGCATCATTTCATCACCATTATATCCTATCACCTGACTTACCTCATAATATGTCATCTAAAAAATACTTAAAGAACAAATGAACATTGTACGGGAGAAACTCAGAGCTTGCAAATTTTTTAAGATTCCCATCAACCCTAGCACTGTGCATAGGAAACCATATTCTTCTATACATCCCTTCTACATTATGATATTCTTCCTTTAACATCTGTAGGTTTATTTTCATGTTGAAATTGACACAATTCTATTAGGAATGAATGCTAAATATATCCTATGGGGGAGTATTCGGAGCCATTCTGTAGCAGCTGTATGTTGCATTCATGACTGTGGTTGTCATTGATGTCAACGCAATGATCTACTGGAGATTAACAGAGAAACAGATAGTGTTTGAATTAGCGCACATGGAGTATTGAAGATCAAGCTATGCGGATTTGAGGACTTACTCTATATTGTGTCCTAAGATCATGGTCAAGAGTGTGTACAGAAATTCAATTATTCATGACAATTATTTGTAATTCAGTGGAAGCAGTATTCAGGCAGTGTTCCTGAAAAGCAGCTTATGGTAACTGGATGATATCTCCTAATCAGGATAGAATCTAGGCATGCAAAGTTGTACAGTTGATGAAGACATTATGATAGTGACATGGATGTGACAGCATGGTCAGAGGTCACATGAGTGAAGGATTATTTTGTTTGGAAGCCGACAGTTTTATATAATTGTGAAATATAGTGTAATGTGTGGAGGTTTATATTTTGTAATTGGTTAAGCCTTGTTGGCTGACTCATTTGTAATTTTTTGAGTGTGGTATAAAATAAGGATTTTTTTCCTTTATTTTTGTAATAATTATGTGTAAGGAATTGCGGAATTGAGAAATATATGTTGTAAGAGGATATGCAAATTGCATAGATTTGATATTGAGATTTGGTGAACCAGTTGGTGCGGTTTGGCGCAGATAGAGGAGTGAAGATAAGTTGATGAGATCAGTAATTATTTGGTATTATTTTGTTTGAGTAATATAGAGATTATTTGGATAGTGTGTTCAATGATCTTTCCCTTGAAGCTATTTGGACAGTGGGTCCTTCTACCTTCCATAACTCCTAACAAGGTTAGAATCTTTTAACAGGGATTCAAAGTCTCCTAACAGGAACTCATATGTACTGAATGTATTTCATAAGGCTCTTAATAGAGTATATCCTCTCACAAGTAATTTTTATATTGGTACATCTTTTGTGGGCATCATTCCCACCAGGGTTTACTCTATGATCAAGAGGTTCCCTAGTCAACATATCTTGTGTTATTGTATTGTTGTGTATGTTTATCTTTATATGGTTGTCTCTTACATTGATTAAATGATTGAAATATGTTAATGGTGACAAAATTTGTATTTATCTGATAACTGATTCACCCCCCCCCCCCCTCTCAGTTATCTTGGTGGACTTTACTTTCTAACAAATTCTTCATGTCAAACATTTCAAAAACTGTTGCTTTATTTACCTGTTGTAGAACTCCTTTTGTCCTAATGCACCTAGTGAACTCATCGTAATAGGTGGCTAAAACCTTAATCAAATATACATTGACAAAAATATTAGGGAGAATCAATCTAGCCATTTCCAACCTCCATGGATTAGACTCAAGCTAGGGATTCTCTGATTCAGCCTAAAAATACCTAAAATATTATGACCCCTAACCTTCATGTGGGTTTCACTAGTATTTTTTCTTTTGTGAAAAAAATTAGGAAATTTTTCATAGTATGTTCCTTCCTTGAATAATTAGGGAGTATTTCAATTATTTTGTTACACAAATGCCACCTTGTTTGTCTCTTACAAGTAGGTTCATCCTCTGCACACTTTTGTCTCTTTGACAAACTAGTCATTGCTATAAACAAATAGAAACCCTAATTACCTAATTATCAATTCTAACGCTTCCCTTTCAATCCTTTCAAATTGATGCTTGTTCAAGAAATTAAAACTTCATGACAATTTTTATTTTACTTACTGATTACAATATAACTCTGTTGATTATTTGGTGATTCTCTGTAACTAGTTACAAGTTTATTGGCAATCTATCACTCTGCTTCTGCAATTCACTTCAATTCTTTCAAATGATGAGTGATTAATGCCCAATCTCTTTTATTCCTCTATCTTTTACAGCATTAAATGGTGCAAATAACTTGTTCAAGTCATGTTTAAACCACATATTTTGATGCAAAAAGATCAATGGTGTGTGTTGAGAATTTTGTCTTTATACCACTCAAGAAAGAGAATAAAATAATCACCATGTCATACTTGTTAGTGTGTTGGAAGAAAAAGAAACCTTCCAACATTCATGTGAGTTGCATAATTACATTTTTCATTGTTAATCTATCTGTAGTGTAAGCTCCACATCGAATGTGCCAATGCATTGAAACAAAAGAAATATTCCAATGTTCCAATGAGTAGCCACCCCATCTTATGACATTTTCCATGTGGGACATTATTTTCATATGCCATGTTACACTCATCGGTGTTCTAGACCAAAGGAAAACTTCTAACACACTAACGAGCTCATGGTATACATTGACTTGGTGTTCCATGCAAGTAAAACACATCAATGCACAAACGTGTTGAGACAAAAATTTCATCCCAATGCACTAGTGAGATATCATAAATAGAAATTAAAATCCACTTCACAGACATGCAAAATTTAAGGGTTAAGTTACATGCGAAGGGGACATTTCTAGGGGTATAAAACATAATAATATTAGTGCATTAGGTAATAAAAAAGGTAACAATGTTCCCAATCTGATGAATTTGAGAAGGAAATTAGTTCCATTAGACATTTGATGATAACTTAAAATTCACTTCACGCACATGTAAAATCCAAGGGTTAAGTTACATGCAAAGGAGACATACTAGGGGTATAAAACATAATAATATCAATGAATTAGGCAATAAAAAAATAACACTAACACATATCTTATGACTTTGAGAAGGAAATTGGAACTTGTAGACATCTGCACACACCATGTCACACTTGTCGGTGTGTTGGAAAAAAGGAAACCTTCTAATGCACCAGTGAGTGACCATCCTATCATCAAAATTAAGCATTGTGAATTCACTCGCCAATGTGTTGTAACAAAGACTTCATCCCAATGTGCTAGCAAGCTCATGGTATAAAATGACTCAACACACCATGCAAGTACAATATAATCAATGTGCTAGTGCATTGAGACAAAAATAGTGTCCCAAGGTGCTACTGAGTTGATGTGCATAGCACTTAAAAGCCACTTCATGCACATGCGAAATTCAAGGGTTAAGTTACATGCAAAGGGAACATCACTAGGAGTATACAAAATAACAATATTAATGCATTAGACAATGAAAAAGGTAACACATGTCTCAATTCTAGTGACTTTGAGAAGGAAATTGGATCTTGCATACATTTTCCCTCAAACTTAAAAGCCAAAATCAATGTGAGTCATTGATCAAACTGAAGGTACTATGTGAAATAAAAATAATAATGTGAACTATTGATCAAACAAGGAACACATGTTTACATCAGTCAAATCAAATAACCTCTTTCCACAACTGTAATATTGTGAAACTAAAAATTGGGAACATGTGTATATATAAAAATGAATAAAGAAATCATATCAAATAACACTATCATCACATAAACTAATTTGATATTGTGAAACCACAAACTAGGAACACATGTCCCCATCAATCAAATCAAATAACCTCTTGTCACAATTGTAATATTGTGAAACCGTGAGCTGGGAACATGTGTCCGCATAGAAATGAATAAAGAAGTCATATCAAATAACATTGTCATCACATCAACTAATTCGATTGACATTTGATCTATGTAACATCACTAGCTTAAGGTTTAAACAATTTAAATTTAATACCATTTACTCATATGTACAACTTTAATAAATAGAAAATATTTGGTTCTAGATTACTCACTTGGAAACTTAATTCTTTTTGGCTATAAAGCCTTTAGGATTTCAATCACCAAATTAAGTAAAAATAAATAGTTACAGTGGTGATTGTTGTTGTAAGAAAAAGGTTGGCCAACTTCTCCCTTTGCACTATGGAACAAACAAAATCTTTTGGGGGGAGGTCAGTCCTGAAAGACTAAGAAATTTTTTCTTCTTTTAGCATGATGACTTCATCCACAATGTTTCAATCATCCCAAGTCATGACTATCTTATAGCGGGGGATATTACAGGTTAAATGTGGAAATTTCATCACTCTTCTTAGCATGGTGTTTTTAATTAGGCACGGTGATAGAGGTGAGGTGGATCATCACTTCTTGTGTTTGTGAAAAATAGAGAGGTTGCCTAGACAGTATCCTAGTCAGGGAATAGATGGTGATGGGTTCGTTGGCCCGTGATGACGACTAGTTCTAAATTGGTGAAGAGGGCCCCTCTATTCATCATTTTCTTGTTTGGAATGTGTATGAGAATCCTAAAGTGCATAGGGTGGCTACGAGTAAAGGCCTTAGTGCCATCAAGGATTACCTCTATAAAAAAGAGCCTAAACACCGATGAGGTTATCCAAAGGGAAGTACAAAGGTGAAACAAAAAGGATTGACTCTAGTGGGACAAGGTCGTCAAAGTAAGAACAATAATGATGTCTCCATAATATTTCATCTATGTTTTGATGTATGTGTTTGGTGTGGGCTCAATTGTTACACTTTTTTATATTTATATAAGTTGCTCTAGTATATTTATATAATTTACTAGTATACTTTGATTTTATTAGTTTTGTAGACTAAGTAGATATCGCCAGTAAATCAACTTCATTGGTTTTGTATGGTACTATAAATTTCCAATAAAAATAACCATTCACATTAAAATGTGTCTAAATCACCAAATTATTTATTACATTAATTTGAATACAAGGAAAAATCACCAACACTATTACCTTTCTCTAGCACATGGTAAAAAACTATTCACCAACATTTTCTACTAATTTTGGGTGCTTGCAAATGACTCAACAACCACAATAATTTTATGTTTGCATGGGAAGTGAAAAAATTGCCTATATAATTACATTTGATTTCTACTAGTATTGAAAAAATTGCCAATATTTTCCTACGTTTCCTTCGAGGGTTCTTAAAGTTATCATTGATGGCCAAGTAGAGGAGTTCTCAATCAAGAAAGAAGATCCTTTGTC